>OY856415.1:654676436-655251436 GCA_963693085.1 Alisma plantago-aquatica | reverse complement strand
ATGTCCTCTTGAGATGAAAAATACAAAACAATAAAGAAAATCAACATAATAAGAAAATAGTAATCCTCAGATACAATGGGCAACGTTTAGTAAATGAAAGCCTACAAAAAGACATATTTATGAGCCTCTCAAATCCTAGAAACTAAAACATCAGCTGAATCTATGTCGACAACCTCATCATCATCAAGATGGTAGTCTTTTGTCATCATTAGAGGGTGCAATAGTGGCAGCAGGTGAGACCTCACCACCATATCCATCATCATTGGAGCCATCATCACCCTCCTCCTCATCATATTCATCTTTGTTACCATCAACCTCAATATCCTTATCTGACATCTCCTCATTATCAGGAGGTCCAAAGGAGCGAGTAGCGGGAAACTTGGGATGTTTCTCCTCCCAAGACATACCAAATGCATGCAATGCATTTGGTTGCTTAAAGCTGGGTGTAGAAACCTTATCAAAACCAACAAGTAGGGTGGAGGTAGGGCCAGGAGGAAGAGCAAGTAGATGAGAGGCACTCAACTGAGTAGAGGCAAGTCCACCATCAGAGGAAGGAGGTACAATGGAAGTAGCAGGCTGGTAGTCCATGTGGAATTGACCCTATCCATAAGAGGCATAGTCAACAAAAGGGTAGGCTTGGTAGGTAGGTTAAGGATGGGTGCATGACAAGTTCATGTTAGATGTTATCTGAACAAGGTCCTGGTGTAGGTTATCCTGAACATTCATGTTATAATGATATTGGTGCATCATGTATCCCATGAGGGTTTCATTAGACATAGTTTCTTGATTGTGGTGTCACTGATGTAAACTCCTTTCCTACTAGCTTTATAGCCAAGATCCTTGAAAAGGGATTGGTGAGTGTGAGGTTGAAGGACGTCACAAATCAGGTTGGGGTAGTGTAGATGGGAGTCTCTAGTGTTCTTCTCTGTGTCAAATCAAGTCATGTGGCATAGAATGTATCTTGACCATTTGACACATATATTTTGAAGAAGACAATACATGATCACTGTCGATTTTTCTACAATATTTGTTTGATTCTTTTTCAGATGGATGCTGCAGTTAACTAGGAGTGCAACCAAGTGAGTCTAAATATCTAGAGAAGAATACGATAAGATGGATTTCTTCCTATATGGAACCTTAGTCTTCTTCAAGGTTTTATGAACATTAGAGAGGGTCAACTGGGGGTCAAAACTCTTATAGAAGGCTTCAGGGTCAAGGAGGTTATGGTAGGTTGGATAGGAAGACATCCAATTTGATGAGGAACAAGATAAGTAAGTATTCAAAGAATGATAAGAGATTTAATATATTATCCTGACAATCATGGATGTCAAAACCACTTAGGAGTTGGGAGGAGGCACTAAAGTGGTGTAGTTCCAGGTAAGATTCACATAGAACTCATGCACTACTTTCTTTCTCAATAGGAAGTTGTTATAGGTCATGCATTCATAGCAAAGAACATGTAGGTGTTGGTTTTTGAAGATCTTCTTAACATCTTTCTAAACCTCATTTCTAGGGATAAGCAAGGGCCTAAAGGGGTAATGGTTCATAGGCAACAACTCCTTGTAGCAATTGACCACTTGATTTGAGATAAAGAGGTATCATCATAGGAGATGAGCCTAGAGGTTGTGGAGGAGGACAAGACCCAACCGGTTCAATTCTTTTTCGCCTATTAAACACCATGGAGAGGAAGCTTGATGAAGATGGCACCAATCAAGGAGAAACATATTAGTAGTAGGCCGCCCAAGCCTAGGGTCAAGGTAGGGGAATGTCAAATGGGGCAAACTAGGGCTAGGTAGGGCTTTGGGAATCCTAGCCTTCAAGGACAAACAAAGAAAGTGACTAATCGGTCGAGTTTTCTCTAGTTAAGAGGGAGAGAATTGGCCGGCAGTCTATGTATATTTCCGCACAACAATGTTTTTGGTGGATTTTGAGATTTGTGAAACTCAACCGACACTACTATGTGTTCAGCCCTTGGGAACATTGTCGGTCAAGTTTCCTTAGAACAAACTCAGCCGACAAAGAAGCATGTCAAAAAGATTTGGAATTTAATTCTAGGCCACTAGAGTGCTATATAAGGTTTTTTCTAGCCCATCATGCATTTTGAACATATTAAGGAACTTTCCACTCATTGGCTACTATTTTGCGATAAAACAAACATTTGTGAGAAATAGCAAAAAAGGCATTAAAACTAGGCATATCTAGCACTAAGAAGTATAATATGAGAAAATCATGAGCAAGAACATATAGATATGAGAACATCTAACTAGAAGGCATACCATTATCATCAAGAGCAGTTATAAGCAGTTTTGTTCTAAAGAAAGTGAATTTCTCTCTAGCTAGAGGTTTAGTAGAAATGTGCGCAAGTTGGTTTTTTGTGTCCACATGAGTAATATAGATACATTTCTTACCAATGTGGTTATGAAGTAAGTGATGGAGGACCCCTATATGTTATCTCTACTCTGGAATATAAGATTCTAAGATAAATTGATTGCACTAGTATTATCACAAAAGATAGGAGAAGCATGATAATTAACATTAAAGTCTTAGAGTATTTATTTCATCCATAGGACTTGGGCACAAAAACTCTCAATTGCAATGTACTCAGCCTCGGTAGTTGAGAGAGTCGTTGTGCTTTGTTTCTTAGAGAATTAAGAAACAAAGCATGGTCCTAGGAGGAAACAAGTGCCACTTGTGCACTTTCTATCAATTAAGCACCAGGCATAGTCCGCATCACTATAATCTGTAAGAGTAAAGTCCCTTGACTTGGGATTCCTTTTATAACCTCAATTTTTCTTATATTATTATACAATTATTCTATGAAAAGGGACTTGTTTGGAAATTTGTGTGCTTTATTTTAAAGAATGGACTTCTTTGCAAATTTCCCTTGAATGATGGGTTTCATGGTTTTATGGTTTTAGTAATCCAATAATGGACAAAAAGGGAAAGGAAGAGAAGAAAAATCCCATAATAAGTAAAGAGTTAAAGAAAATAGATATTAATTATTAATGCTTTAGAGAATAATGTGGAATTATCTAGAAAGTGGCATAGATGGACACAATAGAGTGCTTTTCGGTTTCACATGCTTCCTAATAAAAAGAAAAGTCAAAATAAACAAAAATAGAAAGGAAAGAAAGAGAAAAGATTGTGTTCAATTTTTGGTCCAAATCTTTTCACACACCTAGATAAAGTCATTAAAGACTTTCCCTTAAAACTTAAGAGAAAAAGGATAAATAGAGAGTGATATGATTTTAACAAGTTTGCATAAAGTGACTCAATTGCTAAGAAAATAATATAAATGTAATGATTTCTTCTTTTCTTGGAATAATAAATTGACCCCTTTGTTTAGGCATGTGGCATGACAACTGTTGGATGTGAGATCCAACTGTGACAATGTTGTCACCTACCTCAACTAGTTTGTCAACTTAACTATGATAAATTTCTAACTTATGGCTTCTCTCCCTCTCTCTGACCATTATGGAATCCTAGAAACCTATAAATTGTTAACTTCTATCTTCTCTCCCTCTCTCTAACCATTATGGAATCCTAGAAACCTACCCATCAGTTTAGGAGATGATTGTGAATCCAACCGTATCTAGTTCTACCTTCTTTGGATGAGTATGGAGACTTTCCCTACTTTTAGCCGCCCCAGTTGAGGTCATGTTCTTGGGATAAACATATAAAAGGGGTATCCACCCTCTATAAGGTCATGAGACCATTAGCGGAACTTTGCCCGAACTCATGAGCGATTCCATGCCAACAATTTCAACTTTTGTCTCCTGTAGATCCCCCCTTCTCGCTTTTTCTACTGTCATCGGGAAGTCCCCTTTTTCTCTCCACTCCAGTAATCCCTTCGACGAATTGAGGGCACCCATCAGATTGATGAGATGTGGTGAAGAGGGAGGCACCCTTTCCTGCCGTTCAGAGGCTCTGTAACTCCAAGTTAACTCCTGAGTTGACCGCTCGGGAAGGTTGCTCGCAAGGGGAGGAAATGTGAGAGGTTGAAGATGAGGGTCAGCACTTTTACAACCTTGTCCTAACACAAATAATCCTGAGTATAAAGATACATGGTCCAATCGGTCCTTCTCCTCAGCTCGCATGGAAGGTAGGCGCCTTATGTGCGTTGAGCGAGCTGCTTATGTGGCCGAAGACTATTCGTGCAGCCCTGATCTGTATGGAAAAGAAAAAGGGGCCAAATAATGACGTGGCGCTCTATTATTGGCCAAAGGTAATTTATCTTGAAAAATTCATAACTATTTATTGGTAACTAAGTTTGAAACAAATTATATATGAAACTTTACCAGGAGAATGTAAGAAATTCAAGAAAAAAATATAATCAGAGCCTTGTTTTGCTTCTAGTTTGAAAAGTATCTAAACTTGGTGTCTTTAATGCTTTAAATGGATCAAAACATTAATTTATGATTACTAATGAATCTAATGAACTTAGTTGAGTTTATTAATCAAAGATTGATCTAATTTCATTAAAAGGATAAGCTAGATCTGATCTGAGAGTAATGACCCATAATTTGGATAATTAGGGTTTCCTTATGCATAAAAGTACCTCGAATGATAGAATTAGGGTTTTCAACCCAATAAATATAAAAGTGTCAAATATCCATCTTTCTATCTCTCTAACCCTAATTGGACTTAAAAAGGATAAAGATGGGGACTTGTGTATAAAAGACACCTTTCATAGTACAATCTTATGTATGAAACCTAAAAGTAGGGTTTGTGGACTAAGAAAGTAAAAAGAACAATAAATGGACTAATGGAGTGTTATAGATAATGAAATAAGAAAGTGGGCATAAAAACCTAACTTGAGAACTACGTCAATCCTTTGATAGGTTTTAGAATCATGTAGTGAAACATGGATGTATTCCTTGAATTTAGGTTGACTTGCTTGGTTGATTGTTTGGTTAATCTTACTTGTTCTTATTTGGAGTGCAAATACTCCTGAGATAGGTATGTGGCTACACCTAAGAATATTCATTGTAGTTTTACGTGGTTTCTTAGAAATTTCTTCGCATGGTTTGAAGATATATGCTTGTTTGTTTATTTCATCTCATGTAAACTTTAAAGTGACTATGATTATCACATTATGTATGGACATGACTAGCCTATTTTTAGGCCACCTCTGGATCTATGGAAAGACCATCCGCCTAAATAGGGGAAAGCACATTTCGGTACCAGCCTAAATAGGGGGTACATGAGAAGTCACCCTCCTGAATAGGGGGAGACGTGATGAAATCATCCATCTGGATAGGGGAAGTCTATGAATACTACAGAATGATACCCTGAGAGGTTATGACATAGGGTGGAGACACCTAGATTGGGTAGTCATAATGAAAATGTTAAATTGTTTTGTTAAACAATAATTGTTGTATTATGTTGTTACCATTACTTGTAAATTTTTGTTTCCCCCACATACCAGTATAATTCATTATACTAATTGACGTTTTGATTGTCGACGTCTTTAGGATAATCTTTTTGTAGATTGGGCATTCAAGAAAAGAAGACACTAAAAGCAAACAAATAAGTCCTGGAGGATATAGATAGATGGTTTATTTCTTGGTAAAATCCTAGAACCCATATTTTTGTAACCATTGGTGAAAATATTTTTTTATCCTGTATCAAACTTAGTTAGTTTAATAGAATTTATTAATTATTTTTTATTATGTGAAAAACCATTTGATCATGTTTTTGGGATAACAACTCTAGTTTCTAGGCCTTCCTTAATTCGGGGTTGTCGGGGAATGGGGTCGTTACATTTGGTATCATAGCCTGATTTTCCATATAATCCTTAGTAATTATTAAATTTTATAAAGTCAGTAGAACCCAAAGGGAGTTATGAGAATGATTTATGGACCATGAGTTGGGGGATGGCAAGACTTTCCCCCGCCCCACTAGCCAGTTTACAAGGACTCCTAGACTCATGTTTCCGGCCTGGCCAAAGTCGAGGATTGCATTCGAAATAAGATACCTCTAGGATTTCTCATCTATTTTCATCCCTTCTTTATCCCCTTTTCACTTAACACACTCTAAGTACCTGAAGTTTTTTCTCTCTCTCTCCACCTCCACCAAAGTGGGGGGTTATTGATGATAAGGATTAAGGTGTCCTCCACCAAACATCTAAAATACACATATACAAGATGTCATGGACATAATTTTAGAATGATTAGAAAACTATAAGGGTTTTAACCCTAACTGTAATCCTAAATGATGAGAAACCGAAGGAGTTCATCCATGCACATAGATACGTCAAGTAACACATGTAGAATACATATGCGGGTTGAACATACATACCAAGAAAGTCGAACAAGTGAGTAAGATATGAAACCCTCTAGTGCAACTTTATCAGTGTCCCGACCTAAGGTGGGGCAACCCAGGAGTGGAAAGATGATCCATGAGAGAGTCAAACCCAAAGATCGGGTTAGGACCAGAAGGTCTAAAATTCTTCTAGTAGGGACTCTAAAAGAAGTGTGTCCCCACACAGATACAAGTAGGAAGTAGACATGCATCTATGTGAAAGCAAGTGAGGCTGGAAAAAAGGATTCATTCTAAGGAAGAAGGTCAATGTCAATTGGATTATGAGTTTGGCCTACTAGATGGCATGGATGAAGAGTTTAGTAATGAGGTAATATGACTTATGATGACATCAGTCAGATTTGAGAATTTGACTTTGATTTTGGGATTTGATAATACAAGTGGTTGTATGCTCCCCAGGATATGATAAGATAGATGACCTCTAGTAGTAGGACCGAATATAGGGTTAACTCCTGAGAGAGTGAGACCTAGAAGGAAAAGGTTGGGAATGTGAACTTTAGGACATGAGGAATTATGAGGAATATTTGTGTGATATGTCCTAAACTAGAGTAAATTGAGTTGTTGTGTGTGCGATCCGTAGAGGTTTGTTCCACCCTAGATGTTCTTGGAAGGACCAAGCCATAGGAATAGAGAAGGAGGCTTATTATATAGACATGTAGATGATATGAGTACCATCTGGGTGAGGGAAAGATAGTCCCAAGATCCTAGAGTGGTACAAATAGTAATATGTTGCGAAGCCTCGTATTCAGATGGGTAGTTCCTTGTGTGGGACCCTAAGGGTTGTTTACACGAGAGATAAAGTTAGGAAGGAAATTCCATATCATGTGTTGGTTTGCTACGTGCTTGAGTGGATAATTCTTGTGGTGTAGATCACTAGTGCTAAGGAAGTAAACCTAAAGTTCCTAGACCAAAGAGGGGAAGTGGTGGTAACTAACACATATATAACTCACAAGGTTGAGGGGTTTCATAGATATTAAGCATTATACCCCCACAAGTATCGAGTTAAAGGAAACCCACTTGGTCTATAATACATGTTTGATGAGCCGCACATACAAGTTTATCTAGCACTACCATTCTATCATAGGTACGTTTGAAATTGGTCCAACCTTGAGAAATAATGAATAATATCTCTACTAGTTGTTGGTTAGCCCCATGCATGAGATATGACAAAGGAAAGTGATTAGATGACTTCAGGTTGAACATTTAATAAAGAACACAACTTAGCATGAGGAAGTGAGGATGGAATAATGATTGCAGAAATACTCAACATGGATGTAGTTGACTCAGGGATACGTGGTGAATAAATTTGCCTTCTTCAAGATACACTTTATCTATTAGGATTACTTTATGGAATAGATTCAATAATGTACTTGGCACTTAACATTAGATAATGTTCCTGAAAACCTAAACACAAGAGATGTAATGCATCAACCTTATTTCAATTTGTGGCACTGAAGTACTTTAGTAATCCAACCCTTGAGTGATAAGTCACGAGATATAATGATATGACTTCCAGTAAGAAAATGCATAGAAGACATGATGAAATTATGCTTAAAATACATGTTCCCTTATGAAAATATAAAATCTTAGTGCAAGATTGTTCCGGTTCGTTTTTAATGAATGACAGTTTTGTCTTGTCCTGGGATAGGACCTTCTCTACAAAGGGAGAATCCACAAATCATTTTAAGAATTGAGATAACAGTAAAAGGCACATAAAAAACTTGAAAGATTAAGTGTTGGAAGCATAAAAGCACATAATTTGAGTATGATTCTTGGGATCTGTGTATGACCATCTCTAAGGGACATGAAGAAAAGCCACTACGGAAGTGACTGATATAATAGGACCATGCCCAGATGGGTAGGTTTTCACGGGCCAAATAAAGGGGCATAAAGAAAACTATGGGTACCCTAAAAGATGAAGGAAATCTCGGTGAAAGAATAATAAAAGATATGATAAGCTTGGATATTTCAGAGAAACCTCAAGAAAAATGCATGTTAAGTAAAATAAAGTCATGACATATCAATAGAACCTTTAAGTCAATCCTAAGTTCAAGAAGGGGTGATTAAAGGTATATATGACCGATGGAATTAGGAGGTGATCCCTAACTACATAAGACCATAGGGTCAGGAGGTAACAACAATAATTGTCCAAGGACCCATGGGTCAGGATATTGGCCACTTTAGTGAGCTCATGAGGCTAAAGGGTAAATGAGGGGCACTCCCAATATGCATACGGATGAGATCGCTCCACAAGTACATGCACCCCTAGAGACCTTGAGGAAATGTATAAGGATAATGAGTCATGAGATATAGAAAGAAATATATAAGGAGTTAAGTTGCACAAACCTTAGAGTGAGGAAAGATTTTGACTTCATGAAATGAAAAAGCATGTATGGATTAGAGTCATGTGTGTTTCACCATCTGTACTCTTAGAATGGGATGAGATTTGTATTTGGACTGCAACCAAATGCTTATTTCATCTCATTATGAGTGTGAGAGATGAGACAGACACATGCCATATTAGAAAAGGAAATGATATGAGGAATAAATTCTTAAGTTGAAATCCTTTTAGAACAACCAAGAGTTTGAGGTATCACCATACCCTTAGGAGAGAATATTGAATAAATGGTTTGGAAGACTATATGAGCAAGGTAATTACCAAAATTGAAAATTTCAATTGAGGATATAATTATCAAATGGAGTTTGAATTCTATGGGTATAAGATTGACTCTAATGATCAAAATAATGGATGCAAGAGTTGAGGTACCAAATATGTCAGACGAGCTTGTAGAAGCCTAGTTAGACAACCCAATGTTAGATGAAGGGTTTGATGGAGAAGTCTCAGACACATCTCCCGATGGATGTGACTGGTGGAATCTGATATGAGAGTAATAAGTGAGTTCCTAAGGATTCATCCTTAAATATTGGTAACTTGCAAGAAGTTAATGGTTTTAAGTATACATTACACCTTGGCACCATGAAGACAATTAAAGACTTCCAATAATAATTTTTTTTGGAAATGAATAGAGAGATAGAAGTGTATGTAGCCAATTTTCTCACATACGAGATGGTGAAGTCTGAACATCAACGGCCTACTGGGTTACTGTAACCAATTGAGATTCCTGAGAAGAAACATGACCCGACCACTATGGATTTTTGATGAGTTTCCCCATGATAAAGAAAGTTCATGATGCAATAAGGGTTAGCTGAACTATATGGTAAGGAGATAGTTTGCTTGCATTGTGTTTTATGTTCAAGTATTTATGAACATAGCCCAAATTTCATGCCTAAGTTGTGAAAATAAGTGCATGAAGAATTTAGTACAAGATTGAAATTTAGTATAACTTACCACCCCTAGACTGATGTACAGCCATACCTCAAACGTTTTGAGCATGTGTGCTCGATTGGGGTGGACCGTGGGAGCAATACTTGCCCTTAGTTGAGTTTACCTATAATGATAGCTACCAAGCCAATAGTAGGATACCTCTGCAGGAAGCTCTTTATGAGAGATTTTATCAGTCACCTCTTCACTAGGACGATGTCGATGAGAGGACCTTGTTGAGGTCAGAGGAACTAAAGATATATGTTGTTAAATTATCTTTGATCAGGCAAAGGCTAAAGAGAGCCAGGATCGATAGAGGTCGTATGTTGATGCAAAGTGGAAAGGTTTGCACTTCACTGTGGGTGAACATGTGTTCATAAAAATCTGACCCCTCCGAGCCATAATTAAGAACAAAGGAAATTTGAAACCCAATATGTGGGTCCATTTGAGATGCTAGAATGGATTGATGAAACTACTTATCATCTATAGTATGATGCACGATGTGTTCCATGTGCCCAATCTGAAGCACCATGTGAAGGATCCTATCCATGTGCTAAGCATTGAGCCTATCACACTCTGAGGGAGGATGACATGCCCTGAGTCACCTGTGAGGGTATTGGATACCAAGGTGAGAGAGAACTCAAGAATAAAATATATAGATGGTAAAGGTTCCTTAGAAGCACCATGAAGAGGATGAAGCATGGGGGCTAAGGACGGACATGGAAAAGTTCCTTTTTGAATTGCCTTTATGAATAGTTAAATTTTGAGAAAAAAATTCCTATGAAAGGGGAAGGATGTTGTAACGTCAATTTTTCTTGTATTATTATACAATTATTCTATGAAAAGGGACTTGTTTGGAAATTTGTGTGCTTTATTTTAAAGAATGGATTTCTTTGCAAATTTCCCTTGAATGATGGATTTCGTGGTTTTTACTATTTAGTAATCCAATAATGGACAAAAAAGGAAAGGAAGAGAATAAAATCTCATACTAAGCAAAGAGTAAAAGAAAATAGATATTAATTATTAATGCTTTAGAGAATAATATGGAATTCTCTAGAAAGTGACATAGACGACCAAAATAGAGTGTTTTTCGGTCTCACATGCTTCCTAATAAAAAGAAAATTCGAAATAAAGAAAATAGAAAGGAAAGAAAGAGAAAAGATTGTGTTAAATGCATAAAATATGCCTTAAAGTGAATGAATTGCATATTAAGAAAAGGTGGTTTTCTTTTCAATTTTTGGTCCACATCTTTGCACACACCTAGATAAATTCATTAAAGACTTCCCTTCAAATTTGAGAGAAAAATGATAAATAAAGAGAGATATATGGTTTTAACAAGTTTGCATAAAGTGACTCAATTGGCAAGGAAATAACATAAATGTCATGATTTATTCCTTTCATGGAATAATAAATCATTCCCTTTATTTAGGCATGTGGTGTGACAGTCGTTAGATCCAATATCCAACGTTGACATTGTTGTCACCTACCTCAGCCAGTTTTAGAAACTTGACTACAGTAAATCGCTAACTCCTGGCTTCTCTTCCTCTCTCTGACCATTATGGAATCTTAGAAACCTACCCACCAGGTTTAGGAGGTGATTGTGAATACAACCGTCCCTAGTTTTACCTGCTTTGGAGGAGTATGGAGACTTTCCCCAATTTTAGTTGTCCCAGTCAAGGACCTATTCTTGGGATGGACCTATAAAAGGGGTATCCACCCTCTATAAGGTCACGTGACAATTAGCAGGAATTTTCCTGAACTCGTGAGTGATTCCATGACAAAAATTTCACCTTTTGTCTCCACCCGATCCCCTCTTCTCTCTTCTACTACTATCGCCAGGGAGTCCCCTTCTTCTCTCCACTCCAGCGATCCCTCTGACTAATTTATGGTGCCCATTAGTTCGGCGAGATGTGGCCAAGAGGGAGGCACCTTACCTACCGTTCGGTGGCTCTGTAACTCCAGTCAACTCCCAAGTTGACCATTCAGGAAGGTTGCTCATAAGGGGAGGAAGTGTGAGAGGTTGAAGATGAGGGTTGACGCTTTTACAACCTTGTCTTGACACACATAAGCCTGAGTATAAAGATACAAGGGCCAATCAGTCTTTCTCCTCGGCTTGCATGGAAGGGAGGTTCCTTGTGTGCATTGAGCGAGCCACTTATGTGGCCGAAGAACATTCGTGGAGCACTGATCTATGTGGAAAATAAAAAGGGGCCAAATAATGACGTGGTGCTCTGTTATTGGCCAAAGGTAATTTATCTTGTAAAATTCGTAATTATTTATTGGTAACTCAGATTGAAAAAAAATTATATATGAAAGTTTATCAAGAGAATGCAAAGAATTCATTAAAAATATAATCAGAGCCTAGTTTTTATTCTAGTTTGAAAAGTATCAAAAGTTGGTGTCTTTAATGCTTTAAATGGATCAAAACCCTAATTTATGATTACTAATGAATCTAATGAACTTAGGTGATGTTATTAATCAAAGATTGATCTAATTGCATAAAAAGGATAACCTAGATCTGATATGAGAGTAATGACCCATAATTCGGATAATTAGGGTTTCCTTAACCATAAAAGTACCTCTAATGATAGAATTAGGGTTTTTCAACCCAATAAATATAAAGTGCCAAATATCCATCTTTCTATCTCTCTAACCCTACTTTGACTTAAAAAGGATAAAGATGGGGATTTTTGTATCAAAGACACCTTTTGTAGCACAATTTATGTATGAAACCATGAAGTAGGGTTTGTGGACTAAGAAAGTGAAAAGAGTAAGAAATGAACTAATGGAATGTTATGGATAATGAAATAAGAAAGTTGACATAAAAACCTAACTTGAGAAACAAGTGAGTCCTTTGATAGGTTTTAGAATCATGTAGTGACACATGGATGTATTCCTTGAATTTTAGGTTGACTTGCTTGGTTGATTGTGTGGTTAATCTTACTTGTTCTTATTTGGACTACAAATACTCCTAAGATAGGTATATGGCTATGCCTAAGAATATTTGTTGTAGTTTCACATGGTTTCCCAGAGATTTTTTCACATGGTTTGAAGATATAGTTTATTTCATTCCATGCAAACTTTAAAGTGAGTATGATTATTACATTATATTTGGACATAACTAGCCTATTTCTAGGCCACATATGGATGTATGGAAAGGCCATCTGCATCAATAGGGGAAGGCACACATATGTACCATCCTGAATAGGGGGTACATGAGAAGTCACCCGCATGAATAGGGGAGACATGATGAAGTCATCCGCTTGGATAGGGGAAGTCTGTGAATATTGTATTATGATACCCTGAGGGGTAATGACAAAGGGTGAAGACACCTAGATTGGGTATTCATGATGAAAATGTTAAATTATTTTGTTAAACAATAATTGATGTACTATGTTGTTACTCTTACTTGTGAAGTTTTGTTTCCCCCACATAGCCATATAATTCATTATACTGACTGACCTTTTGGTTGTCAGAGTTTTTAGAATAATCTTGTTGGAGATTGGGCATTCAAGAAAATAAGACATTGAAAGCAAACAAATAAGGCACGAAGGATATAGATAGATGGTTTATTGCTTGGTAAAATTCTTGAACCCATATTTTTGTAAACATTGGTGAAAATATTTTTTATCATGTATCAAACTTAGTTAGTTTAGTAGAATTTATTAATTATTTTTTATTATGTGCAAAACCATTTGATCTTGTTTTAGGGATAACGACTCTAGTTTCTTGTCCTTCTTTAATTGGGGGTTTCCAAGGAATGGGGTCGTTACAAAACCATAGTATAAAATTTTGGGTTTTGGCTAGGTACCTTAGAATCCTCTTGATAGCTATAAGATTGAATTTTCTAGGGATTGATTGAAATATATCACACAAGCCAACACTAAACATGATATCAGGTATAGAGGTAGTTAGGTATAATAAGGTACAAATCATACCTCTATAGATCTTCTCATATACCTTCTCACCTTCTTCATCTCTATCAAGTTTGGTGGTGTTGGACATGGGTGTATCCATTGGCTTGACGTTCTCCATCCCAAAGTGATTCAAGAGTTCACTTGTGTACTTGACTTGGTTGATGAAGTTTCCATCCTTTGTTTGATAACTTTATTTCTTGTCAATTTTCCTCTTTCATCTAGCTTATTGCGGTATACCTACTTGGTGCCAATGATCTTTCTATCACTTGGTCTTGGCACTAAGGTTCATACTTTGTTCTTCTCAAACTACTGTATCTCCTCTTGCATAGATAGGATCCATTCATCATCTTTAAGAGATTCTTTAATGTTCTTTGGCTCAAGTTGTGAGATGAAGGCCTTGTTGACTTGTTCTTTGTTTAGTGCAACCTGCACCTTTACCCTTTCAAAAGGAATGCCTATGATGAGCTCTTTAGGATGATCTTTAGCAAACCAGGGAGTTGGAACCTTCTTTTCTTATTCTTTTGATTATCCATATACTACCAACTCTTTTCCTTTGTCATTTATGTTGAGTTCTTTTAATCTAGGAATCACCTCATGTACAACATCATCATTCAAAATCTCTTTAGAAATAGAGGGGTTAGTTTAAAAAAAATTAACATTGATAGATTCTTCTACTTTAAACAAATCAATGTAAATTCTCTATATGCTCTACTAGAAGTGCTACAGGCAAGTGTTCTACTATATTAAGAATTTCATGACAAACCATAACATAGATAATTATATAGTTTATACTTTCTAGATTTACTCACTTCATCACACACGAGTCTATTGTTTATATTGCATATTTAAGTATCTTTCTAACTACTGGTGATTATCTTATCCCACCATGTTGGATACAGGTAGCCTAGGTAAATCAAATTCATATTAGTTTATCTAGAAATTCTTGCCCTACATCATCTTATTAACCTACTTCTCAAGATCCAAATGATACTTTCACTAACCATATTTGGTGAGACACCTTCTCCACTTTGGATAACTATGTTTTCATAAACTCTAGTCAAAACCTTACTTATGGTCACTCAAGATTAGTCTTAACCTATCCTTCTACAAGATATGATTGTGTGATGGAGGACAACTCCACCACTTTTTAATGCCTATACATGGTCATGAACAAGGTTGTAAACCTCAATCCTAACTCCTACATTCTAAGGGAGGCTTAATACCTCCAAAACATCATTGTAGAGTCCCCTTTTGTAGGCACACCACCCTTATCCTCTTTCCCATCTCCTAGATAATGTGGGAATCATGTGAAGTTTTGGACCACATATAATATATAATCCAATCCAAATTTCTTCTTCATACAAGTTTCATAGGATTTACATAACTTCCCCACTTTCCAAGAACATTTACAAGTCCAAGTGAGGAAAAAAAATCATTTTGACCCTCTCCACTCACACTTTGCAAACAAGCCTCTCTTGTGTAGCTCACAAAAGTGTCCAATTCCATATCCACCTAATCACCATCCAACATCACATAATAAAACTAACTAAAATTTCTTCCTACCTTCTCAACATTGGAAAGATACTCCCCTAAAAAAATTTGACTCGATAAACCAACTCCAAAAATATCAAAAATCTTTTAGGTGACTGAAGAGTCTTACTAGTCAATTTTCCCAAAGATGCTATCTGAATTTATTTAAATAAAATTAATGTAAACCCTTAGTTTCCCAGTATTTTAAGAAATTCTCTTTCCATTAAAATACATATTAAGATAGAACCTAAAAAGTTATGAACATTCCAAAGTATCTCATCTATCCTATTCAAATTGGTGTCCAAATTTTATTGAAATTACATATAGTTTATTATCTATACATTCTAAACCACTCATTGGCTTAATTTTATGGTAAAAATAAAAGCCAAATTACATTATAAATTATATTTTTTCAAAATTACATAGATCCGAATTATCAATACATAAAAATGTGGCACACTATTATTTTTTGTGCATAAAATAACTCTTCCAAACTATTTTGGAAATCTATTAAAAATTATCCATTATTTGTGTATATATTCAAATATTTGTCAATATATTTTTAATCTATGAATTATATCCAACACTTATTAAACTCATATTCTGAATACCTTCAGTTAATAAAAGGTTGTCTTGGAACTATCTTTCACACTCTATTATCGATATTCAAGGCTTCTGGTCTCTTTTTTATAAGGACGTCCCTGATTTAAGTCAAATAAATTTAATTTCTTTATACATGTTTAAACGATTTTGGCTACTAAGTTTTATTGATGATGGGGTTTATTCATCATTAACCATGTCATTAGTAAAAACCTATGAACAATAGACATATCATATCTTATTATAAAAAATCTCTTGTAGCTCAATAGCCAAGAGAATGTAATGAGTTATATAGTTAAAGAATGTGTAATTTTAGAGAATTTTAATTTTATAGTGCGGCATAAAATGATAGAAGGTGTTAAAAAGAGGTTATCACCGAAAGAATCCTTTTTATGGGTCATTAGCTAATGTCAAATCACCAATATTAGGAAAGATGGATTTTTAACATAATTTATTATTATAATAGTCTACATGAAAATATACAATTATAATTTACTTATTTCTATTTTTTTTTATCATAGAAACACATTTTACTTCCCTTAGAGTTGATAAGTATGGGAATTACCTAAAAGAAAATGATTCATTGGCGACTTCGCTTCAAAATGGAGAGTTGGTAATATTTGACTAGTTCAATCCCAACATTGTCTTCTCTTTATTATTTGACCAACATATGTAAGTTGCTCAATAAATTTTAGAAAACAATATTCTAGTGTCTATGTATCTTCCATATTTATGATAGGTCTGTGCATATTCTTGAGGAAACTTAACTCAAATACGAATTTACCAAAGTATATGTGCATATATAGGATGGGTAATTGGATGAGAAATGACAAATATGTGAGCTAGTATATGTGAACTACATTTTCACATCTGGTATATCTAGAATTTCTTCAAATTTTGATAAGGTCTCCATGAATAGATTCCTCAAACTCAAACCAACAATACTATCCAAAATCTATTCTTGATTTATTGAACACAACCTACAATAACCACATACAAACTCCATGCATTTTTTTCAATCTCGTTCCTATTAAGTTGAATGAGTCCGAGATTTCTTAATCTCTTTACTAATATTTTTCTATCCTTGTCATAATAGTAGTTGGTAGTGATTGTAATATAAGTTTATGTTTAGTTCATCAAATAATATAGGATCAACTTGATAAGACTCCCTCTCTACAACTACTGGCCAATAATGGATATATGGTTGAAGGAGGCACAACACAATATGATAGCCCATCTACATTTTCCTTATGTGTACAGAGAGTATAATACAAAAAGGGTCAATGGAAAATAGGTAGTATTTTTTCTCTGGTGGTAGAAATATACGTATAACATTCCAACGACTGTAATAACACAAACGGATGATTCAATAAGTACCTTCTCAATTGTTTGATAATTGATACATGCATTGGTTTCCACATTGCAATGTGTTTCGCAATGTCAATGCTTAAAGTATTGCCAAGAGCAAGAAAATAAGCAATTGCTACAACAAGATAAATTATTTTGTTTGTAACCATGTGCCTCCCCAAACTTTGAGTATTTTTCACAATAAGAATAAGGCGATTATGGATCGAAACAATACAACAAATTGAAATACAAAAGTGACTAACTAAAAATTCTTTTACTTGATATTTTTTGTTTGCATGCTATTTCTCCAGGGTACATTTGTATGTGTAGAAAGTATCCATGTCAAACCTACTCCCTATCTAGGGTTAGGGAAGAACATATGAATTCCAACATGATGCTCTCCTTAAACTTTGTACAAGCTGAATGTGATTGTTGTTCCTCACGTGATCCAATACCGATTAATTTATCCTTTCGCAACAGTCAATGTTGAACACTCGAGGTGTATTTTACTACCTACAAAGAAAGACGCATATCTTGTTGGACCTGTGTGAAAAAAGACACAGTAGGCAATCTAATATGATTTCGTGATCTTCCGTTCATGGTAAAAGGGACGCATTGAAAATGATCAAATTTTGTACAACCACTCTATCCTCGGTAATTTGAGGGAAACCAAAACACTTCGAATCGGCCCGTTTTCTATATAATTTAATTTTATAGTAGCGTGGATGGGCACACAACATACACTGTGGGCATGTTGACAAATACGATTCTATCCAACCATACATGGTTTAATTTTTCTCATGTACTGAGAGCGGGTCAAAATCTTCTATGCCTAACACAATGTGCTCACTGAATTCAAGCCGCACACTCCCCCTTGGACCACACAAGCCAACATATGAGATCTCCCAGACACATAGATGGGCATAGAGAATGGTTGCAGAAGATTTGAACCTAGATAAAATAGATGTCTCATGTCCTTCCACCCCCACACTCATCATGCCAAGATGTGGATCTAGCACTAATTGGCACTAAAGTTTTGTACCGGGAGATAGGGATAGGAAAACATGTGCATGTTTCATGTTAGTGCGTTAATTTATGTGTTAATACATTTATTCCATATAATACTAGGATCCTTGTATCTATTGTCGTTACTATGTATATTTTGAATTTTTTCTATTGTATGGTTTTTATTGTAAAAACCAATATATTGAGTCGGTTGAAGAAAAGTTAGTTTTACATATGATATTACATAAATATAATAGTAGGAAATGAATTCCAATTATTTCAAGACTAACCTTTTGTCTTGCGTGGCTCTTGGCCATTATGTGTAGCTATGTATTGGCCACACACACCTAGATTGTACGAAATAATATGCAAATTTGACTAATAATTCTAACCACTTTCATTTATCACATATCAATAAGAGGAAAATGTAGAGTTGTATGACGGTTGAAGTTTGAGCATAAAGTTAGTCAAACCTAAAAGCACTGCATGTTTTCTCTACCACCATATCTTTCAACAAAATTGATAAATTTATTTCCATCCCATATTATGATGTGCTTCTTGTAAGGTAACCGATTTCTGGAAACAAAATAATATTAGATCATTGAAAAAGCCTACATTCTTTTAATATTTTTATGTATTAAGATTGGATTTTATAGTTCACAGATAATTGTATTATATTATATATTATACAATACACCAAAGGACATTTTATCACGATTATGTATGTTTTGGAAAGTATTATAGTTTTCTTTAACCACTAACCAAAAAAGTAAATGAAATCATTATGTAAAACATTCTAGGTGGAAGTTGTAGAAAAGTGTTAGCACCCTTACTACTTTGAAACTACAAACCCTCTTAGAATTTATTGATATATATATATATATATATATATATATATATATATATATATATATATAAGGGCCCATATTCAATACCTGCACGGGTAGCTACCTGGCTCCTATTTTGGTTATTTTTTTTGAATTTATTACTTTTGGTATTTAAAGAGTTATTTTACCTTACAAACTATTACTTTTCACGCATAGATAGTTACATTTACAACAACTATAATAAATATACAATTACAAATATATTTATTGTGTATTTTGTCCAGATTTACTTTTTGAATCATATCATTACTTTTTTATCAACATAGTTACGTTTTTGTTCACAAAGTTACTTTTCTGACCAAACAACTACTTTTTGAGCTGACTGGAAATGAATTCCAGGCTACCCATGTGGGTATTGAATGAACGCACTATATATAATGTACATGTAAGGACTACAAGTAAATTCTGCAAGTAGTATTTCACCAAAAAGTTATGTCATATCTTCCAATAAAGTCTCGTAAAGGAGGTTGTATATCAAAATCACTTTTTGCTGAAATACTACTTTGTAGTTATAAATCAAAATATGTTGAAATAAACTATTGTACTCATAAAAAATGGGTTGTCTCTCAAGAAGTGGCCAATTTCATAAGAGCCTAGGGTGGTCATTTGCATGGACATGTTGGAAATATGTAACGTAGATAGATGGTTAGCTAATATTGTTGAAGACTTTGAGCAATTGGACAAGAAATACATTTTAGGGATGACACGTTTTACCAAGAGAAGAATGATTCATATCTATGACTTGTACCTTATTTTTCAACTTTATATTTCCCATTGCACTCTGCATACTTTTCTCATGTGATCTAATGATGATTAATTATCATATAAAAATTATGCCAGATGATTATTGAACTACCGTTCTCGTTGAACTCATTTTAGTAGCGTACATAAAACCTCTAGAAATGGTGATCCATTAAATAAATATAGTGCATCTTCTTTAATTAGGTTTATGTTCTAGGTTGTAGTTTAATAATGAACTAACTTCTAAATTCTTTAGGTAACAACATATGAATTTCACAAAATTTTAATACCATTTCCTTCATTCTTCATTTGATATTTTGCAAACAGAATGTAGGAATATTATATTATTTATTTTCAAGACATATTTTTATTATCTAGCGAGGAGTGACGTGGGTGGTCCAATACGAATGAGATCTAGTGCTAAAAGGGCTTTCTGTCAGCACATGCTGAACGCAGTCTCATATGCAAAAATGACATCTTTCAGGCATCTTTGGGGCATATTTTAATAGATGGTCTAGATTTATGTGGGGGCATTTTTATAAATTGAAAAAGTACATTCCAGTTGGACGTGTCAATATAGATGCAAAAGCATGATTATTTTTATATATATTCCCACTTTGCTAAACAAGGATGTAGTTGTAGCTTAGTGGTAAATGTACATGGACCCCAATGAGATGTTTGGGGTTTGAACCCACTTATAAACAATAAGGAGAGGGGGAGAACAAGTGCCAAAAGATTCGATATGAACAAATGTGGGGAGAAAAGATACCCAAGGAGATATAAAGAACAAAGATATTCAAGTATTTGAATGTCAAGACGACATACTTGAAAAAAAAGTTTAGATAGACTTCCAAAAATATGCCTGCATTATCTGGATCATAGAAGCAAAACGTGTCAAAAGATTCAGTATGTGTGATCTGGATCATTGTCAGGAAGTCCTCCTAAAAGGACCTGGTAGCACCATATCTGAACTGGGTCCAACATGAATTCCTCTCACAAAGAGACTCGATTTGATTGTCTATAACTGCACTCCAAGCGGCACAACATTAAGTTAATTAGGCATTGCATGTGAGTTTTATCATGTTGTCACAAATCAGGCGTTAAGAGTTACTCGGTTGGTGTGGGTATCATATCTATCCCTCGAATATTTAAAAAGATACACTTTTATTTCTTTTTTTAGTTTTCTATACTATTTAAAATTCATTTTTATTCTTCATAAAAGTTGTACCCAATTTCATGTTTCAGCTAACCTCACTTTTATGTCTCTTTATTTAGTTCCATATGAAAATTATATTTTAGTTATTGTGTTTCCTAATTTTTTCCTAGTGAATTGTTCTATATGTAAAATTTATTCTTTTTATAGCTAGATTTTTGATATTATAAAGTTATTTATCACAATCATTTATACAATGTGAGTTAAAAATTTAAAAGTACTCCCTATGTGTAGGGATGATAAATCTAAATAGGATAGGAGAGCATCACATGTGAAATCATAAAAAATGCAATAATTATTATTTTTTGAGAAATTGAAAAGCCAAGATATATAATTGGGTAACTATTTGTATATATTGTTGAGTTTCATCAAATTGGATAAAAAATACCCATAACTGCATGGTATCTATCAAGTAAATTCAATTAAGTTAACTTATTTAAAGGAGTTAGAGTGAACAACCAAGAACATGAACAATAAAGGTTCCAAGCACATCGTAGCAAAGAATTTATTTTGAACTTCTATCTTAAGATGCAAATTTCCTTACCTCTTGTTATCATGTCCCCGATTAAAACAACTAAGTATAAGATGGAGTAATTATTTTACGAGTGAAATACACTAGCTATTTAGTGAATTTCTTATATCCCATTCTGATTTTACTAATAATATTTTTAACAATGGTAAAACTTCAAGGTTCTAAATCAATCCACATACCATGTTTTTCTTTAAAATTCAACAACATGGCCTACTCCTCTTCAACCCCTCACCAAAAATTGGAAATAGTTGGTTATCGTTGCATGAATTTTTACGCGCCTTGACATTGCCTACTCTAAAGACAAATTAATATTGTGTTAATATACAATAAATCATTGGAATGTCACATAAGAAATACATCACTATATGTATGAATGATGTACCTCTGTCTCACACTTCATCATTTATTCAACTATCTTGCTCATGAAGAGGGATGGAAGTGGTGTGAATATAATGTGGTTTATACCAAAATCATAACCATACGACAACATAAAAACTAGACACCATGTCCATTTTGATTTTTAACATGAGAAACTATATCCACATCACTAGAAATTGTGGTTAACCGCACCGTCCCACACCACACCACTCCAAATCATGAACAAATGATTGTTATTAATCATAATATACGCATAAACTTTGTGAAGTTGTATATAATAAATGAGAACAACAACATAGAGAATCTGAAACAATAATTTTCTATTCACATTAAATAATAAAAAATCACTAATGTTTTTTAATGTAGTGGCACCCGAGTGGTAAAGTTGATGTTCTATGACTGAAAGATCATAAGTTTGAAACCCCCTGACAATGTGATGAATGAAAAAATCACCAATGTTTTAGTTCATGTGAACAAACATTCTAGTCACAAATATAATCTATTCCAACTAAAAACACATTCCTATTCTATTTTCAAACACTATCATCTTCTTAAATATCTCATAAAGTCTCCTCTCACTAATATACATTCTTATTTTACAATAACATTATTCTATTAAGGCTCCCCAAGTTTGTCTTCACTATTAAATTGTCCTCCTCATTTTTTAAGCATGTAAGCTATATTTTTTCTTTTATATATATATTATTATTGAGAGAAAACTAAGATAATATCTAGAATTAAGTGTAGTGATATTTAAGAGATAGAGAAGTAAACTAAAATTATTTGTATAGGAGGATGGTAGACTATTTGAAATAATTATGCAAGAAGATGATTACTAATAATAGATGTAATTATCCCTTCTTGACTCTCTCTCTCTCTCTCTCTCTCTCTCTCTCTCACACACACACACACAGTCTTCTCTCTAGATTTTATCTCAGCTGATAACTACCCGTCTCAATTACTGAAAAATAGTTTACTTACAGTTAACCTATATACTTAATGAAACATTAGCCACATGTACATTATCCATCTCTTATTATGTATTGTCTGCATGTTTCTAATTGATAGTTTCTTAAAATAAGTCACTACAAAATAAACATAATGCATTATATCCAACGTCCCCAACTCTCTCGGCCACCATTATACAAATGACTATATACTGTGTGTAAAACTATACATATAAATATTAAGTACAAGATACATAAAAGTAAAATATATTGGGTTATATTTTATACGCAAGGGTCACATGTATGTTTACCAGTTTGCAAAGAGGATAACTTTGTGTATAGTAATTATAAAAGATGAAAGTTTCTACTTCTCTATTAGTTACATTTATATATAGAGGACTAGCTGTTTGTTTGAATAATGTTCTACACACACACACATCGATAACGAAACCCCCGTGAGGGGTAGCTTTTTTGATTCATGAGGATAACTAAACCCCCGTGAGGGGTAGCTTTTTCTAATCCGACCAGCGGCTTCATTGCGTAGTTCTCATATATGGCCAAGGAAACACAGTCGATACTCTGTTGCTTGCCCGAATCATCTTAGTCTCTCTTCCAGCGCGTCCTGTTGATCACTGACCTGTGAACTGCAAGGTGGTCACCATAGAACCTTCGCACGCCACTAACCTTCAGCACAGGCGGACAAGCAACCGCTGCACTCCAGACTCCGTTGCCGGAAATCTCTACAGTGACCAGCATTCACGTTGGAGCAATCCAATTGCAGTTCGTATCTTCCACTACCGTCGGACATTAACTTGCCCAGGAAATTGTATAATCTATTAACTTTACAATCTATTTTTCTAGCATAGCAGCATCTACTGGCATGTAGTTTCGGTCAGCACCAAGACGATCACCACCAGAATTGCGCTCCCTACTCGTGGTGATCAGTGGTGATCAAGAGGCATGGTGAAAAATCATTAACCTGGAAGAAGACATTGACAATATTATCCTCTGCTGCTCCACTTACACAAGAAGGGCTTAAATAAGTTCCAATCACACGATCAAATACTTGGTCTATCCAAGCGCAAGATTGGAAACTTATATCCTTTCATGGGTCATATCCAATGACATCCTATCCTTGCATGTATCCTATGCATCTTATATCCTACGAACCAAACATGGCCTAATTACATGACCTCTCCCTCATTTTCATAGTTGCTCAAATGTAGAATTTCACTCCTTATTTCCTTGGCAGTATTCTACAGTATTATAACTTATATCTAATGAAAATGTTAATATATCGGTTGTGGATGAAGTAATAATGCACATATAAAATGCAAGGGAGGTAGTTGGGTAGTGTTCACTACAAAAACTAGGGGTAAAATTATTTCCTACTCATACATATGGAGGTTAAGTAACTTTTTGGTTCCATAATGAACCTATATCCATATTCTCACTCAAGTTTAATAAGGGAACAACTTTTGAAAATAAAATTCTATCCTTTAAAGAAAATGGTCAATGCACTTCTACAATCTCATTATGTATCTCATACTTTTCCTTTTGTTTCTATTTTTGGTACCCTAGAAGCTCAATTATTTTTGTACATCTTCCAAATCAAATAAAGATTGTGACATAAAGCTTGTACTTATTGTGTGTGGATGAGAGAGGGAATATTTGAAGCAGTTTCAAGAAAGAATCAATAGAAATACTAGTTATAAAGAAAGAATATTGTTGTATATCTGGTCCATGTTCGAGTTGTGTTGGTGTGGTGAAGAGATAGTAATGCTAAAAAAGTATAGTGATGTTTCCATACATCACTTATAAATTTAAAAAGCTAAAATTAATGGATCTTGTTACGTGTTATTTAATACAAGACAATTCCATTGCAAAGAATATACGTATGCTTTTTACTTATGACATAAAATTATATAATTTCATTTTTATGGTCAAGTGATTCCATATTTTGTATGCTCATCTAAAATCTACTTATCATTAACATCATCGTGTTCATGTTATCTTCAAATAGAATGGTATTCAATATTCCCATGTATAATTTGATTACCGCTCATAAAGATATTGTTTGAGGAACATTTTTTCTTGATTAATTTTTAAAAATTATTACATGTTAAAGATGGGAGATTCCCTATTGGTTATTGATAAAGAACTATAGGTGGTCATAGTCCTCAAAACAGCTATACAACCCCTAGCAGAGTTCTTTACTGACTTTTATAGGTGAGAATAAATAACTTAAGAATATTAAAAACATTAAAAAGACAAATCAAAGTTTTTTATAAAGTATTCTGATCAAAACAAATTTCTGGTCACATATCTAGTATTGATTTTGAAGAAAATGTGTTTAGCCACCATCACTCATTCTCATGAATTTATCTTATTCGTATATCTTTAATCCATTGAAGCCCTTATGACATTGCAACATTCTTCATATGTTGGATTTTATGTTGTACTAATGATTGCACTTGAATCCAATATTAACTTAGGGCTAGTACTAACATTGCAATAGAATCTAAAAGTGTAAGGGAAAGTTCAGATAAATGAGTTTTAGGGAGAAATGGTAGCATATGTACGATGGTTTTTCGTGATAGTAAATGTTGTGAGATTTTCCATATGTGTGCCTGAATAAATAAATTTTATTTAAGAAAAAAATCATATTTTATTCACCATATTAATCATATACATATAAAACCAATACTAAAAAAATTAACTGCATCATTAGATGATGTATAGAGTTGTAGGGGTACATATTAAAAAATTTCAGCATCATATATCATTACGACAACTTCTTCATTGCTCATGTGCAATGTCTGGTAAACGTATGCTTTCTTGGACCATCTAAGTCTTCACAATTGGAAGAGATTCATTTCAAGATTTTTATACATATGAGATTTGAATAGAAGCATGGATGGTAAGTGGTGAGAAAACCCAACAATGTACTTCGATCCATACAACTGATCAAAATTGGATGTTACCTGATCCATGAACAATGCTATGGAATGGATATGGGGCTGGGTGCTCACCGGAAGAGGAATACGTGAACATTAAATAGCACACTAGAAAAAAGAACAAAAAAGATGACATCAAAAATTTGATTAAAAGAAGGTGAAACAATATAATTCACCCTTCGACTAGGGAATGATTTATATATATATAATAGAATATGTGATTCGTCCTTGCATAATTGAATCTTATTATGTCAGTAACTGTATTAAATATCTATAATACTAAACTTGGATGTTCACAAAAAAAACTAAGTATAAATTGATAAAACACTAGAACAAGAACAAAATTTTCATTATCTAATTAGATGAACAAAACAGAATAGGGAAAAGTCATGCTTTAAGTGTGGAATCTCATTTAATCCCTAGTAGCTTGCATTTTTTTATTTTGTTGAAATGACACACTCAAAACCCCATAGACCTGAATGCACGTATGAATTGTTATATCACCCAATCCTTCAGTTTATTAACCAAGTTTTGAAAATGACATAGATATATAATGACAGGGTTTCAAAATACAAAACTTGGACTAGAATTTACCATATATAATTTTGGGCTTTCTCTAATTTGGATGTTCTCACTGAACATGTCTTAGTACCAAGGATCAATACAATCAAGCCTTAGCATCTACCAATTTTGTAGTATCTCCTACCCCTTTAATGTTCTTTATATACCAATCAATCGTGACCCTGCACACCAATTTTGTTTAAGTTATGTTAACTTCATAGAGTCATTGAGATGTAGGGACGTCACGTATATATTGTCATAGTTGTAGTATTTTTTGTTAACATGGTGGAAAATTATTTGTAAGAAAAGAAAATTTTGTATTATTTTGCACTATACCAATTACATAACTACTATCTTTTTTTGTTGTTCGCTGAAAGAATGTCTTTTAATATAGTGTACGATATGTGTTTCCTCAAGTATCTCTATTTGCGATGATGACAAATTGACCGTTTATGTTGATGATAATATTCACATTTGATTCAATTTTGAATTGAAATGTGATCTTTGCTAATAGGATAGAGGAAGAACCAGACTGAGTGACAAGACCAAAATAAGATCTAGAGTATTTCTTCTAACCACAAAAGGGTAAGCTTTCAACAATGTCCAACATGGAACTTCATGTTTACGGTTGTGTGTGTTCATTAAGGACCTGTCATGTCATTCAAGAGAAGAAGGCCTACAAATTTTGTGTGCATAAATCATCACTTGCAAAGAACAAATGAAGATCAATCAGAACTCTATCACTATAGGGTGGGTCATTAGAAGGTAACACAATTAAGAAATTTTGGTGAAACAGAAAATATTTGACAAGTTTTCATTTTTTAATGGATGATTTGGCTTTAGTTATCTCTTTCTTGAAGAAGGGGATGCATATGAAAAGTTCATCTATAAGTTATTGAAATCTACATGATTCATATGACTTAGCATGTCATATGATTCCTTTAAATAAAAAGTCCATGCATAGATGGATCTAATGACACTCAACATAAGGGAAGAAAAAATTTAGGACCCTACAGAATCCATGGACCATTCTTTATGGAATGATACTATAGTATAAGAGTGCAAAAGGGAACAAAAGTTCATAATACATACTATCACGACAATCAACTACAATCTTTTCAATACAATGTTTTCCTTGAAAAATATATAAGGTTAACACACTCACATGGATGGTAGTTTTATGTGTGATTATGTATATATGTAACATGACTTTTTTAAGTTGACAACTAGCTCAGTTGGTAAATCTTTTTATTTCATGTAGTGTAGGTTGTGGATCTCAATCTACTGGGACACTAGAGGGGAGCAAAAGGGATGCAAAACTATGTCGTGTTTGTGATTGGTTGGAGTGCCTCCAACTATAGAAAAAGGGGTTGACAATCCACATTGTCAAAAGAAAAAAGTAAAACATGGTATTTCAGTAGATCCAAGTTTTATATTTTGTCTCAGCAGAAAACATTGCAAAGAGGAACAAGGGGTGTTCTTATTTAAGGACTTCACCATATGTTGCAACTTCATTAATTACACAAAAAAATCTCAAAAAAAATCACAATATATACTTGATGTTATTGATTTAAATGTTTTAATCGATAAAAAAGTAAACAAGTCAATTCCATGAGGTAGAATACATTCTATATTTGTTTTTCACTTTAAATGTCATCTAAATATGAATGAGTTGTCATCATGGATATGATAATTTCTATAGTACATGGATGGACCTATCCCGACTTCATCATAGGGAACAAAGTTAAAAAGATATATCACAGAAAAAATGGACTTTGTAATATTATGTGTAAATCGTTCATATGAATATATAAGGCCCAACATGACTTTTATATGTGGAGAAAGTAACTATAAGTACATATGAAGAAAATAACAATATCACATCTAACTATAAATGATTTTAAAGAGATAAGAAGCATACTCCCAACACCTAGCCTCAATTTTTGAAACATCCATCATATAGTATCTTCAAATATGGATTAGTAAAATACTTATTTGACATTTCAAATGTGGAGGCCTACCTTGTTGTACATTGAACTTTTTGACTACTATGAGGAAATTCAATATCAATATTCAATTCGATACAATCTAAAACCTTTGGACCACACTCATTGACCTCTTCATGACTCATGATACCTTTGGAAAATTTCCCACTTGTTTCACCATAACAAAGACCCCCTCCAACTTCATGTTTGACATTGAGGATAATGTAATTGATAATTTTCTAGTATTTTATGAGGTATGTATGCCTTTTTACATCACTCTGCATTTTTACAATTCAATTTGAAAATAGAATACATATTATTTGCATTTTCTTTATATATAATTTATATCAAAATGTTTGTCAGTGTTGTGATTTATTGATAGATCAGTGAGGGAAAATAATTAGAAGCAAACAAACTCTCAAATTGTTGTAAAAATGTCTAGGTCTAGATTTACATATGTAAAAGTAAAGCTTCATTTTATTATTGGAATAGGTAAGCATTATAATACCATCTATATACCCAAAAAAATATTTATTTATAACTATGTAAAAGTCAAACATTTTGACAACTATATATGTGGATGACCCCAAGAACATATTGGTGAAGTTAAAATGTTAGTATATATGCTTGAAATTATCTTAGTCAATTGTTCATAGGACTAGTTGCATGTATTCTGATTTGTCTATAATTAGGGAATGATTTCTATACATATACTAAATTAATTAAACACAATTAGGTGTTGTCTCTTTAAAACAATTGATTTAAAAAAACAATATGCATATCATGTGAGGAAACAATTGAACTGCATTTCTTTCTAAATGTTTGGGTTGATAAAAATCGATCTATAGCATGTTGGGGAGAACATTTATCTCTTGTATAAAATCACTAAATTATAAAAATATGTCATCTTCTTACTGGGACAACCTATTCAAGGTTTACAAATTAGATATTATTATATCTTACATTTCAGTATTATATCATGAAATGATAAAGAACACATGAAAATTAGTTTTGCCCTCTAAATTAATGGTCCATTTGGTGATGAAGAGAACAAATACTAGGAAAGATGATGTCTAGATATCATACTTTAGATGCACAAGTGTGCTTGTGCAGTTGTAAACCTATTACCAATTTAAACAAAAATTAAAGAACTACTACAAATGCTTAACATGTCGTTGGTGCATGGTAAGCCTTTCTCCTAAATAATTGGATGGGATAATTTCATGTACAAATAATTAAAAAAAATTGTTTGTTTTCCTTTGAAAGAAGAAAACCAATGATCTTAGATATTTTTATCCAATAACCCAATGATCTTTGACATTGTTCAATTAAAACCTCAACGTTTACATTGAAAAAGTCTCAAGTTACTTCTCTATTGACAAAACTACCCACTTATGTTGTGTTTGTGTTTTTGTCTAATTGCACTTGTGGATGATGTATTAAGGAATACATATACTTAGATCATTCACTAACTAAACTAAGTTATATGCATTGGTATTTATTCATTGAATATCATTATTACATTAACATTTTTTATATTAAAACTTTGCCCCAACTTTTATATATTAATTGTAACTAGATTAACTCTCAAATATATAGTGTCAAATTTCTAGTAAGTTTTCTCTCAAATAATACAATATATCATTTATTATATCAATTAATATCAAAATAAACATTATATTAAAATTTCGAGTATAATAGTTGCATGACACTTAAAATAATGTACATCAGTTGTGAGTTGATCGAATCAGCTATCCAAGCCAACGAGAACCACCTACAGGAAATAAAAACCCAGACCTAACTTGAAAAAGTGATTACTCAGGAAAAAATATGAATAGAATATGTGTTACTCAATCGAACTCAACTAGATATGACTATTCACAAATGATGATCCAATCTCCTCCACAATTATGACTTGGCACTCTACATTTATGATGATTTGTAGGTCGGGCTCTCGTTGTCTTGGTTAGTTTTAACTCAACATGATTGATTACATTATTCCAAGTGTTATACAACTATTACATATAAATATTTTAATATGTCAGTTATTTTTAGTATAAATTAATTTCAATAGTGAAGTCTTTAGAACTACATGATACCTAACATATAACAAAACTAATATTGAAGAAAAAAAGGGAAGTTGAGCTCAAGTTTAGAATATCGTAAAGTGTAACATAAAAGATATGCAACTTATAGAGACCAATGTACTTATAAATTATTATTATTATACTAGAATAACTTATACATAAAAATTAATACATAAATGTTATTTAAGAAAAAACCAAGCCGTTGGTTCTATTATCTCCATCAAATAAGTATGACGAAGCTTTTTTTGAAGATCTCAGGTAACATAAATTTTTATAATAAACAAGATCTGAGGACATTGGAAAAAATCTCAAGTCTTACATGATTCATTTCATACTTAATTTGTAGCCCATCAACCTATTATTTCTATTTAAATATTCTTTTTCTTACAAATTTATCTCATATTATGTGTTTGAGTACAAGGACAAGTAGAATAACCATAAATACATATATTAGTATATTGTCGTCTTCCCTAACGGTTCGGAGGTTAGTGATTCTTTGACTCATCCCTAAAAGAATCATGTAGGAAGAAAAACTATCTACAAATGCATGGAAAAGAAAGATGTCATGGTCATCTAGACCTATCCAGAGCCCTTTGGTCAGATGAGATAGATTCCCAACATTTTAAGGCCTCTTTGGTTTTCCCCATGAACAGTCTTTTATTCCTCTCCTTCCACACATGATAAACAATTCCAAGGCATGTGATTCTGGACTTGTCAGTCTTCATCGGCAGTGCACAATCATCTCTGTGTATAGATTTATATGGAATTTGTATAGAATGTACAATAGATTCCCAGATCTTATTGGTATATTTGTAGAATAGAAAAATATGGTCCATGTCTTCATAAGCTTCTTCAGAGAGAGAGCACCTAGAGACAATATTGAGCCTGATGCTTCTTAGCATGTCCTGGGTAGCCACTTTATTTAGAAAGAATTTCCATCCAATCAGATTAAAGGATCAAAGGATGTTATCCTTCCACAAATTACTAGCCCAAACATGCTTACCACCATTATGTCTGATCATATTCCACCCATCGTTAATCAAAACAACCTTCAAAACTTTACAGTAAAGTTCATCTGCAGCACCAAAGTTGCAGTGTACATAAAGAAAGTTCACATGTGGGCCCATCTAGCTATAGAAGTAGAAGAAAACAAAGTGTAAAAGAACTTTAGAAGGAAGTATAGAGTCTCAGAAATGAAGTTAGGAAAAAGGCTGTAGGAGAGATAGAAGCACGGTGCGAGTAGTTGGAGACTCAGTGCAAACAATCATAGACCATAGTTTTTAAAATCCAAGAAGCACCTCTCTTCAGTAATATCTCAATTTCTATTTCCCACAAAATTTTCAAGGGAGCCATAAAGACTTATAGCAAGGCATAGGACAATTTTAGGACTTATCATATCTCTTAGAAATCCCCCCCATGAATCCAAGGGTCCCTCTAGAGCTTAATAGAGTCACCTTTTCCAAAAGTATAAGAAATGTGAGGCAGTATATAATGTATATACTTCAGAACTTGCCTCCACATCCACGATCCATTAGGTTCATTGTTGATAGACTAGATAGAAACCTTTTTTAGATACTTGCCAATAATCCATTTAACCCACATGGAATATTTTTTGCTAGCTAATTTCTAGATATTTTGTAGGATACCAATAGTATTCATGTCCTTCACACATCTAATACCCAAGACTCCCTCAAGCTTAAGTAAACTTTGGACCATTTAACATAATGGATTTTGCTTTCCATATCAACACCACCCCAGATGAACCTTTCACATATTCTTTCAATCTACTTCATGATTGAAGAGGGAAAAGGAAAAGTTAAGGACCAGAGCTGGTGTAGAGACATCAAAGTGGATGTAGTGAGTTCAACTCTACCATTAAAAGAAAGGGTCTTCAACTTCCACCCTTCAAGCTTGCTTTTAATTTTATCAATCAGAGGAGCATAGTGGTTTTTATTAAGCTTGCCACAGAACAAAGGTAACCCCAGATATCTCATAGGGAATGTAACCCGCAGGAATATCCAAAATCTTTGACATCTTGTTTTTATTTGCATTATTGCTATAGAAAACATTACTTTTAGAAGGATTAATCTTCAATGCAGAGCATCTTCCAAAGTAAAGAATAATATTAGTAATGGCCTAAGCATTTCCTTCTTTAGCTTCCAAAAAAATCATAACATCATCAACAAACAGTAGATGTGAGACATGCATAGAAGAACAACTGATAGGAGAGATGATATTATTATGGATTGCATGATTCATAATAGTTGTAAAACCCTCCATAGCACGGACAAAAACATATGGGGCAATGGGCCCCCTTGCCGAATACCATTAGAGGGAAAGATGGCAGAGGTGGGTTCACCATCAATCAGAACATGGTAGCTACTTGTATGAATAATAGTTTGAAGCCAGTTAATCCAACAGATAGGAAAATTCATTCTTCTAAGCATATCAAATAGGAAATCTCATCTTATAGAATCATACGCCTTCACCAGGTCAACCTTAATGCACATTTTGGTCCAGCCTTGTTCTTATTAAAATTGTTGATCAGTTCAACACTGAGCAAGAGAGCATCAGATATTTTCCTCCCTTTAATGAAAGCCATTCGATTCTTGTTAATGAGCTCATGAAGAGTAGGTCGAAGATGATTTGCAAGGACTTTGGTAATAATATTATAAAGGAAGTTACAGAGAGCAATCAGCCTCCAATCTTTGATGTGAATAGAACCTTACACTTTAGGAATGAGAATAATGTATGATTTATTCAGTTATTTAATGATTTTCCCACTTTTAAAGAAGTTTTTAAAAAACAACAATGACATCCTCACCAACAATCTTCTAGGTGGTTTGAATAAATGCCCAAACCCGTATGAGCCTGGGGCTTTGTCCCCATCAGCTTCATTTATAGCTCTTTCAATCTCTTCTTTAGAAACCAAAGAACACAACTTATCTACTTGCTCATTGTCTATTGAAGGAACTAACCATTCAGGATTCCATTGATACAGATTAGCATTATTTTTGTATTGATTGAAGAGGCTATCATAGTAAGAAAATACATGATCTTTAATCATATTATCATTGTATTCCCACTTATCATTGATAATTATATCTCTTGAAGTACTCGGTTAGCTGTAACCTTCACAGAATTGTAGAAAAGACTAGATTTCTTGTCTCCTAATTTGAGCCAATTCACACTCAAATTTTGTTTAGCATAATCCTCTTCTACCTCAACATCAATCATGGTTTTACATATCTTCTCATTAGCTATTTCTCTAAGTCTCACATCATCATGGAAAGTATCCACATATCTTTGTTCTTTAAAGGATTCAAGCTCAGAGATTTTAGCATTTTCACTAATATCCCCCACCTTTTCTTTGTTCCATGCAATCAATTTTCTTTTGACATTTTTGAGTTTAGTTATAGCCTTCTACATTGCATTAACTTTGACTTCAATGTTCCATGCATTTTCCATAAGATTGAGGAAATTACCCCTTTTGTTCTAGACATTAATGAACTTAAAATAACCCTTCTTATTAAGAATGCCATTGAAATTGATCATAATTTGTCTATGGTTGTTGATAATGTTATTGATAACTTCCCTCTAACTTCTTTGAAGATGGAATAGAACTCTAGATTATAGAAACGCCTATCAATTTTGGAAATGACGAGGTTCTCACCTTTTAGTCTATTTTCCTAGGTATAATGAGGTCCATTCAAGTCAAGTTCAACTAGACTCAAATTAGAAATAACATCATTAAACTCTCTCATGGAAGCAAAAGAGCAACTATCGTTTCCTGTTCTCTCATCAGAGCAAGGAATAGCATTGAAATCACCAAGGAAGATCCATTTTTCATTACCTTTTAGACTCAGTCTCTTCAAATCATCCCATATCATTCTTCTTATTTTATCATCATTATGTTCATATATACACGTAACTAGAAAAAAATCATCTTAACAAGAAACAAGATAGTGAATGAATTGATCACTTTCTTCTATCTTTAAGATGTTAACAACATTTTTATCCCATAGGATAATGATCCTTCCAAGAGGGTGAGATGTGTGGTTTGAAACCCATATATTATTGAGGCAGAGTATGTACAAGGTTTTATACATCTTTCAATACCTAGTTTTGGTTTCAACCAAGATGTTTACTGGGCACCTCACATCAATAAGGTTGGCCCTAACCTTCTCCTGGTGCCCAAGTCTATTTAGACCATGGACATTCTAAGAGAGGATGCTCATTTTACTAGCTACCAGTCTCAGTAATAGATAGATCACCATCTCATAACTCTCCCAGTTTCTCAAACACATTATCCATATTGTTCAGCTCAGGTGTAGATCTTCTGGTGTGGACAATGTTTTTTAGTGAAACTTGGGAGGAGAAGTTTGGTTTCTATTTCTCACAACCTGGAAACCATCCTTAGTAACAGGAGTAACCACCCTACATTTTTCATTAAGGATGTGTTGCATATGTAAAGGGACATTCCAATTCCCTGTTGTTAGAATAGATTTCATATTCTCCCTAAACTTGTTCAAAATAGGCGACATTGAATTGTTGCAAGCAAAACTTTCATTACTTAAAATAACAAAAACAGATATGATAGACTTTAAAACTGAGCAAGCACCATTGAAATTATCTTGAATAGGCTCGACTAGAATCGTCTGGCTCTTGTTCTTACAAGATGAAAGGGGGGAAACAGTTTGAGAAATAGAATCTACATTAAGGACAAAACCACTATTTTCAATAGGAATCCATCTCTTCTTGTTCTCTGGCACATCTATTACGACTTTTCATAACTCAGATCCATAGCCAAAGCAACCACATGTCTTGAAAATTTTTGTAACCCATTCATATTGAACTTGTATCACATCATTGTCCCTGCAATCACTCCACATGATAATTTTCTTTGGAAGTTAAGAATCTACAAAAATCAATACCTGAATTCAGGCACAGTCAAGCCTTCTCATCGTCTTAGTAGAAAAATTGGAGCAAATAGGTTTCCCGTGTAACTTCATAGTATACCTAGCATATCATCATCCCAAAACTCCAAGGGAAGACCCAAAAACCTAATCCACACCAGAATATTAGTATGATTTTCCTTCTCGAGTGATTCTCCTAGCTCCCATTTCTTGATAATAAGAGGCTTGCCTCTGAAAAACCAAGGGACCCTCTTATATGTTGTTTTTAGGTCTTCATAATTCTCAAACTTAACAATAAAGAAGCATTTATTCTGAGGTATAACTTCAAATCAACCTTTAGCTTTCCAAATTACCTTAAAGTGTTGGATGAGCATCGACCAGTGAGGCTTCATTCCAACTATGTAGTCAGATGTTGCATTCTCCCATTTCTTAGCTATCTCAATTTCTCTTGCTCGCTTATACAACACTTCTCCATCAATGATTTTTGGTGACAAAACTGAAGCTTGTGAACTCTGCATTTTTCTCCACGCTAAATAGATATGTCCACCTTCGCATGTCGGGAGCAACAACCTTAGTTCTCTGCCTCCTAGAATCTAGGGGGTTCTGAGGAAGACAAGAAGGAGATCAAATTGGCTGGGGTTGCCATCTCCCACCACCGCAAATTCCCACTTCTATCACCCCTCCATGTTTCAAACCTCCCTCCATCCTCACTCCTTAAAACTTGAAAAAAAATCTTATGTTACTTATCTATTGATATGACTATGGAATGTTATTTTGTTTGTGTTTTTGTTCATTTGCACTTATCAATGAGGTATTAATGTATACATATAGTTAGATCGCTAAATAAATATATTGAACTATATATATTGGTGTATATTCATTGCACATCTCCAATATTTTATGATTTTGTGACACTACAATCTATATCCCAACTTCTACTTTTCCTTTATTGTAGTATCAATTTTCTTTCATGTTATCTCTCAAACAATTTAACATATAATTTATTGGATTAAGTCATATTAAAATAAATATTATAATAAAATTGATAGTATAATAGTTTTGTAACACTTTAAACAATGTACATCATTTGTGAGTTGATCTAATCAACTAACCAAGATGAGGAAGACAACTTACAAAATACAAATATGGAGCTAAATCAAAATGGAAATTACTCAGAAACTAACATGAACCAAACATTTTTGACTCAATTTGACCCGAGCCAATGATGACTATTCACAAACTATGATCCAAACTCCTCCATACTTATGAGTTTCCACTCTACATTATGATGCTTTGTAGGGCAAACTCCTCAGTTTGGTTGATTTTAATTCAACAGAATTGACTATTATTTGAGTGTTATACAACTACTATACTACATATTTTAATACATTTATTACTTTTAGTATAAATTAATATCAATAATGAAGTTTTTGCAATTACTTAAAACCTAATTTATAACAAACTAATACGAAGTAAAAGTTTGAAGGCGGGCTCAAATTTAGAATACCACAAAAATGTTAACATAAACATGTATACAACTTATACACACCATTGACACCAATATATTACTAACTTATTATTATTTTAGAATTATTTAATAATATATAATAGTTATCTGTTAATATAAGTTATGTAAAAGCAAGCTATTTTTGCTATTAGTTTTGTCAGATAAGTATCATGAGGCTTTTCAAAAGATTTCAGATAACATAGATTTTTTTGTATTATGTAAAATATCTAAGGAAGTTGTAAAAAAAATCAAGCGCTAAATGACCCAGTTCTTACTCCAATTGTAACCCATCAATCTATTATTTGTATCTAAATTTTTTTATTATGTTTATCTTACAAATTTATCTCATATTATGTATTTTGAGTACACAGAAAAATAATAGAAAAAACAAATATTATTATTTTATCTTCTTCCTTATAAAGTTTGGAGGTTAGTGACTCTTTGGACTTCACAGAAGTTGTCTCCCTTGATACTTAAATAAAATAAATGTTTTGGTGGGTCAACAATTTCATATAAGCCATGAAGTATTTTCCTTTTCGAAATTGTGATACCTAAAAGTCAAGTTCATTTTTACTAAAGATGATACTTATTCTATCTAAACATAATAAATCAGATGACCAAATATTTCTACCTAAAAATATGGGAAATGAGTCAGTAATATGTAGGATTTGAGAATTGACAAGAAGAACCCTCTTTTGTAGTGTTCCATGAGGAATATATCCAATTTTTTTTAACATTGCCTTGTATTTTTTACATTTCAATTTGAAAATAGCATACACATTGTTTCATGTTCTTTACATATATTTAGATTCTAACCTTTTTTATTGTCGTGATTTAATCAATGATTAGTGTCGCAAAATAGTAAAGCAATCAACCTCTCATATTGTTGTAACATTTTCTTCGTCTAGAGTTACACATGCTTATTTATTGTTGGAATAGGTAAGCCTTACATACCATCTATATGCATAACTTTATTTATATTTATTTCACCACTCTGTAAAAGTCAAAACTTTTGATAAGTATTGTAATGACCAAGTCCCAACTTAGCCATTAATTAGAATTTTCTTGGATAATTTCATACTTGGCTTGATAGATCCTAATTTTACTTTGATTAATAATGGGAAGTTTTTTATGATGCTTTGAACTTCACATTAAACATTGAAACATGCTTTGATTTACATAATTAGTGTCTATAAGTGAAAACACTAATTAGTTGAAATTTTGAGTTTTGAAAGTACATGAAAATAGAATTTGATAAATATTGTGATGCGGTAAATTATTTTTAGAATTTTATAGAAAACTATATTAATTTGAAAATTGGATACAATTTGGATAAATTAAATGTATGTCTATGTGCAAATTTTCAAAATATTTGGGGGTTTCTTGAATATGTTTGTGGTTGAATCCCAATTTGACCGACCATGTTGCAGTCTATATTATAGTAGTGTAGTGTTTGATTTTTATTTATTTATAGATACTTAAATCAACTAAAATATGTACTGCAACTCTGCAACATCATTTAAAAGAACATCAGAATTTTTTATAATTTTTGGAGAAGTTTTGAATGGTTTAGATAACATTTTTCAGTAACGTTTCATGGTAAAAAACTGCAAAAATAAAAGAAAATGTAAATGTGGGGCATATTTGTAAATGTATAAAGCATATTAATTTCTCTATATTGGTAACCTAACACGCTGATAGTTCCCATACTTTGTGATTCATTACAGATTATAGAAATCCTAGAGAGAGAGAAAGAGTTAGGGTACAAAAGGAGAGAGGTGGAGAAGGTGAAATGGGGCTTTATCGTCTGAGGAGTAATAAAATATGTTTATCTTGTGTAAATAGGTTTTCATGGTGAACTTTATCTTTCATGTCTAAATTATACCCCTCCTTTGACTTGGATCAAAAGTAGATCAAATCAACATCTTTTCTATTTCTTTCTCTCCTATTGTCCATTTCTATGGTTTCTGAGTTGAGATGAGCAAGAAGTGGATTCAATCTTCATGAGTTGGTTGGATATCCAGAAATTTAGATCATATGGGACTATAACATACTCAAATTTTGATACATAACCCAACCATCTCCTTCTTGGGATCATTTGTAATAATATAACATTAAATCCATTTTCCTTAAATTATATCAAACAATAGTAAATAGAGTAAAAAAAAGGTATAATGTTTCAACGATTAACCTTTTTATATAATGTTAATTTCTAATTAATTAATTAGACCTTCAATTGAAAGCTAATGACATTATTTACTATTAATTAAAATTGACCCTAACTTCACAATCCAAAATCACCCTAGGCCTACCTGATATAAGGAACTTTATGGATTTAATATAATGTGTCAAGTTGAGTAAGAAATGAATTAAATACAGTAATTGAGTACTTAGATTACAAAAATATTAAATAAAATAGAAAACATTTTCAGAAAGGTGAAATTTATGATAAAATTAATGTGATTTAGTCAATAGGTAAAATCTTAAGTCAATCAAGCATTATCTACCACCCCTCATTTATTAATTGTATTCACAAACATTAATGCCTATCAATGCAATTGATAAATCAATTAATAATTAAGTTTCTATTTATTTTCACCATAACGCCTTCCACCTCGCCAGAGACCTTCACCTGTGTTTTCTATGTGCTGGGTGAGGCCCCTGCAATAGCTTGCAATGTTGTTTCTCCTAAACCTATCCTTATTCCCCCATCTTCTTCTTGTTCTTCCTCTTTTCTTAAACCATAGAAGACCCTCTCTATTTTCCTCCACCTTTCTCCCAACCACTATGGTCATAGGGAAGTTCTATCGTGTGATGCAATTATGGTTGATGGCTTCTTTAATCATTAAGAACTAGTGTAGAGCACCACAAAGAGTCTTTTGTATGTCATGCCTCATCTCTCTATCATCATCACTTCCTCAAGAATGTATTTCCTTCATTCCAATCACACACGACCACTGGTTTGCAATCGAAGCAGATGATCGGCAACAAATATGAACAACGTCACCATCTAGAAACCATCACCAGCCACCATCACTTTTGCAACCCATCACGACCCTCCTTGGTTCATGATTGTCTAGGTGGATCCCTCATCAAGGCCAAGAAATGTCACTGATCCATGTCAGTCCTCTTTGTCATCCTCCTCATCTCTTCCTTCATCTTCCTCATTAATTGGAACCCTCGTGACCATGCTTCTTCTCCCTACTGATGTAGCCATTGTTGACTAGAAGCAAAAGATGGTACTCGACACTTATAGAACTTCACCACCTCTGTATGCAACCCCACCTCCCTCACACCTAAGATAATGGAGGCAACGTCCTCCAAGCACAAACACACAACTTTTGTTCTCCTTCGACCCTTTGTCTCCCATTCCTCATTTCTCCTCCTTTCCCCTCTCATCCTCATAGATTGGCTTCCTTCTCTCTATTGCTCTATTGTCTCTGACCTAGAGCCCTACTGCGTCCAGGATCTATTGCCATCTCTGTCGCAACCCTTCCTCTTCTACTTTAGATCCTCCTTTACATGCCCAACCTTCTCCACGACCTAATATTCTAGTGATAACAGATGTCAGTTTGAAGATTGATCTACAAACATCTACAATATGGTTAGGTTCAAACTTATATATAGCTTTACCAAATTCATTAATAATATTAGAAGGTATTAAAGTATTAGATTAAGCAGTAAAGAAAGAGAATTTGCATTATCTAAATCAACCATCATTTTAACCATAATGTTATCACATATATAAATGTATTAGTGTATAAAAGTCTACATTAAAATAGCATCAATTTCTAAATGGTTAGAGATGATATACATTCTAATATATTAGATGATGACATTGCAATATATTGTTAGGTGATCCATCAAGGCTAGATCGATATACATGAACCTTGTTAGAACATATGCTACTGTATTGATGATGCAATTGTTGGTATGTATGCCCAGAGAGACAATCATATGATGATTGGAGTGAGGCACTAGATACTTGATTTGATAATTATAAAGGTAATTCTGTCTATTATGTTTGTCTTAGTCATGAGATGATGACACAGACATGAGTAGATGTCTAAAGAATGATGTTACTCGATGACATATGTCTTTAGGTTGAGGACCTGAATGATGAGATCATATATATGATAAGAGTACATACATTCTTGTTATGTCCCTAGTAGGATATTATTGTGGTAGAAAAATAGACAATAATAATACATAAGACTAGAGTGTGTGTTGATTGATGACAAAGTCTCATTAGTCATGATATATGATATCAACTCAAGCACATAAATACATGTTAGTGAACAGTGTATCAGATAGACCCACAATGAGAGTGATACATGGAAACCATGGAATGATAGTTTGAATCATCTCCCATAGTGATGGTGGTGATTGTGGTTCTTAGACCTAAAATCACTACACTCACTACATGTCATTGGGTACAATTTGACATCATCAAACACAGTCATGAAACATGGATTGTTATAACGATGATGATTGGGTGACTTTGACACGTGGGGATTGACTGTGAGTGATAGAGCCAGGATATGTCCCTCCTATTGGAGACTGATATCCAGAGACCCTTGATAAGCGATACTGAGAGTGTATGGTCATACCCATGTGATTCAATATATGATATGTGAACTCACATGCATCTGAGACAGTCTGCTTAGTTCAAGGAACATGGATTGAACGTTGAGAGGATGACGATTCCATGCCTCGAGTTCAATTCAGATATCAAAGACAAAGGAACTATATGATCACAATAACACTATTCATGGGTTATAGGTTGAAGTTTTTCTCAAAATTTCTAAATTACTTGGATAGCAATGATGTGTGATTAGGAACCACTCTTTGCTTGTGATGTCATAAGTTGTTATGGACATTCACTGCCAATGTAATTTTGGACCTATAGGGTCACATGCATAGGATACACTTGGATTAAAGGAGTATATTCATGAATGATGTTTAGATTGAATGCTAAAGGTGTTTAGGTATTCAATTAAACAATATATCAACTGACTGGACTCAGAATCATCAAGTTAAAGTTTTTGGACTGACTGATTGGAGTGTCACATTGATTGGAATTGACTACTAAAGTGTTTAGGTATTCAATTCACACACTAAAAGTTGACTGCACTACCAAACGATCGTCTCAAGTGTTGATACGGGCGTCTGGGGTGCTAAACAACCATCTCAAGTGTTGAGACGGGCGTTTGGTTTGTCAGGCTGGTTGAAACAAAGTTGTCTACCCAAACTGAGGTGAACCGATCGACTCATACTGATGAACCAACCGACTCAGTTTGGCTCACCAGACGATCGTCTGGGTGAGCGACATGACTATCTCGCATGTACGAGATGGCTCGATTAGGCCGGGGAACATTCGTTTGGATTGAGCTATACTTGTTGTGTAAGAAAAATTGATGTTTAACATTGATTAGAGGTGAATTGTCAACTTCGTGTGCAAATAGGAAACTACAAAGGCACGAGACGAGAGTCTCGCATTGCAAAACGACCATCTCATGCACGATACAACTATTTCAAGTGTGAGACAACCGTCTTACAGTCCACATATTCCAGAACATTTATGTTTCCGGACCCTTATACTTTCACATCAACTGAGAACCCTCACCCTGCCCTCTACCATAAATAGAGGGGTATTGGGGGCTTCCCAACACACACAATTTGGATCAGTGTCCCTAACAAATGTTGTCCTCTCTGGTTGTGGTAACCATGAGAGCCCAAGCAAGTCCAACCCGACTAGGGAGGGATAGCGAGGGAGGACAATTGAGATCAGTTGTTGTGGGAGAGTATGTCGGCGACTAGTACGCTAACAGAAGGGGATAACTCCTTCCTATTGGCTCTGGAAGCACAACATATTGTTCCCAATGGTCTGTGTGGACTACTCTAGAGGCAGGAGTCCTTTGGCTGTTTCTAGGAGGACGACGCCAGCCTACAATCTGTGGTGAGTCCATAGGAGATGTTTGAGTCTGGCGTCCATGGTGAAGACCATGAGTTGTACATACACCATCCAAGATATTAATTGCTGGGTGATGTCACTGGACATTCTCTAAGACCGGATATAACCTTGCAACCCTTCCTTCCTAGATACATTATTGTTGATGAGATTCTATTGGTTTCTGGGAATCGGGAAAATAAATGTTTATTTCTGTTGCCTTTATCTGCGCCCGATTTCCCAACAGTATTATCATAGCCCCATCAATCTATGGTGTATCTGGGATCTAAATTGATGTGGTCAGATTGAGTTTATAATTTATTATTGCATATGATGTGAATATTAAAATGATTATTGTGTATATTTGATTAAATACCACATACGATCACAACTAATATATATATATGATATGATATAATATGCAATCCATACGTGTCGCCGTAAAAATGTTTTGATGGTGGATGTTAGTGTGGTTATGGCCAAAACCCCAGATATGTGTATGCATGGTTGTTGTAACGACCCCATTCCCTGACAACCCACAATGAAGGAAGGCCAAGAAACCAAAGCCATTATCCTAAAAGTAGGATCAAATGGTTTTACATGTAATAAAAAATAATTAATAAATTCTACTAACTAAACTTGATACACGATAAACAAATTCTTTTTCCAAAGTTTACAAAATATGCATCCTAGGATTTACCGAGAAATAGACCATCTATCTATATCCTCCAGGCCTTACTTCATTTATTTGCTTTCAATTCCGTTTTTCTTTGACTATCCAATTTCCAGCAAGGTTATCCTGAAAATGTCGACAATCAAAACGTTGGTCAGTATGACAAGTCATACCAGTATGTGGGGATAAAATATCATAGATAATGTTAACAACATAATCAAAAATTAATGTTTAACAAACCAAATTTAACATTTTCACCATGACTACCCAATCTAGATTTCCCCACCCTCTGTCATAACCCCTTAGGGCCTCATACTACAGTATTCATTGTCTTCCCCTATCCAAATGGATGACCTCATCATGTCTCCCCCTATCTAGGCAGGTGACTTCTCATGTCTCCCCCTATCCAAGCGGGTGACTTCTCATGCACCCCCTATCCAGGTTGGTACCAAAATATGTCTTCCCCTATCTAGGTATATGGCCTTTCCATAGATCTAGAGGTGGCCTAGATTTGGGCTAGTCATGTCCATATATAATGTGATAATCATAGTCACTTTAAAGTTTGCATGGAATGAAATAAAAAAGCAAGCATATAATTTCAACCATGTGAGGAAAACCTCCTAGAAACTACGTGAAATTACAATGGATAATCTTAGGCATAACCACATACCTATCTAAGGAGAATTTGCAGTCCAAATAGGAATAGTAGACTTAATCACACAATCAAGCAAGTCAACCTGAAATTCAATGCATACACCCATGTGTCACTACATGACTCTAAATCCTATCAAAGAACTGACTTGATTCTCTAGTTAGGTTTTTATGTCCACTTTCCTATGTCTTTATCCATATTACCCCTTTTATCCAATTATTGTTCCTTTCCCTCTTCCTAAATCCACAAACCCTACTTTAGGTTTTGTATACACAATTGTTCTACAAAAGGTATCTTTTATGCAAAAGTCCCAATTTTATCCTTTTTAGGTCAAATTAGTGTTAGAGGGGTGAAAAGGTGAACACTTGACACTTTTATATTTATTGAGTTGACAAACCCTAATTCCATCATTTAATACACCTCTATGCATAAAGAAACCCTAATTCTACAACACTTTGATTTTAATATCCATACGAGTCCAAGGTTTTATTTTCATTTATAAAAGATCAAACTTTGATTAACAACATTAACAAAGTCTATTAGACTCACTAACATTCACCAAGTTAGTGTTTTGGATCCATTAAATTATTAAAGTCATCAACTTTGAACATCTTTTGAATTGGAAGCAGATACTAGTCGATTATATATTTATCATGTAGCTTGCATTTTTATGATCAAAATAGATATATTATTTTCTACTTTTGGACAATCCTACGATTTATTAAGATTTTTGCAAAATAAATCCTTTTAGACCAATCACAGGCCGCCACGTAGGCAACCTGCTCACACGGAAAAATGATTAATGTCCCAAGGAATAAAAGAAAAATGACCAGAAGGGTCCTTCGCTAAAGCGGGTCATGGGCACGAAGGTCTTTTCACCATAGCCCTTCTTCAACCTTGGGATACTCCTTCATCGTGAGCCAGGGGTCAAATCACATGTTGACTCTGCACTTCCCGCCTTCCCAGCTCCAAGCGACAATGCCTGATCCTCCTCCTGGGCACCACAAACCCACCACACCCTTCAATTGGTCGCGAGGTGGTCTAGGATGGTGGCACGATGAGAATGGATCTCCAGTGAGTTGGCAACTAAGACCAGGGTAAGAACCACTCTGCCTTGGGCAATTGATGATAGGAAAACAACGCGTAGCCTGCGGGGGATCTTCGGGATCACTCAGTAGGTCTGCAAAGGGTTGTACACCACCTTTATATACAAATCCATGGTGGCAGGGTTAGAGGTTTGGGCGAACCACCTAGAAGCCACCAATAGGATAAAACATGGGGTAGGTCAGCTCGAATTTCTCTGTCAGATTCAATGGGAAAGCTAGCTAGGGCTGAGGAGATCGGGATTGCAAGAAATCCCTACGAGATATCGGGCTCCCACTATTCTTGTTTCCAAATATGACTCAAGCTAATAGATGACGGTGCCACCGCTGGATCTCTGATACGACGTCTCACATCACACGCGTCAAAAAAATCCTATTAATAATCGAAAAATCGTGACATTAATAGTATTCCATTGTAATATCCACACTTTCGGTATTTTTCAATATTTCATATCTCTTAAACCATTGGGATTTTTAATCCCAATTTTTAAGGGAAAGTTCTTGATGATATAATCTACCATTGGACATAATTTGGGATCAAAACTCAAAAAGAATAACTCTTTTTCTTCATATTCAATGCATGCACTAAAAAGGCACATATAATGCATTAAAACTCATGATTTCTCTTTCTTCCTTTTCTATTATCTTAATTTCCACTTTTCTAAATATTACAAGGCAAGTGGTACTAAAACCATCCTATTGTGGCCACTTGTGCCACCTTCTAGAGAATTCAATATTTTTATTAAATAAAACATAAGTTGTTTACTTCCTTCTTGCCTTTACCCTTATTATGGATTTTGATTTGTTCTTTATCCCTCCATTGACTTATTAAAATAGGGAAAAGCACAAGATTCATAATTCAAGAAAATTTTGCAAAGAAATCCAAGTTGTAAAACAATACACACAAATTGTCAAGCAAACCCCTTTTTATTAAATAATTGCATAATAATACAACCAAAATTGGGGTTATAACAGTTGTGGCTTATTCATGTTGTTAATCAGTTTGTGTATCGATCCCCTCTCTCCTTTTCAAATGTAAATGAATGTTCTTCTTTCTATTTCCCCTCAAATGTAACTCGAGATTTCCCTTTTACAATGTAAATAAATAGGATAGTTTTATTTACGCTTCGTTGTGAGAAGTTGTTATGCACTGGAAGAACTGACCATTTGGAGGACCGAGGAGGCCAAATGACAGGAGGCAAACCGATCGACTGGTAGCCCAACTGACCAGTTGGAGGAGACCAGACGACCATTTTAGGGCCCAATAGAGAAACCAAGAGGTAAGTCATCTGGTTCAATTGTTGAACCGATCAACCCAGATTGGAGCAATCAAATATCTTCAAGTTTCATGTGATGTGAACCTTAGGTAGTGGCAATTTCTTGTGGCTCTAAGGAATTGGATTAGACTGGCCATAACCTTTGCTCATATATTTCTAATTGCATGTTCACATTATGGTTATAGGATGTATATGATACATACTATAGTATGTGGTGATTGGATATGTATATGTATTTATATATAAAATCCCTCAATTAAAATATGAAGTCTTAGATGCTTTCCACAAGCAGCACACATGAAAATCTTGATCGCATACCCTAGCATGGTGTGTCATCTATCTTGTAGAAGTGTGATGGTAGATATGTGGGTCTACCCTAGAAGGGTGCATATTTATCGTGTTGGCTTATGGGTAAGGCTTAACTAGGTAATCTTAATTGAATTAAGTACCTAGACGCATATAGATGATCAATGACAAAGAGTTGTGCATATCATCTATCAAGAGTTGCATGTGATGCAATTGGCAAAAGTTGCCTACCTGATAGAATCAAGTTGTGGGTGACAGCCCTAGTTGGCTCATCATTTTGGTGAAATTAGGATCTTGGCCCACTAGAATATTGTACATTGTAATATTCTAAATTGATACATGAGGGTTATCCATTTGAACAAAATAGTGGAGTGATAATTAATTATAAACCTAATTAATATTGCCAAAATTATCAAATCAAACAAATCAAAAATGTTTTGAAAAGTTTCAATATTTCTTTGTAGAATCAAATGTCAAATACAAACACGTTCATATTGCGATTAGTCCTTGATAAGGACAAAATGAGATAAAGTTCAACAATTGGTTAAGGACTTTGAGAAGTATTCTCATCTATGAGAGAAAGCTCTATGTCCTTGATAGACCAATTCCAGAGGAACCCACTCCAAATGCACCTAAGGCTAAATGGATGCTTAATGGAAGCATGCCAATGATGCCATAGACATTTGAATACCTAATGATATGTTGTATGAACTTTGAGTTGCATGAACAACATGAATACATGGACATTCTCAAGATGGTAACACATCTTAAGAATCATGTAAAGAAAACAAGGTATAATATGAGTACAAACTGACAAAGGGAGTTCCAGTAGAACCCCATATGCTCAATATGATTGGACATATGGAATGATTGGGAATTCTCTTAGGTTAAGAGTTGACCATGAATATGATTATGCAAGCATTGCACGAATCATATAGTTAGTTTATCTAATTCTTGGCATGTTGATGCCAAAGCAAGGAAGAAAATAGACAAATCCATGATGATGATCAGCAGAAGTGAGTCCTAGGACAAAGGCAAGGCCAAGAAGTGTTCTAAGGCAAAGCTAAAGTCAAATTCCTTTTCACTCAATATATGGAGAAGGGTAAGTGTAAAAGGAATCTGTCCATTTCACTTAGGAGCCGTTTGGGAACTGTAATTGGGAGTGGTATTGTATTTAGATCATGTATTCCAACTACCAAATTTATAATGATGTCGTTTGGGCTGTAGCATGTGATTTCACCACTGTCGTATTTAGAATGCGGCATTCCCGACCCTTTGTATTCCACGGCCTTCCCTAAGCACGCCGATATTGGCGACATTTGCAACTGTCGAAGAACGGATCCCCCATACCTCTGTCTCTCCCGAGCCCACTCTTTCACCCCCGACCATCATCTCACCTCACAAACTTCTCCTCCTCTGTCTCCGTCAGTCGCTTGCTCCTCCATACATGTCTCTCTATCAACCATGTAATCGATCTCCCTGATAGGGTTCCGATGCCGCGGTGGTTTGCTACTAGTGGCCCTGTGCAACCTCCCACGATCGGAGCAGCTCGTCGTCTCCTTTCAGCCACTGGACCACAACTTGGCGCCTCCCACTGTCCTCGTTGTCGTTCCCTCATCATTCCTCATTGTCAGACCCTCGCTCCTCCTGGTGTGTCTGTGTCCTTGTATGACGACCCCTCCACGAACGGGACTGAGCCCAAATCCATGACGCCTGACGGAGGCAGGGCCAGGATGTCGACATAGGAGACCCATCGCATTCACGTTGGTCTGGTTGAGGAGTTGTTGGCGGAAGATGCATCGTGATCCAGGGATATGTCTAGGCGGCTCACGTAATGGAAACGGGGTGGATAATACTTGTAAATCCATAGTTATCCAAACACAATAACTAATAATTGTAGGAGTTGTTAATGGGGTAGTCAAAATCCCAGTGGTCATTAACTACTGTTGTAGTGACGATGGAGCCACCCAAACAGCTCCTTAAAGGATAAAGTGCCACCATTATCACTTGTCTAGACATTGGAAAGGAATTATCCTCTTCATAGATGATCTCAGGAAGAAGATAGAGATAGAGATCTCTACTTCAAAACCTGAGAAGAAATAAGCTAGAACTATGCAGAACAAGGGTTGTTTCCACTACAATTGAGAGTTGCCATTCAAGAAACATGATAAAATTAGTGAACTGCTATTATGTACTTGCCATTAATGAAAAACATCATCTCTTATATGATAAGGATATTGTGTTTCATTTTAAAAGATATGATCTTTTATGGCAATTCCTTGTGTCTCATAAACTATACTTGATAGTTATAGAGACAAATGTGTATGACACATATAATGAATGATTTTCCAAACAATGATATACCTATAGCATTGTCATATAATACACATAAATGAGAAATGCACTTCTAGATTCCAAAATGGTGTTGGTCTAGACTCTTTTGGTTATTGAACCAATAGAGACATGCAAGTCTTATTCATTAAGCAATATGAAAAAATCATCTCCAGATGTTGTGGGGGAACAAGTGTTCTATTAGGCCTAGTACATGTTTATGTACAACAGATCTTTTAGAATAAATGCTAAAGGTTACTAGTACCTCACTATATTTATTGATGTGATCAATAGATATGGAAAATTGTATTTAATGAAATACAAGTATGCATCTCTTGAAGTGTTCAAGGATATCATAAATGAAGTACGTAAATAACTTGGTAAAAGTATTAAGATACTTTGATTTGATTGATGTTATAATATTTTAAAACAAGAGTTTGAGGACCTTCTCGAGATATGTGGTAGTGTATCACAATGAAATCCACATGAACACACAATATGGTATTGGAAGTGTTCCTATATGTCTTTGATAGTGATTAAATATGAATGCCTATATAAGAAAGTTGTTTCTTAAAAGGGTCTTTGTCCACAAATCACATAAATATTATTTTGTTAAATACTACTCTTATCTCTTATCCTATTCCTACAACAAAGTTGTTTGTTGATCTGGATGGATATATTCCTGATGAGGAACCTAGTTCCAAAGGAATCAATGGGAGTAAAAGTAGAACTTGAAATGTTTGGGATGAACAAGAAAACATTGAACCTAAAAGAGGTATAGTGGGAACAATAAGAATCACAAAGTGTTGTGGAATCTCAAGATCCTCATGTAACACAAAAACCCTATAGTTCTAATGGATCATACCTTGAGTTTGAAGGATATGTGATATCTTATAACTCAGAAAGGTGACGAGTTGATCATAATGATGAGTCAACAAACCAGAAGCTATAGAGGGACCAGAGTCTGAGACATGGCTTGATGCCATAAGATCAATGATGGACTCCATGTACACCAACATGGTATGACCTTGATGGATCCACCTAAAGGAGTAAAACCCATAGGGTGCATTTGAGTCTTTGAAAGAAGACCAACATGGAAGGGTAGATTAGTTGTGATGAGCTTCAAATAAGTTCAAGTTATTGAACATGTTGAAGTCTTTCACCAATTACTTTGGTTAAATCCATCAGGATCATTCTTGCAATTGCATCTTAGTAAGAATGTGAGATTTGGCATATGGATGTTAAAACTACATTTCGTACCTAGAATAATTGTATAGGATGTGTATATGACACAACCTAATAGTTTTATAAATATGTTAATGAAAATAAAGTTTGTAAGCCACAAAGGTCAATCTACTAATTGAAACAAGCATCTCAGAGCTGGAATCTTCTATTTTGACAAGAAAGTCAAAGTGTTTGACTTGAGTCAGAATAAAATATGTGATTATAAAATATTTAGTCAGAGCACATTTATATTCCACATAATGATGCTGAATAACATCCTTATCATGCAAGTGTTAACACCTGGCAAGGAAAGTACCTTCTCTGTGAAGGACTTAGGAGAAGCATCCTATATGATAGGAATTGAGATCTATACATATAGATCTAGAAAGCTTCTTGACCTAAGAATGAGAACTTACACTGGCAAGATGTTGAAGGGTTCAACATGCATGATTCACTGAGAGAAAAACTTGTCCATGTTCCATGGAGTTAGTCTCTCAAGATGCTAGTTTCCCTATTCTTATAAAGAACATGAACACAGGGATAGATGTCATATGCATTTGCAATTGGATCTATCACATATGTACTCATCCCATTATCTCGTATGTATTAGACATGATGAGAAGATAGCATGTAATCTCATATGTATTCGATATGATGAGAGGATATCCAATCATCTCATATGTATTAGACATGATGAGAGGATATATATACATGTCTGGTAATCTCATATGTATTGGACATGACGAGAAGGTATATGTTAGATGCCAGTGAGAGTCACTGGACTACCATAAAAGAACATCTTTAGGTGCTTGTGAAGCACTAAAAGGATTAGTTCTTTGGTCATGGTAATAAGGGAGAGTAGGGTCTAAAGTGTTACACGGATGCAAGCTTCCCAAATGACAAATAAATAAATCAGAATCTATTTTTTGTTTGACCTTAGAACAAGAACTGTAAGCTGGAAGGATTCCGAGCTAATGACAGTTGTTTAAATCTACAATAAAAGTCAAGTATCTCTATGTTATGAGAACAACAGAAGATATGGTATGAAGTTCATATGGGTGAACTTATGGGAGGTTCCAACCATGGATGACTCGGTAGAAATATTGTGATAGAAATGGAGCATTATAATAGGCAAGGAATATCAGATATCATAGTACAACACTTCCATATCATACGAGACGTCATAAAACAAAGAGATGTGAAAATTGCAAAATACTGACTAAAAGTAAAAATTGTTAAACCTGCTAGAGTGCTTGCACAGCAAAAACATGATGGACATGCTTCATGGGTGATTGGCTCTAAGTGCAATTAGGAGTCTATTGGTATGTATGCCCAGAGAGGCAATCATATGATGATAGGAGTGAGGCATTAGATACTTGATTTGATAATTATAAAGGTAATTTTGTCTATTATGTTTGTCTCAAGCATGAGATGATGACACAGTCGTAAGCAGATGTCTAAAGAATTATGTGACTCGATGACATATGCATTCAGGTTGAGGACCTAAATGATGAGATGATATGTATGATAAGAGTACATAAGTCTGGTTCATACTGATGAACTGACCAGCTCACCAGAAAACTGTCTGGGTGAGTGAGATGACCGTCTCACATGTGTGAGATTGCTCAGTTAGGCTGGGGAAGGTTCTACATACTTTCCCAAATTTGTTTAGATTGCACAATACTGTTGTACAAGAAAAATCGATGTTTAACATTGATTAGAGGTGAATTGCCAACTCCGTGTGCAAATAGGAAACTGCAGAAGCATGAAACGACCATTTTGTAGTGCGAGACGACCGTCTCGTGGTCTGTTGATTCCAAAACAATCATGTTTTTGGACCCTTCTACTCCCACATCAACTGGAAACCCTGACTTTGCCCTCTACTATAAATAGAGGGGTATTGGAGGCTTCCCAACATACACAATTGGGATCAGTGGACCTGACAATTATTGTCCTCTCTGGTTGTGGTAACCATGAGAGGCCAAGAAAGTCCTACCTGATTAGGGAGGAATAGCGAGGGAGGAGAAACTCAGATCAATTGTTGTGGGAGAGTATGTCGGCGACTAGTATGCTAACAGAAGGGGACAACTCCTTCATGTTGGCTCTAGAAGCACAACACGGAGTTCTCGGTGGTCTGCGTGGACTACTCTAGAGATAGGAGTCCTTTGGCTGCTACTAGGAGGCTGCAATCTATGATGACTCCACAGGAGTCGTTACATGAGTTGTTCGAGTCTATCATTTGTGGTGAAGACCAGGAGCTGCACAGACATCGTCCAAGATATTAATTGTTGGGTAATGTTGTTGGAATTGCTCCAAGACCGGGTATAACCTTACAACCCTTCCTTCCTAGATACATTGTTGTTGATGAGATTCTACTGGTTTTTGGGAATTGGACATAAATTGTTATTTTCACTGTCTGTATCTGTGCCCGATTTCCCAACAACAATTAGGTCTTGTGATAGGTTTATTTCTTACAATTTACACTTTGAAGTGATATGTTGCTAAGATTAATTGTGATGATAAATTGGTTGATACATTAAATAGGGTGGATAGCTTAATGTCTTAGTCATATTATATAATATACGTAGAAATATATACATATAGATATAGAGGAGTCCTAACATCAATACGTTATGAATCAATACCCTCCTTATAGATAAAAATCCATACTCTAAACTAAATATATATCAAATAAGAGTCGCAATGATAGGTAGAGTCTCATGTACCACATACCTTTGACCTTATTTGACCAGATTGGAATACATGAGGAGCTCAGAATTAGAAAAGGCACCCTATTGCTTAATTGTATGAATAATTCACTACTATAGAAGAGAGATACCATATCGGTCATTTTAGGCATATGTCACCGGTTTACAACTGATGACTAAGTGGGTGACACTAAAACTCAAGACTTACGTCATCAATTGATGAAACCGACGATATAAATCAATTTCGTTAGTTAATTTTATAGTCAAACCCACGACATAAAATGTAGTGTGCGGCAAAAATATGGTATCCCTTGACATTCATTGTCGGCTATTGAGAAAGAACTGATGACATAAGTGCCGAAAATGGTTTCAATTGACCATTCCTCATCATTTTTTGAATGAGTAACCGACGACCGATATCATCTTGTTGGTTTTATCAATGAAATTAAACAAAAACTAAGGGTTATCCCATCAGTTTTCAGAAGTAACCAATGAAGTAACTATTTATAGTTGGTTATTTTGTAATAAATGACTACATATATTGTCTCTTTTATCAGTGAGTGAAAATTAAGTGATGTCACATCGGTTTACATACAAATAATTGAAGATGAATGTCTTTATAGTTGGTTATTATGAAGTAATAGACAAGAAATGCCTATATTTTTTATATAGCAGGTTTGTAAACTTGTTGTCTAGCTGCTAGCCTGTCTACCTACAATTCTTCAGATTGAAAAGTTTTGAAGAACTATAGGCCTCTACAAGCATCACATCTTAACATCAGGCTGGAAAACCTACAAGAAAGATGCATATACAAATATGCAAACATTTGATTACAATATGCACAAATATGGCAGCAAACCTCAACAATTTTATCATTTTTCACTTCAAATGCACATACTTACCCAAGAACTCTTAGCTCAATTGATTTATTTCTCAAGCTCTAATACAACATGCACAAATATGCATTATTCTCCTCATGCACTTCACAATTCATACATACATATTGATGAATACATATCAACATCAGCTGCCATAGAGTTTAAGTTCACAAATGTATAAATAAATATAATAAAGAAAAATTTCACATCAAAGTTTGAACTATAAAAAATACCAATCAACCCTCCAATTATATGGCAAGTTTACATGTCTGATGAAGCATTATGTACACTGTTCACATAAGTCATTCAACGGATCCAATTTATAAGGTTGATTAGTTTCAAAATTTTGCAAAGAAAATGACATGTAATTCTAATCGGATTTGTGTTTATATTGTGAAATGAGACTACTTCATCAAAATTATGATCCAAGACTAATAACATTACCTTCTCTATAAAATTGATCTCGTGTGCATGTGTGACAACCATCTACATGTAGAACATCATGTAATATGTGCATGCTCAATCATTGTCTTGTACACGACACTGTATACTTACAATTGTGTTAATAAATGTAATTAAGTAGATGGCGATACAATATGCAATTGCAATGAGAAGACTACATAAACACTCTCTTCCTAGTTACTGATTTCTTTTTCTTATCTAATTTCTTCCGTCGTTATGGAGATCTTTCACACTCTTATAAGTTAAATTAATAGATATGTTGCATTGTTAAACTATCATATGATACAAACATTAAAAAAATATGTTGAGCACGGAAAACTTGTACTTACGAATCACCAATTTTATTGGGTGTTCCTCATTTGATGTCAGTTTTATACTCAAAGGAGCAAATAAATACACATTACAAGTTGTGGGAACAATCACTAACAACTACTACTGCTTATTTTTGAGTGAATAGAAGGTAAATAAAATAAAAATTAAATTCCCTAAAAAAATTGAATTCATAAGTCAGACATGAAACAACAATCCAAAACTTACATGACATTAAATGGATCTATGATCACGATCTTGGAAGCACCAAAAACCTTCATCATATTGCTCACATAATCTTTGACGCCACTCGGATCTCTAATTACATCACTAATAATTGATGGCATTAAAAATGCCAAATTCAAAATTCTGAAATCAACAACTGAGTAATACAAATGGATGAACATATATATTCAATAATCAGTTAATATACATGTAACAAATTTCATTTGGAGGGTCGTCAATATAGAGTACCTGCTTTTCCTGAGATGCCATGTTGAATGGTCCATCCTTCTCGGTTCTCCACTCAAAATTCAATATTGTGAAACTGAGTTCATCAACTATTAACTCCTTTGTTGTTATCAACCCATTTACACCTAAATAATTGAACTCTAAACATTATGTAGTCAATTACCCATGTGTTTGATGACACTGTAATAAGACATCTTTCCTTCACGTGGAATGTTATCCTTTACACTAATAGAATATAATGAAGATGTATGAAGGGTGACCCCATTATTTTGGATGACACTCTTGTCATCTTAATGTTTTGTGTAGTATGATAATCCATTTACGTCAAACCCTTCATAAGGTGTTGTCACAGAACTGTTTGTTACCCTAATTCCATACTCCTAATGGCTATGAATCCAAAGGCAAGTGGACTTGGGCGCCTATTCATAGAATGGCACAAATATGTCACACAGGGAGTATATATGTAAAAGTAGTAACAACAAGATATAGCAAGATACCAAACATGGAGGGATAAGAGATATGTACCCATTTCTAGATTCAATTATACCCATTTGTATTTCATTACAAAGCTTAGAGTCTTGAGTACAACGGATCTTCATCTATCAACTACAAATTCGATAAACAAAATATATTAATGTTAAAGCATTAAGTATGTTATGAAAAGGCATGTAAACAGTTTAAGAGTAATACAAAACTTGCTTGGCTAGAAACATTATCATGGTCAAGAAGAATAAATAAAGTGAGAACACTTAAAGATATCATTTTATCAAAGCATGTTGTAGGTTCCTTTATCCATTTTGTCAACCTTAGGTTGCATAATGGTATTATGTATATTATATCAAGGTTTGTCAATGTAGAATACTCAAACATGAAAGTAGTAATCGTAGGAACAATAGCTCAACCAAGTAAGTAAGTAGCCAAGCATTCATACGAGCATACATACAAGCAAGCCAATACCATAGTAGGGTCAAGAGGAAAATGTACCTTGTGAGTAGAGTACAAGATTAACAGTTTGATTTAGAAGACCATATAGCAAGCCTAACTAGATCTTGGAGAAAGAGTCCATGAAGAGATCTTGGGACAAGGATTCAATGTAACTAGATTAACATCAACAAGATTACATCTCATTAAACATATTGTGGTAGTTGTATGTGTCATCTAGATCTAGGCATCATAACTTCAACATAGGATTCAACATTTCAACTAGCCATGCAAGTTCATCATATATTATCTCATACATCATGGATTCATATAGAACGTAGGGTGGCACATCACAACAAAGATAGGGACATAATATTAGGGTTGCATGATATTATAAGAGTAAACAAGAGGTTTGAGCAAGATTAAACCACATAAGTGATAGCATAGTTAAACTAGTCATTTGAGTCATTATCAAGTGTGCTAGTCATCATTATAGTATAGATGTGGTCCACTTGAGTTTTGTTTCATATACATAATTAAGATATTGACTTCAAAGTATAATGTAGCATGGTTCATCATTAGAGAAACGTTCATACAAGATTTGAGGCTCAGTGATCAACATGTATACTAGATCATATTTCAAGTTAAGATTAGGACATTTAGGCACATTAGGACACAAGAATGTTCATAAGGCATACAAGGATACAAGGCATGCAATATTACTGATCTGTAGTCCACATAATCATCTTGAGTAACTTCATATCAATGAAAGCGTAGGGTTTAACATTCATCACAAATATGCACATAAGGCTGTATTAAGACTCATTAAGAAAAACATGTTTATCATTAGTGTCCAAGAAGGGTCATGATCAAGAATGATTGCATTTGAGGGTGAAATATACTGACATATATCATTCATGGACATTTGAAACACACTTGAACAAGTTATAACATAAAAGAAGTGACTTTTTACATATAGGTCCATTCTAGGCCATTTAAGCATCATAAATTGGTTTTGGGTACAAAGAAAATTAAATTTGGAATATTTATGCATAAATATGTACACGTTACTGAGATTAGGCTAACATTAACTTTTGAGACACAAGGGATCAACCTTGAGTATTAAAAGACATTAATCATCTTTAAAAGACTTCTAAAAGCATACATATTGAAATATCAGGGGAACTACAAGAGGAACTAGGTTCTAAAAATAATTTCATTGGGTAAGTACCATTGAGAAGATCAAAAATCATATATGGAATGTTTAAAAATGATCATGGAATGATTAGATATCATTTTTGCAAGTAGATACCTCTTCTTGGTTGATATGAGCCTTTAGATTCCCATCTAAGGGTTGTAGGCAGCACTGGGCATGGATCTCTAGCCTCCATGGGCTCTTGGACCCATGGTGGTGGGCTCTGAGAGTTGGCCTGGTTGGGGGGTGGCTCCCATCCACCAGTTGTTGCTAACTACGGTGGGCCGCTCGAGAAAGTAGTGTGGTGTTTTGCAAACTCCCTTCAGGGATTTGCAGTCCATCGCCCAACGTGTGCCAACTCGCGTACCTATGTGTGGTGGCTGGTCAAAGCTAGAGGGAAACCGAGCTTCCAGGGCACAGGAAAGCTGGAGACGTGGTCGCCTATCTCCCTTATGCTCACACGGACGTTGTGTCTGGCTCAACCAGGGCTAAAAGTGGCTAGAGGAGGAACCCCCCTTCTCGGAGGTGCGGCGGCACCACCCAGTTGAAGGAGAAGAATGGAGAAAGAAAGAGGGGTGCTAGGGTTTGAGATAGACCAAAAAAATAAGCTCATAATGGAGTTATATAGGCAAGGGAGGAGTCGGTTTAGTGAAGGATGGTGCGAAAGAAGATCGTGGGGTGGCGCCATTGGAGGGGTCAGGTGGTCACAACACCACTTTTGTTGACCTCAGTACGGAGGTGCAAGACGAAGTCCTAGCCGTTGGATGGAAGCTCGATCCGTGGGGGTAGGATTTAAAGGCATGAATCCATGGCCCACTCAAATGTGATCTATGGTTGGCTGAAAGTGAGAGTGTCGGATTGCAAAGAGATAAGGAAAAGTGGGTAATGGATCGTGCGCACGTTCCCACATTGATCCCATCAAGGAAACCAATCCGATTAAATCAAATTAAATCAAAAGAAAAGGAGGTAAACTTGAAAGGTCACAACTTGGGTTATGAACCTCCAAATGAGGTGATTTTTGCACCATTGGATTCATAATTGAATCCTCTACATCCTAAAAAGTATATCACAACAATAAGAGTTCATTGAAAGGTTTCAATTGATACTGTAAGTTGATGATACATAATAAGCATGGCACATGGTTCAAAACTCAAGTTAGAGTCACAAATAGGTACAATGTGTTATTCAATCGAACTTAACTTGTCAATAAATCACAAGGTGACTCAATGACATCAACATAGGGTGAGGGTGTTATTGAGTACATTAAAGCATATAATGAGTCAAGATGTATATAAGTTGAATGAGAGAGAAAATCTAGGTTATCACAGATGTAACATGCATGTTTGGCTTAAGCGTGATTCATTTGATAATTTCTGAAACATTATTAGGTGTTTGACATAGTTGACTAAATACTTTCTCTTCAAACCACCTAATAAATGTCTGATCATACTCTCTAGCAAGCCACATTGAACTGACTCGAGGATAATTTGTCTTGAGCTTGTTGTTATGTTCGGTGATATAAATACATGCATCGTCAATGTTGTGTAAAATATATAAGTGTTTTTTCCACTGCTCACAAATGATATTTATCTGATTTTCTCCCAAAGTACCTTTGTCGGAATAAATATCAAGATTCACAAAATTAGTAGGAGTTTTATTGCAACTCAAAAAGTCATTACAAAAGTCCATAACCTCCCTAGCAACATCACCTTCAATGACACTCCCTTTGGGTCAACAATAGTTGTGAGCATATCCTTTAAAAATACCCATTTACTTATCAAAAGGATACATCCAATGTAAGAAAATTGGACCCAACATTTTCACTTCCCTAGTCAAATGGACAACCAGATGTACCATGATATCAAAGAATGGGGAAAGTATGGCTCAAATTGGCACAGGATGACGAGCACTTATCTTTGCAACTTATTTAGCATATCAAGTTCAATTACTCTATTGCATAAAGTGTTCAAGAAGAAGAAAAGCCTAGTGATTGCAAACCTTACATGCTTAGGAATGATTGATTGAATAGTGTAAGGCCCCTAAACTTTATTAATGAGTTGAATCAGCTTAATTACCATAATTGAATGCTTATAACCCTAATATAACCTTTTTATAAGTTTTGAAATCATAATACAAGCTTAAGTTTCAAATTTGGTCCAATTTGGACACTGTTTGAGCAAGTTATGCAATATTCTGTACATTTTGGACTTTTCTACAATTTACCCAATTGAGGGGTTTTCTTTGAAATTAGTCACATACATTATGTTCCTTAGATGTTATATTATCATTCTTGATATTTTTTATCCATGGGGCTCCTATTTGAGCCATGGTTTGAAGGTGTTTTCATCAAGGGTATTTTAGAGTTTACCCCTTCATGGATGAGCTACCTTTAGTAGCTACCAACTAATGAATTATGTGATTGGCTGGGAAATTCGACAAAGTAAAGCTAAGCAGTTCAATAGGGACGGTGGGGGAGCTTCTTGTGTGTGTTCTTGTATATTCTTAATAATTTAAGGCCATAGAAACATGGGGAAGCTACTTTTACACCTCATGCTTGCTTCTATCCTTATCCATGGGCTATATTTACCCCTTCCTTGTCCAAGTACGAAACTATGCTTTCTTTCTCTTTCCTATAACCTAGAGAAACGAATACAGTCTATTTTTCTATAGAACCAAGTGCTCTAAGGTAGAAGACAACCCCTTTTTGGAGAAGAAGGTCTCCTAGAGCTCCATCTAGCCCTACCTAGGGTTTCCAAGGTCATCTTCTAGGAATTTCGACCAAGGCAAGTTGTTTTCTTCCTTCCTTCTCCATTTTTCTTGATATTCTCCTTCCTTATACCTTCCTCCATATCAGAACCCTACTATTACATGGTAGAATTTGTTCTAAAGCTCTAAAACCCTACCTTTCTTGCTCCTTATGCTTGGGTTTGCTCATTTTATGAAGAAAGGTGCTAGATGGAAGAATTCATAGCTTATTCTTGGATTTTCTACCCTACCTGCTCAAGATTTCTTCTATGTTTGGTTTTATCTTCTCTTTAGAGGCAAGTTTTATAACTTGCTCCACATTTATTGTGTACCATAAGCTTTCTAGATCATGTTCTTGCTTGAAAATGATGATTCATCCACTAAAAAGCTATGCTTGACTTGGATTTCAATTTTTATAATGTTCCCTGTTCTGATTTCAGTTTATATGAACATGTGATCATGTTTACATTATTCCTAAGGTATAATATGACTTGGATCAGGTTGGTTTGATAACCTATGGTACTAAGCACCTATCAACCAATGGTCAATTTTAGGGTTTTAAGCTGATTTCTTCTATAAATCCATGACCCGATGATGGTACCATTGCAACAACCCTATGGTGTTGTCTTCATGACAACTGATGGTCGTGATTGATCAAAGGTTTCATATGATGGTGACAACCTATGGTCACCCCCTTAGGTCAGGTTTTGGATCAATTAGAAGTATAATGATCAACCATTAAGTACCCTACCGGTGTTATCAATAAATGATGATATTAGCTTAATATTTGATGTTGATTAATGAATATAGTGTTGATCTAACAACCTATGATGATTTAATTATCACTAATGATGGTGGATCAGGTCTCTACAACCTATGGAGAGTTAAGCATTGTAGTTGTAGCACCAATTAAGCCTTAGACCAATGGTTTCTTGAGTCACTTGATGCAGTGGTCGGACCTATACTGTAATTGATGGTTTTAACATATGAACTTGACCTAATGGTCAAGACCTAATGTTTATTCCTCCAATAAAGTGGAATGATGGATAATGTAATATCTTGGTCCTAATAATGTGATTTAGATGGTTTCCTTTTTATGATCAACTTAAGGAGCTTACTTGTTGACAATGGATGGCTTGTTTTAAATGAACAGTCGATTGTGGGTTTTACCTTACTCTCAATGGAACTTTTTGTGTTGTTAATCAAGGGATGTCTAGGGTTAGATGGTGACTCTTTATAGATCACAAATCAAGGACATCATAGGTGGTTTATTTAATGTGTTTACTTATGTAAACAACCAATGGTCTTACCTTTTAAACATCCAATGGTTCTGGGTGACATTGTGGTATGGTGATATGGGTTGAATGATGATGGAACAAATGGAGGGTTACCCTTAATAAGGTAGTCTTACCTATTCACTCATATGAATAGAGGGGATGATAATCATATTGTGTTGATATGTAACCCTAATGAGGTATAGCTTGTTATACCTAGCTTTAATATAACTAAATGATGGTAATTGGGTATGAATAGTCCTTGAATGACTAATGCAATCATGGGGTACTCTCTTATTGTTTTTGAAACCCTTGTATGTTATAACCCGATGGTTACATCTTGATTTATGTGTGGGTTCATACTTGAGAATAGTATGGAATGTGATGGTGATGTTTCACCTTATGCATCCATGATCCAATGGGGATGTCGTGAGTTAGGGTTTGGGTATGAGTGTTGATTAGTAACATTAATATAATTTATCTTGTGAACCTAACTTTAATGCAAATAGATAAAGATGAGTATTCATGTTTAACATTCTTATATGATGGAATGATGGTGAAATAACCTCCTTAATATGACCATAACCTTAATATGTTAATTGGTGGTTATCATAGCCTCATGGTTGATACTTTCTTATGCTAAACATATGCATAATGAATATGATGAGGGTTAATCATATATAGATTCCTTACATATTGATGTAATAAAGGAATAGCCTTAATGTTAATATAACCCTGCTATGATTGTTTATGAATATCTCCTAGCTCATTAATGCAATATTGTGTTGATCTGGTGTATTGTATGTAAGTGATGTTGTTGAGCCTTGCTATAAGGCATGGAATGATAATGATGATCTTGTAGGGAATGGTATGATGGTCTTGATGACCTTTGGGCATGGTTGAGCCCTAAATGAGATGTAATCCTCTTGTGTTGATAAGGGTGGATACCCTATGATATTGTGAAAAGGATTTATATCTTGTGATAGTATGATGACTAGTGTAACCTCATGAATGGAAAGTGAATAGTACCATGTGATGATGAGATGATAAATTATGTTTCACACATTTTATATATTTTGAAGTTATGATATTTATATGCTTGTTAGAAGTGAATTAGGTTTTTTTATGTCCACTTGTTTGATGCAGCCTTAATTCACCCAATTGGCATAACTAATCAAGTGAAACTCTAATCATGTAGTGCCCTGTGCCATAGATCCATCTGAGTGTCAGAACTTGCTAGATGGTGAAACAAGTATTCCTAAGGGGAACTCAGAGCGCATACTGATGAGTATGTGGGGTGCTTGTCATCCTGAATTCAAGTGTTTAGGGAGGATGACTGTGGTCATACCTAGCCCTCAGTTTGAGAACGGCTGTGGTCATGTCTCGGTGATTATATATGTGATGAGATTGGAGGACAACTGCAGTTGTACCTCGAATGGTAGGGTATGCCTACCCACCTCCTTTCACTAGTGTCATGACCTGTACCAAGGACAGACTAGGCTGTTAGTAGCTTGACCTTATGTGTCATTGTGGCAGACCTGTACTGACTGGGGGCGGAGAAGATCTTAGGAGTCCGACTCTTCCTAGATCTTGTATGGCATTGATCTTGACTTAGTAGTGGTCAGTTGGATTTTGAGTGGTATCCTCAATTTCCTCAGGGAATAATAAAATACGTAAGATAGCCGTGTACCATATTTGTTTAGGGTTATACACAACGTTTCACATTGGATGATAACCCTTGTTTGTTATCTTTACATAAAGATGATGCTTAGTGCAATTAAGAGATAGTAGATATACTTATGTTGTGGATATGCCTAAGATTGTAGATGCATACATATAATAGCTATGCTTATGTTGATAACTATACTGCTATTGCTGATTATAATCATGATGCTAGCTATCTCATGTTGTTAGTTATGTTCAGCATGCTAGCCATGCCTTTGTAACTAGAGATGCATATACTGCTAATCATGCTTATCCAGGTAGTTGTGCTTATGTTGTTATCTCTTCTATGATGTTGATATGTTCAACCAATTAGACATGCTCATGTTGTTAGCTATGCTATGTCACTAGACTTGCTCATGATGCTAGAACTGCATATGCTACTGAATTGCTTATATTGTCAACAAGATAAAGGATGATAGTCTGGCTAATGATGATAGTTATTATCTACTCCTTTATGTATTTTTTTAATCATCAATATTGTTGATCTTATTTTTTATCTCTAATTAAACTGCTTAACTATTTAATTGTTTAAAAATGTTGTAATCAATAAATGTTGTTGGAGGTTATATCTCTTGCTGGGACATGGGTCTCACCCTTGTGGTTCACCACATTTTTTAAGGTAATCGGAAGTGACGAAAACAAACATGTGGCTATAAAGAGGAGCTATAGTAATGAATCTCTGATAAAGTTGATTAGATGTCTAGTGTATCCTAGAGTCATCCCTATACTCTCAGGTCCGGGCAGGAAAAGTTGTATATGGTGTTTCAAACGAATCGGACTTTTTTTAAATGCTTGTCTGTGTGGCACATATGAATATTGTTTTCCTGTGTATATATGTTGAGGCTAAGGTGATTAAATAATTTGTATTGAATTCTTGGCATAGTATTGATACAAGAAAGATGTTTGGGCTCTTATGTAAATGTTTCTAAGCGAGTGTTGATATTGAAATCGATTTTAATTTACCCATATTTTTGGGTATGTGATTAATTAGTGATTGATTGTGTTTTATGTTTTGATTAATGTCGTTTAGTGTAACGGGTTCTCACAAATAGCCACATGCAATATTTGTTGCATTAGAGTGTGACAAACATGATATTTAAGACATATCATCTTCAGATCCTTCATTGTACCAATCTATGAATATTGACTAAATATCCCTATAGTACGTTAACATCAAGCAAGCATTCATAGAAAGTTCTCTTCTATTAATACATGATGTAACAAGCAAAAGGTAAATATGTGTGGTGACCTTTGGTAACTTCGTTTGTTAATTCTTTCCTTATACCTTTTTTTAGGTAGGACCATTTTGGATTTTATGTCGTCTTTAGTCTTATCTTTTATATTCAACAAAGTACCAATGATATCATCACATAAATTTTTCTGAGCATACATGACTTCGATACAATGTCAAACAGTCAAACAGCTCCAATAAGGAAGATCCCAGAATATCAATCTTTTTTCATAAAGACTTTTCACCTACGGTAGTAGTACATGGTCTCTTACCTATAAGATTTATAATGTTTTTTACTCTTGCGTAAATATCCCCCCTGACATAGGTTTAGGGGCACTATGTTCCTCAGTTGATCCATTGAATGTTTTGTGAAACTTTCGATAAAGATGCACCTTTGGCAGAAGCCTTCGATGATTAAGATATACAGTCTTACCACCATGTTTAATTGGATTTAATTAGTATTTCATGGCATATAGTACATGCCTTGGTTCCTTTGACATTGTAGCCAGACAAATTCACATAAGCAGGAAAGTCATTAATAGTGCAAAACAACTTAAAACATAAATTAAACATCCCTCCACACAAAACATCATAAGTCATCACACCTTCTCCCTATAGTTTCTTTAGGTCATCAATTAGACATTCAAGGTAAATATCGATATCATTTCTATGTTATTTGGGGCTCGATATCAACAATAGAAGCATGAGATATATATTCTTCATACACAACCATAGTGAAAGATTGTATGCAACAATCATGGCAGGCCAAGTGCTATGTTGGACGCTTAATGTTCCATATGAATTCATCCTGTTAGTACAAAGTCCAAGTCTTAAATTTATGGCTTCTTTGCCAAATTCAGGATACAATAAATTAATCTTCTTCCATTGTGGGGAATCAGACGCATGTTGTAGCACATCACCTTGGCAGGAGACTCAGTTTTGGTTTTACATGTTATCGTCCTTTTGTGCGTAGACACCCCACATTTTAGATATTCTTTCAGATCAATTAAGTCCTTTTAAAACAACACATAGTCATTAGGGCATGTATATATCTTCTTAGACACCATTACCATTGGGTACAACATCTTTTTCGTTTTGTATGTTGAAATTGGAAGCTTGTTGAGTTTAGGGATAATTTCTTTCGACAAAGACAATAGAGAAGTGAATACAAGGGCTATATCTTAGTTAGGTAGAGCACTCCATCTATTGTTAGCCTTCAGAGTATACAATCTCAACATAGTTCTCATCTTTGTAAATTAGTACAATCTAAGTATAACGATTTTCAGCATCATGCACAACATTTCTAAATAAGGGAGGTGGGTTTGTAACATTTATCCTGCAACTATCTAGCATTGCATCAACTATATATGTTGGAATTAGTTTATTCTCATCAACATTGTCATCCATTTCTTCTTCAAAACAACTACCATTACCAACATATACTGATCTCATTATAGGAATCTCTTCATACCAGTACAGGGCAATATAATCTATCTCCATGTTATTTTCTATATTCCTCAACAAATCTTATAAACTCATCTAGACCAATAATAAATTCGAAGTGCATCGATTTAGTTTAGACATCCATGATCGATCCATTCTATGATCATATGGGAGATGAGTACCTCATCAAGTTATAGCTAATAATTAAATTTAGAAATGATGATGTTTGAATTGAGCCCTAATCATCTAGTAGCATTCACATTTATGAATGTGTACCACCTATCCCATTCTTGATCGCTTCATCTCACTAGTAAGTGTATAATGTGTGTTTGATTTCAATAAATTTCGATAACATTTTCCAACAGTTCTTCAAGTACACCGATGTAGATGGGCAAATACCCACCTACATATGTACCCAGAGAATAAAAGGGGAAATGTTGTTGAAATCTATTGAAATCGAACACGCATTATACACTTATATATTAAGTGAGATGAAGTGCTCAAGAACATTCCCAAATTGGAGACTATCCAAGTTTTACTCCTAATGAGTAAATCTTTGATGGGTTTCTAGGCCAACAGAGTATAGGGATTAGGGTTTACAAATTAAAGTTTACTTTTTAGAAGTTTAGGGTTTAGGGTTAATAAGGTAAACTTATATTAATTTCAAGGTAAATCAAGTTAATTTAGAGCAATTCATAACAATTTTAGTGTATGAATTCCTTGGTGTGATCATTTATCCATACCAATGTTTAGTTTCTAACATTAAAGAACGCACTTATCATAGATATAAAATTAGGGTTATAGTTTCAAATAAACAATGCACATATCATAATTCATTATGAGACCTAGAATTTGATTCTCTCCTCATATAAGTTATCGTTTCATTATAAGCATGTAATAATCCTAACAAAGCCAAATAAACAATAATGAACATTTAATTATTCATCATAATCTCCATTAATTCATCACAATTTTGACACAATTTGTAGGATTTGTTCTCAATTTCATCACAATTCACTACAAATTGAAATCATAAAAATATTTCTCCATATAATTAATCACAATATCCTCTTTCAATTATCTCTATCTCCCTTCCCCCTTTCCTTCTTCCTCCTCTCTCCTCCTTCCCCTATCCTACACAATTTCTTCTCCTTACTAAGAAGAAAACGTAGGATAGGGGAAGGAGGATAGAGGAGGAAGGAGGAGAGGGAAAAGGGAGATGATATAATAAAAGAGGAGAAGGGAGCAAGGCATAGAAGGAGGAGAGGAAACGTATGGCTCGTGGCGGAGGAGGAAGAACTGATAAGGCATCGACGGAGGGGATGTGGATGGCGGAGGCAGCGTCGGAGGAGGCTAGCAGAGGACGACTAGTAGCGGCGGCGAAAGAGGAGCAACGCCGAAAGAGGAGAGAGCAATAGTAGTAGTTTTTTTTGCGGTGAAGAAGAAACTAGAAGCAGTGATGACAGTTAATGGACGCACAGGAGAAGAGACTAGAAACAACGAAGGCAGCAATGGACAGAGAACCAATGGCAAAACAATAATCAAAAAAATTGCGGAGAACAATCTCTAGAAAAGTGGGTAGGGAAAAGAGGGGAAAAGGATTTTTAGTGGATTTTAAATAATACCTACCCCATCAGTTATTTACAAACTCGACGGGGTAGGTTTTATAAAAATGCGAGGTCGTCGGAAGAAACCACAAAACCGCTGACAAAATAGTTATCTTTTGTGTCAATTTTTAGAGAAAATTGATGACTAATTTTGCAACCCAAATGCAATCCAACAAATCCTACCTCATCATTTGGGGTGAAGACCCCAAAGATAAAAAATCAATTGGGGTCGGAAAATTTTTGTGGGACACATGACGCGTAAAGCTTAATCGTCAGTCATTGCAGATACACCTGATGATATATACACATAAAAATTATGAGGAGACATTTGGCGTGTAGTCATTTATTCTATTGGGTATTTAACAAAGAACCGACGGCGTAGGATTTTGGAGGCAAATGAAATGCCTCACAAAAATTTTGTGCAACATTCTAGTTTCATAGGAGATATATCACATCAATTCCTTTGAGAAGCAACTGATGATAGAAATAAAATGCAGTATGTGTTTTGTCACCTGGTCAACCATGGCAGTTGTAAGGAACTGATACCAAAGATTTTATCATCAATTTCTCATGAAAAAATAATCGACGAGATATCTCATTTTTGTACTAGTAATTGTACATGATGATATGTTATACCCTACCCTAGAATGGATATATACTTGTACTAAATACTTTTTGGACATTAATAGATAAATCCTAGATCATATGTGAACTAATATTTATACATAAACCCTAATATGCCAACATATGGTCAGAACAAAGATAAGAACAATACAAATAACTATATCAAAAATGAACACATGTGTTCACTTTGATTTTTCTACCATACCTGATAAGTTGCTAGGGTGAAAACTTGTCTGGGTGGACCCAAATATACAAATAAAGTAAATCTTTACCCGTGAGAATCAAGTATGTGCTTCTTCCCAATATTATATGGGCATATAATAATTGAACCCTAATTGTTATCAATGAGGCATATTTTGAGTTATAATCATCCTTTTGAATCTCTTGAATCCTTTTAGGATATCAAATATTATTCACATATATATTCATTGATGATTGTTGAAATCCTAATTCACATGTATATGGGTCCTTTGACCCCAATTGTTATATGGTGGTTGTTTTCATCCTTTTTGTACTTGTTATACTTTGGACTGGCTTGCCTACTATATATACATGTGTGGTTCTAACTAGTAATATCTAGAAGTAGTTACACCATATTTTTTTGGCATTGAGGTTTTAGTCCTGCTGCCACTACACTGAGATTTTACTCCCACTGGTAGTCAATGAGGTTTTATTCCCCCTGCCGCATGATATATATAGACACTGAGGTTTTGGTACTCCTTCCAATCTATATTTATACGGCACTGGATTTTAGCCATCCTACCCTTAGTTTAGAATATATGGGTTCCAATCATGCTTTTTAGATTATGCTAAACATGCATTTCATTGTTTAGTAATGTTTGTGTATTTGTTCAAAATGGAAAGAATCTCTATTTTGTTGTTCATCTCATATGAATGCCTCATTGTTTTATTAATTTTCTCCTGATGTTACCCACATGATACAACCCTCTTTTGACTAGGAACCCCTTTGCTTTTAACCTTATGTTCTTTTAATGCCCAAATATTTAATTGTTGCACATATACCAGTTTTATCTGACACATACATTCTCTTTCTCTTTCCTTTTCTCTATATTGTTCCCTCACCCGGATCTTAGGCAACTCCTAGACCCGAAGCTTGAGGGTCAAGAATAAGGAAATCAAGATTTGGAGGAATTCGTTCAAGAGTAGCAGAAGAACCTGAATTGCCTAGGTATCTCACCAGCAATCCCTATTTAGCTTTTGAAAATCTAGTATAGACTCCCCTAGGAATTCAAGTGCCAATGGCACATGATCTAGGATGATCCTTATGTCTCGTATTGGAGACCGATTGGCAAAGAAATCATCTTGAACTTAAAATCTATAATTCCTACTCTTGAGATGTACTTGGCGTTGTGTAGCAAACCAGCGCTCATATACCCATTTTAGACAAGGAGAAGCCAATCTATTTGCGGATAAGCAGGGATTATATCTGTTTTTCTTTATTGTCATTGGCCATTCCTTTGTCGATCTCTTGTTGCCCGAGTAGTGCCTGGATGAAGGCGGTTGGTTTGTGATCGACATTAGCAACGTTGCTTTTATTCTTAACAAACAAAAAAATCTGGACTTCTTTTTAAGGTTCAAGAACTTAAATGATAATGAGAGAAAGAAAGTGCTGTGCTTGACATATGAAAGACACGGGAAGAAGGGAATTCAAAATTGGGGAGAAATTTATTGGAAACCATATTGATCTCGACTGGCACTACTCAAAGCGTCGTCGTGCGACGCATGCTTAATACTTGAGCACATTCACACGTACAATCCATATACAAGTACTATAGACCTGTTTAGTTGAAGTTTAGGGAATCCAAAGCCACAAGAATCTAGATTATCAATTGTTGTGCCAAACAACCTGTGATTCCGGATTCAGAAAGAAAAAATGAGATTCCTGAATGCACGATTAATATGGCTCTAGACTTTAGAAGTCTGGAAATCATGAAAATATGGGTTCTCAGGGATATGTGGCACCGCTAGATACTAGGCACCATTATTTGAAATAAAGGAAAATTGACTTAGTAAGCGTGCAAAACAACACGTAAATAGCGTCATATACCATTTCCCTTGGCATGTATGTCTAACTGTTGCCTAATTACGGCATGTCAACACCAGTCGGATGCAGACCGATTCCGCTACACTGAAACAAAGGCATACACGGGAAAGAAATCCCTGCTTATCCAGGTGCCCAGCAAAAGAAGAAACTCTGTCCCGTGGCGTTCCAATGGATGATGCTACAATTGTTTACGTTTGTAATGCTACACGCCATCGCAAAATAGTACCATCGAGGACCGCATTCAAATACCGTACTTCGAATCCGTTATGGGCTCGGACAACGTTCCACAGAAGTTGGGACAAAAATTTATAACCAAAAATACAAATATAGGAGGCATTAGTAGCTGGCATAATAAACAAAACGGGAGCACGTACAACAAAACCATTTATTGGATGAAATGGCAGTTTGTCCAAATGAAACTCACGATGATTGTTAGAAAACCAGACAGTTCTGCTCTGCAAAATTGATTGTGTGGACAAAGACTGCAATTGGGCATGGTATCGTTTACACCTTTCTATGAGGACAGGTGGGAATTGGGAATTGTTGTAGTCCCTAAACAAAAACCTCCATGGTTGTTTAGTGAATCATATAAAATGTTAGATCAGACCACAATATAACTTGTTGATAACTCTGGATAAAACAGGACCAATAGCAAGTATCCATAGATGAGAGGATCCTCTTCACGTGCTTAGCACCTGAGCTAGATAAGGCCTTTTGCCACTATCTTTTTCCTTTTAACTAAGGCTAATGACCGTTAGTTCCCCTGTTGTTTTCATTCTGTTATAACAGCACATTCCGACTACTCATCCACTGTCATCTGGTGTTACAGATTACAGGGCGTCAAGTCTTTTAGCCATTGTATAGATCGAAGGAGGTTCCCTCCTCGGCTTTCCACCTAGATAGAGGCTCCAAGGCTATCAATAGACAACGAAAAAAACTAATACCACCATTTATTTAGGTTTAGAACATGAGGCTCGTATAAATACAAAAAACGGTGTTGGAGGGTTACTTCCAAAGAGAAAGGAAATACATTGCAATTTTCCATCAAAATTATAATCCCACTATGAGAGATAATAAGTAATCATTTCCTGATGCAAAAACGGCCTGAAGATGATTGGTCTAGACATGTTCTGCACTGTACTATGTTTCTTGATGTTAAACAAAGTCAAATAGAAAAATAGCCAGCTCCATTTTATTCTGATGAATATATTTGGCCTATAGAGTGAAACAAAAAGAAGCAATTGGTATGCATTCATCCCTCAGATGCGGGCCAACATCACATATACGAAAGCCATTTCTATTACTTTAACAAGGAAGTCAAAAGGCTTATTCATTCATCTCACCCTCCACAAAAGGAAAATATTGACCTCCCGATACACACATCTAGATAACTGATACCATGGCTATAACTAAAGTACATAAGAGAGGAAGTTGTACACACCACTCAACTCCAATGTTCCTTTTCGCAATGTGATAGTCAAACTGATTATCCCTGCAAGAAAGATGACCACCAAGAAGTGATTAAGCCTCTGATGTAATAGAGTAAATGGTTTGCAAACTGCTCTGTAACTCCAGTGTTCTTTCAGCGATGTAATAGCCTAACTGATTAGCTTTACAAAAGAAATGCTTGAATTTTATCTCCTTGAAGCAACTGAGTCTCTTCAGTTGCTGGATAAACGGCGTATGTGGTGTCTTCATTCAAGAGCTTTAATAATTCGCTGAATCAATTTGATGGTTAAATCATTACAACCAAATTCCCAAAATACTCAATGATCTTTCAGAATTTTGCAAAATCCAAAGTTTCACATGAATATTAGATTAAATACAAACACTTGAGAGTGCAACATGCTTCCCAAACAAGGCACTAGTAACACTGTTTATGCAACTCAAGTATTACATTCTTCACATTACTTGAACTCCACAATTAACATAATTTAACAGGAAGGTGTTCCAATGGATGTTGGTCCCGCTCCTCAGAAAAGTGATGGATAGACATGATCGACATCATTTATGTTCAAGAATGTGAAACACTTCTGCTCGAATCAAAGCACATTGCTGCTTTACCCTTGCATGGATATCTTGGAAAACCTCAGGAGGCCATCATGAAGAGGACATCAGGTAGTAACAAAATAAATAACCAGTTAGCAACTATATAATCGAGTTATCCTAATCCAAGCAACAAGTTTGGCAAGAAAGAATTGCTTCAGGGAAAAGTACAAAGTCTCAGATATTTTTAATGAGGCAGTGATCTAGGAGAGCATGAGAATGTCGGTAGGAAAATGAGGACAAAGATCAACAACAAAGAAGGTTCTTCTCAGGTGTTCTTTGTTAATCACCAAGGCAACATTATCTGTTTATCTAAGTCGAAATCCACATTCCCACAGATATTTAGTTATGAGCAGTATGGGTGGTGTTTTACCATGATATAATATAGTTAGAATTTTCACTCTTGAATAAGCACTTGTTTCTCTAAATCCTGAAAATTCAGCAGGAAATAACTACCCTTTTTTAAGGGGTTGAACAAAGTCCAAACGTTTGGCAAGAGAGCAATCTTGTAGAAATGGAGTGTCATGTCCATTTCATATGGAAAGTAAACAGCACTAAGGCATAAAGTTCTCCTGATGCCTTTGTCATAATCAAGGATCAGTCCAAGTCAAAGGGAGGATCTAAAATTGATGTACTTATTTTTCCGATTAATGATCAATTTCCCTCAGCAGTTGGCACACATTAATAATAATGCAGACGGTACTGGTGTACCTTTTGTACACTATGCAATTTGTTCCAAGACCACAAATCCTCTGCAACAAACAGCCACGGACATTATTGAGGTCGTTGTGCTGGAAAGGCAAGAGATCTGAGAGAGTGTCAGTGTTCTAGTATTTGCAGATGCTAAATCACTATAATAAGAGAATGGCCAATGTACTTAGAACCTAGCTCTTGAACCATGCATCAATGATGTGTTCATTTAAGACAATTCTCCTTAAGATTTATCACAGGATGGAACAATACAGGCACAATATAGATTTATCAGATATATTTATTAAGTTGCCCAATGTTCTCATTCTGTGCGCTCTTCTTCAGCACATGAATCTAATGCAGAAAAATGGTTTCTTTCAAGCTTTAACCAAGATGATGTACCAAATATGATATAATTTTACAAAGATATTGAAAATGGATCAACTGAAGAAAGATGGAACTAGAGCAATACGAGTTGTTGGATGAAGCCTTTCACTGAGCTCAAGAGATTGAGGTGTACCAGAAAGTCTCACTTTGTGGGCCCGTTGCTTAATCTGGCAGGTAACATTTATGTCAATCCATGTCATCCACTAGAACCGCTTGCACAGCTTACCCGCTCCTCACAATCTCCTTAGGAGTGAGCACTGATCCAGAACCGAACCAGACCAGACTGAGGACTGAATTTGCAGAAAATTGCAGATGTAGACCGAACCGTTTTAAAGCAGAACAAGACCGGGACCGCACCGTTTGGACTGTGGTCAAACTATTTTGGTGTTCTACAACTTATTTAATGGTAAAAATTAGATAATCTTAATACTTTGTTGAACATTAATATCAAATATTTAAACTACCAGTATTTATGTGATTTGTTTGTACTTGCGACATAATATAGCTTTAAATTTAAAGGTATTTTACATATAAATCGATCTTCGATTCGGTCCAAAACCAACCAGACCAGTTTTGCACCGGACTGGACCAAAAACTCAACTTCCAAAATTTTTGGACGTGGACCAGACCGAACTCATAATGGTCCAGGACCGGACTGGACCAACTTGACCGGTCTGGTCTGGTTTGGCGGTCCGACCAAGATTTGCTCACCTCTAATCTCCTATGTCTGGTAAAACTGCTTTAGCAACTTCCCTGGTCTCGAGAATGGACCTTGTTGTCATGAGTGCTTCCACTACCACGGCATATGCCACTTGGCCTCTCATTGCCCAAGCCCCCTTGATTTCAAATAACTTCTCAGAAGACGAGTTCCATGTATCAAAAGTGAAGAATACAAGGATATTCTACCAACCTAAACCTCCAGAGAGATAAGACAACTAGGATGGCAATGCATCCTACTTGCAACTTGCAAGTCACCTGTAACATACTCGATTTCAGGCACATAAGCTAATCCTTGATTCTTTTAGGCCCCTATTTTATTATGTGGATATCCAATCTCCCTTTCGTCCTTTTCAGTTAACTACCTTTAAATATCTATATTTCACTGAGTTAGCATAGACCAAACCATATTAGGATCTCATAATCCTAATCGGCTCATTAGTATCCCATGGACATGAAATCTTAGGATGAAGTAACCCTAATAATGTATTTATGGACAATCAGTAAATAATGATAATAAACTATAATCTTGACCATAATTGAATATCCTATTAAGGCCCTAAGATATGAAAGTGCGGGAAGTGGAGACATCATTTGATGATTCACCAAATTTAACCGTCCGGTTAAGTTTAATATATTAATTAAATGATTAGTGTATAACAAGGAAGATATAAACTAATAACCTCAAAATACAAATCTAAATCCAGATTCGTATTCCTCACACCATGTTTACCCTAGGTGTAAATTTTTATATTAACTGGACTTAATTTGCCCCTTTAAATTAATTTAAGAAAGAAACATATAGTTTGAACAAAGTTAATTGAGAAAAATAAATCAATGAAATCGCCTATATCAGCTAGGTCCCTTCTAATTAGGCGTAGCACACTCTTTGCCACGCTTTGGGCGGGGTACACATGTTTTTTTTAGCAATGCTTGGACTCAGCAAGGCTGTAGGATCGGGATCGGAGGGTCAGACTCCGTCTCCTACCTCCCGATCCCCCCGCTAGCGTCGCGGTCAGAAGAGCTCCCTCGGCTGACTAGTTCTTCTGTCGTTCCTCCCTTTTCTCACCATCATTCCTCGCGTTTTCTTCGGCAACAAACTCTAAACTCTCCCCCGAGTCCAACGAACTATCTCACTTCCCTTGCAGTGCCCTAATACAAAAATGCCCAATCGCAGCCGAACAGTCGCCGCTGCTCTTTTCCCCTCCCTCTTAACTTCTCGTTTCGGGTTCTCCTCTCGATCGAGCTCAGTTCAGTAGTCGATCTCGGCGACTTGCCTACATTTTCCCGCCATCAATTCAGTGCGTGGGTGCGTGGAAAGCTCGGATGGCGGTCGTCTTCCCCAGAGCAAAATCTTGAAGCTCCGGTGACTGGAGCAACCTCGGTTCGATTCCTCGTGAGGTAACCATCTTCGACCCTCGTGCCTCCTTTCCTTTTGCTCAGTATACCGTGAGGTTTTCTGGTTTGTTCGGTCGACAAAACGCCGCCGAGTTCCCCTGTTCTTTACCGCGTGAGGTTACCGGAGGCCGCTGACTCAGCTACAACCCATCGCAGACACCCAGAAGACCGCACAACCTTTACCCTCGTCTCCCTATCACAAGGGTTCTCGTACCCGATCTCACGCCTGAGCTGTAGCCTTCAACCTACAGGTGGACGCCGTGAACTACTCCTCCGCCATGAATTCCTTTTGGGGATCCCTGAATTATCCAGTCGATCCCACCATTTACCTCTAACAAACCGGAACCTTGTGATGAGTAATCACACCACCACAAACCATTTCGTCATGTGAGTATCCTGAAACCACCCTTTCTGCTGTGAATTCCTTCCTCCTCATGTTGCTCTGCCTAGTAGCCCCCCTCCTTGTCGGCCATGACGGAGAAGACCATGGAGCCCTAGCCACTTCTGGCCAATGTGCCTTCACTCTCTGAGTTTGGTTTCAGCTGACGAACTCAAAAAGGGAGTTTCTGTGAGCTTGTGGATGAGCAATTCCTGAGCCATGATTCCTAGCCTGAGCTTCGAGAGGGTTTCCGCAAGCTAACCTACGCTTAACAATGGGCAACACTATGTTGCCAGTACCCTAGTAGTTTGATCCTGGTCACACCTGATATGGGCATAAAGGTCCTTTAACCTGGAAAAATCCCTTGATGCACATATGTTTGAGTGAATGAAAAGACACGACCACCCTGTCACGTTTCTTCAGCCAATGAATGATACGTAGGGGCATACATGTCATTTGATAGGTAATTCTTGTAATATAAATTTATAAATGGCTTTAACTTATAAAAATCATAACTATTTATTGGTTCGGCAGAAAAATACAAATAAATATGTTTTTGAAATCAGAAAAATACGACTGATTTATTGGGATAGGTTTCACGACTAGATTTCCAATCGACAGTAGGGTCAATTTCTAAGCTAGGGATTTAATGCATATTATATTAATCGAATGCACATATATTGTGATTAGGTTGAGACAACCCTGACCCTGATATTAGGAGGTGTTATCGAATATGTAGGACTGATCATAAGGTATGTACATTCTCTATTTTATTTTGGGCATTATTTGACTAAAACCTAATTTCTTTTAATGAGGCATCTCTTGAAATATTGTTTCTTTTGAAAATACAATACTCATGGACATTTCTACTTCTTGATATAAATCTCTTTTACTGCTGTGATTATAAATTTGAAATGTTGTATGGGTCTTTAGGCCCCTCCTGCCTTGTTGACTCTTGTTTGATATTGACTAAAATGATAGTCTTGTCACTCTATTTATGCATGCTGCGTGTTTGACTAGAATATCTAGAATAGTGGTACTTATGTACAACCATATTTATATAGGGCGTGCGTATTCCGCCCGGGGTGTGCGTTTCCACCCTTGTTTATTTTTAGGCCATGATCCTATGGTGTTATGGCCCTGTTTTAGGTATATTTAGTCTACATTGTTATGCATGCAAATATTTGTTGTTTTAATGTGAATCTGTGGTTGATTGATATGGCAAGACACTCTTTTATCATCATGCTTGTAATCTGAAATTTAATATGCCTCATTTCTTTTGTTTCATTTCTTTTGCTTTATTTCTTTTGTTACTTTTCTCTTGAACAAACCTAATTGCAAATAGTCCCCTTTTCTTGTGGGAACATCTCTTTTTGTACTTGTAACCCTATATAATGCCCAGAATGTTTTATATATGTACATACTCAGCCTTTGCTGACCTCTATGTTGTTTCCCTTGTTCTGGGTGATGTTCCTTTCCACCCAGGTTTAGGTACATTGGAAGACATGAGCTTAAGGATAGCTTGGAATGGCTGGGTTACCCTCTGCTACTGGCTTAGTTGTGCTTAGTTCAAATTCTTGTAAAATCACCTTTTATGGTGAGGAACAATTGTATAAGTGTATCATGAAGTGACTTTGTAATAGTTTTGATTCCGCTGCTTTATTATTACATGGCTCTTGTATTATATCATTTGAGTGGATCCCCTTTCGGGTTTCACTCTTTACAAAATGGTATTAGAGCCAAAAGCAGTCGGTAACTTGACTATTTCAAGTTATCCTACATTGTTCCTTAATTAGGTGCATAGGTGACCTTTTAGAGGTTATTGTCCGACCTATTTCTTTGTAGTGGTTTACCAATTAGTAATTCAACCCTTTCAAAAATTGGTCAATACATCCTCCTTACAGCACATCGATTGTTGAAGCATAGTACTTGACAAATCTAGGCTACCCTACCCTCTCTATGGGGGTGTGATGAAACTACACTGGAATTGGCCTTTCTAGTGATATATCCCCTATTTTATGGGAGGTTATCTAGACTAAATTATATGTAGGTTGACTTGGACATTCATAGCTAGGTGTGATCCTAGTTATCACATTTGACCCCTTTTATTTGACGTTGATCTAGCATGCACATCATATATTCACTTGGTTACTGAGCCTGCATGAATGGGAAATACAAAATCCTAAATTAAGATTAGGGTTAAAATTCCTTTGATGTTAAGTGTTATCCTCAACTAGATCAATTTTATTTATAGCATGCCTTGTCCTCAATGTGAGTATATTAGGATAGCCTTGCCCTGGTGCCATCCCCTCAAGGGCTAAATTCCACCCTCATTGGGATTGTTATTCTTGTGTATAGGAATTGATTGATGAAACTAAATGTTTTAGTAGTCATACTTAAATTATCACCTCTCTCAGAGTACTTGGTTTACCTAGTGATTGAAATGGGTATCTGGACTATATAGGTTACCTTATCATGTGGAGGAACTACGGTGGAGAAAACCCTAAATCACTACCTATCATGCTATGTAATCTCATGTTTTGATTAGGACTCAGGATGAGGTAGTGGGGATTATGAGTAAGAATGACGTGGGAAATGGTGGATGTCATGCTTGGGTAGGTTTTGACTGATTATTGGCTATGAGCAATATACACCCTTCTCTCTCTCTCATTGCTTGCATATTAGAGAATACTCACATGACCTTTTAAGTGATAGGAGGATCAGACCTCTTTTGTAGAAGGAAGTGGTTATAGGATAGTAATGTATGTTTCAGGTTGTGGAAGGTGTCTGACTTGGTTCTCGGATCGATTTTTGGCGCCAACTTTGCATCTTCATCGCCAGTCCTTTATCGCTAAAACTTATTTTCATTATTAAATTATATGTACAAAAGATTTATTTTCCTTTTTATGATCTCATTGATGATTTTCAGAACCAAGTCACCACCACAAGTAAGTTGAGTAGTAGAGAAGCTCTTTAGTGAAATACCCTTAGTTGACATGTTCAACCCTAATACCCTAGGTCTGAGACTGACATAGCTAGTTTTAAATATATATAAGACCTAGCGGATCCACCCTTTTCCCCTCTAGGCTATGCCCCAAGTTATAGTTTAAGCCTTTTAAGGGTGGAGTTCCCGTACGATCTAGTTAATAGGTATAATCAGGATTAATAACAGCTACAATAAGTAAAACTTGGATAACTCCAAGTAATAATGTGAAACACATGTAGAGGCTACCAAACTGGGAATTCCAGAGGAGCCTTGCTAATCATACCATCCTACATGTTACTTTGATGATTAAAATAGATCTTAGAATTTTATCTTGAGTTATCCTTAAAGGGTGTATTTAAGCCAGATAGGGGTAAAAGTAACATTTCACTTAAAGCTCAAATTAATACCCTATACCTCAGATTGCTAATAATTAAGTGGTGAGGATGGCTATACAGTATAGGCTAGGGTGAACATACTAAGTATGATGAAATTTCTGAACATTTCCATTTGACCATGATAAATAGTAGTGGTAGGGGAATTGACTACACATCAATCAAAACATGTCTAATGTAATGCGTAAAGTTAGCTCATGAATGAGAAATTTAATAAGTTGCATACAACACACTATAGTGCTCAATTATGAATGAGAAAGTCTATTGAAAACAAAACCCTAAACTTACACCTCAAACCTCATGCGCCTATTAAAGTATATGTGTTGTCTTAGTCATGTAACACATCATAATTTGACCTTTATAAAATCTATAAATAAATTTAATTTAAGATATAACCCTAATACTGGTAGGAAGCAAAACATATGTGCATCTCTTACATAAAGTGACTATTATAAATAATATTAATGATGTGTTGATGATGGTAGTGATGATGATGTTGTTGTTGTTGATGATGATGATGATGATAATGTTGATAATGATGATGAGGAGGAGTAGGTGATGATGTCGGTGATTTTGATAATGAGGATGGTGAGTAGATGATAATGATGATGTTGTTATTTTGATGATGATGTTGTTGTTGATGATGATGATGAGGATGATGATGATGATGAAAATGTTGATAATGATGATGAGGAGGAGTAGGTGATGATGTCGGTGATTTTGATAATGAGGATGGTAAGTAGATGATAATGATGATGTTGTTATTTTGATGATGATGATAACAAGAGAAATTGTGTGGATCATGATCAAAGAATGGCAAAACTATGATATCATTGTAGGTAGACCTTGGATACAAATTGGTGGACATAATCCTAGGTCTTGTTGTAATTTTTTTTTTTTGCCCAACATCTACCATAATCAAATTAATGGATGCATGACACTTGGAGACATATAGTTTCACCTTGAGAATAGACTATAAGTGTGACATGAGTAGTATGTTATGACCCCCTACATTAAGTACACTAGAAATTTATAACTTGGTTAAAAGTATAACTTAGCATACCATACCATAAGTGGATAGATTTCGGGGACGAAATCCTCTTTAAGGGGTGGAGTGTTGTAACATACTCGATTTCAGGCACATAAGCTAATCCTTGATTCTTTTAGGCCCCTATTTTATTATGTGGATATCCAATCTCCCTTTCGTCCTTTTCAGTTAACTACCTTTAAATATCTATATTTCACTGAGTTAGCATAGACCAAACCATATTAGGATCTCATAATCCTAATCGGCTCATTAGTATCCCATGGACATGAAATCTTAGGATGAAGTAACCCTAATAATGTATTTATGGACAATCAGTAAATAATGATAATAAACTATAATCTTGACCATAATTGAATATCCTATTAAGGCCCTAAGATATGAAAGTGCGGGAAGTGGAGACATCATTTGATGATTCACCAAATTTAACCGTCCGGTTAAGTTTAATATATTAATTAAATGATTAGTGTATAACAAGGAAGATATAAACTAATAACCTCAAAATACAAATCTAAATCCAGATTCGTATTCCTCACACCATGTTTACCCTAGGTGTAAATTTTTATATTAACTGGACTTAATTTGCCCCTTTAAATTAATTTAAGAAAGAAACATATAGTTTGAACAAAGTTAATTGAGAAAAATAAATCAATGAAATCGCCTATATCAGCTAGGTCCCTTCTAATTAGGCGTAGCACACTCTTTGCCACGCTTTGGGCGGGGTACACATGTTTTTTTTAGCAATGCTTGGACTCAGCAAGGCTGTAGGATCGGGATCGGAGGGTCAGACTCCGTCTCCTACCTCCCGATCCCCCCGCTAGCGCCGCGGTCAGAAGAGCTCCCTCGGCTGACTAGTTCTTCTGTCGTTCCTCCCTTTTCTCACCATCATTCCTCGCGTTTTCTTCGGCAACAAACTCTAAACTCTCCCCCGAGTCCAACGAACTATCTCACTTCCCTTGCAGTGCCCTAATACAAAAATGCCCAATCGCAGCCGAACAGTCGCCGCTGCTCTTTTCCCCTCCCTCTTAACTTCTCGTTTCGGGTTCTCCTCTCGATCGAGCTCAGTTCAGTAGTCGATCTCGGCGACTTGCCTACGTTTTCCCGCCATCAATTCAGTGCGTGGGTGCGTGGAAAGCTCGGATGGCGGTCGTCTTCCCCAGAGCAAAATCTTGAAGCTCCGGTGACTGGAGCAACCTCGGTTCGATTCCTCGTGAGGTAACCATCTTCGACCCTCGTGCCTCCTTTCCTTTTGCTCAGTATACCGTGAGGTTTTCTGGTTTGTTCGGTCGACAAAACGCCGCCGAGTTCCCCTGTTCTTTACCGCGTGAGGTTACCGGAGGCCGCTGACTCAGCTACAACCCATCGCAGACACCCAGAAGACCGCACAACCTTTACCCTCGTCTCCCTATCACAAGGGTTCTCGTACCCGATCTCACGCCTGAGCTGTAGCCTTCAACCTACAGGTGGACGCCGTGAACTACTCCTCCGCCATGAATTCCTTTTGGGGATCCCTGAATTATCCAGTCGATCCCACCATTTACCTCTAACAAATCGGAACCTTGTGATGAGTAATCACACCACCACAAACCATTTCGTCATGTGAGTATCCTGAAACCACCCTTTCTGCTGTGAATTCCTTCCTCCTCATGTTGCTCTGCCTAGTAGCCCCCCTCCTTGTCGGCCATGACGGAGAAGACCATGGAGCCCTAGCCACTTCTGGCCAATGTGCCTTCACTCTCTGAGTTTGGTTTCAGCTGACGAACTCAAAAAGGGAGTTTCTGTGAGCTTGTGGATGAGCAATTCCTGAGCCATGATTCCTAGCCTGAGCTTCGAGAGGGTTTCCGCAAGCTAACCTACGCTTAACAATGGGCAACACTATGTTGCCAGTACCCTAGTAGTTTGATCCTGGTCACACCTGATATGGGCATAAAGGTCCTTTAACCTGGAAAAATCCCTTGATGCACATATGTTTGAGTGAATGAAAAGACACGACCACCCTGTCACGTTTCTTCAGCCAATGAATGATACGTAGGGGCATACATGTCATTTGATAGGTAATTCTTGTAATATAAATTTATAAATGGCTTTAACTTATAAAAATCATAACTATTTATTGGTTCGGCAGAAAAATACAAATAAATATGTTTTTGAAATCAGAAAAATACGACTGATTTATTGGGATAGGTTTCACGACTAGATTTCCAATCGACAGTAGGGTCAATTTCTAAGCTAGGGATTTAATGCATATTATATTAATCGAATGCACATATATTGTGATTAGGTTGAGACAACCCTGACCCTGATATTAGGAGGTGTTATCGAATATGTAGGACTGATCATAAGGTATGTACATTCTCTATTTTATTTTGGGCATTATTTGACTAAAACCTAATTTCTTTTAATGAGGCATCTCTTGAAATATTGTTTCTTTTGAAAATACAATACTCATGGACATTTCTACTTCTTGATATAAATCTCTTTTACTGCTGTGATTATAAATTTGAAATGTTGTATGGGTCTTTAGGCCCCTCCTGCCTTGTTGACTCTTGTTTGATATTGACTAAAATGATAGTCTTGCCACTCTATTTATGCATGCTGCGTGTTTGACTAGAATATCTAGAATAGTGGTACTTATGTACAACCATATTTATATAGGGCGTGCGTATTCCGCCCGGGGTGTGCGTTTCCACCCTTGTTTATTTTTAGGCCATGATCCTATGGTGTTATGGCCCTGTTTTAGGTATATTTAGTCTACATTGTTATGCATGCAAATATTTGTTGCTTTAATGTGAATCTGTGGTTGATTGATATGGCAAGACACTCTTTTATCATCATGCTTGTAATCTGAAATTTAATATGCCTCATTTCTTTTGTTTCATTTCTTTTGCTTTATTTCTTTTGTTACTTTTCTCTTGAACAAACCTAATTGCAAATAGTCCCCTTTTCTTGTGGGAACATCTCTTTTTGTACTTGTAACCCTATATAATGCCCAGAATGTTTTATATATGTACATACTCAGCCTTTGCTGACCTCTATGTTGTTTCCCTTGTTCTGGGTGATGTTCCTTTCCACCCAGGTTTAGGTACATTGGAAGACATGAGCTTAAGGATAGCTTGGAATGGCTGGGTTACCCTCTGCTACTGGCTTAGTTGTGCTTAGTTCAAATTCTTGTAAAATCACCTTTTATGGTGAGGAACAATTGTATAAGTGTATCATGAAGTGACTTTGTAATAGTTTTGATTCCGCTGCTTTATTATTACATGGCTCTTGTATTATATCATTTGAGTGGATCCCCTTTCGGGTTTCACTCTTTACATCACCCATGCTAACGCCAAACCTAACAGTGACGAATGAAAGTGCATCGCTCCATTCTAAACCATATTTGATAATACATGTAAGAGCTGCAACCTTTTGACTAAGGAAGCAGCTCTCAAAACATCAGTTCACCATATTGTCAGACACACAAGCATTTCCAACCCGAGCCACACCCTAAACCACAGAAAGTACACTGGGTGGACCAATGAGCTTACCTATCTCCCAGTGTTGTATTGTGCCACATCACTCTGGCTACATATTCCGACCATGTTTGGTGCACGTTTTGCCTATGGGCAATGTCATTCCTGGTTGTCCCTGATTTACGACTTAGATACACATAATAGGGGCAATGTAATGTCAATAACTGCATGTACAGAGGCAAGATTACTCAACTTACTCCTATTAAATACTATCTCCCATATCAAGTAAATTGTCTGCTCCTCCACAAATTAAATCACAACATTCTCTACACTTCTTTACAGACAGAGGATTGGAAGAAGCTAGTTGAGAATTTGGGTGCATGTATAACTCGTACATCTAGAAGACACCTATAGTCACAGACCCTCACTCCTCCACACCTAAACTTGCCCTACTTTTAGAAGTACCTAGGTCATGACTCTCGGGAAGCTTCTTGATGAGCTCCTGCCCTTGCATGACAGTCATCATGAGATTGATTTAATTATGGGTTTCCCTTGGTTATTTCCCTCATTATTGTATGAACCTGACCAAGCATGCTAAGTTGAAGCAGGAGATTCATCCAATCGAGAAAAATTCCATGTGTTGTCCTTACTTGCCGACAAGAAGGATGTTCGTTGAAGGATGAGTTTGGATTGTCGATCCATCAACAGTATCTTTGTCGAGTATTTCTTCCCAATCCCATGCTTCAATTACATGATAGATTTACTGACGGGATGCAAATGGTTCTTCAAAATCAACATGCATGGCAGATATCAACAAATATGTGTTAAAGAGGTCCAGGAATGGTAGACAACTTTGAAAGCTTCCAATGCATCATACGAATGGTCGGTCATGCCCTTTGGTTTGTTCAATGCTTCCATTACTTTCATGAATGTAATGACCCATGTTCTACAAATTCATAGGGAAACATTGAGTGCTTTAATTTTGATGAGATATTAATCATCGGTAAGACCAAGGAAAGAGCACCTTGCTAATATTCGACTTGTTTTCTAGATATTTCTCTCTAAAAAGTGAATGTCAACCTAAAGAAGTGTTATTTCCTTCAAGACATGGTTATTATTATCAGTTTTCTTGTATCTGCTACAAAAATTGAGGTTGAACCCGACAAAGTTAAACCTATACAGAGTGGTCCACACTCATTGTGATTTAGATCTCCGTTGTAGCTTCCACGGGCTAGCCACTTTCTACCATAGATTTTTTTGAAGTTACAACTATCATGGTTGGACTCATTGAATTAATGAAACATGACAAGTGGAGTGGACCCCATCTGTTGCACTAGCCTTTGTAGATATTAATTCAAAATTGACATACGCATATGCTCTTCATCTTCTTGATTTTATTGTTCTTTTTAAGGTTTTGTGTGACGTGAACAGTGTGGGCATCAGTGGTGTCTTGAGCCCAGAAGGCCACCCAGTTGCAATCTTTAGCGAGAAATTCAACGATGCAAAGCGCAATTACTCAGCTTATGAAAAAGAATTCTACATTGTATTTTAATCCTTATATCACTAGTAACACTATCTGCTACACCAGGACTTCATTCTTCGGTCTGATTAATAGGTTGTTTGCTTCTTGATCTCACAAAAGCATTCAAAGTATCTTGATACTCACCATGCCAACTGGTGTAAGTTTCTCAATAGTACACTTTTTGATCTCAAGCATTGCTCAAACATTTAAAACAAGGTTTTTCACACCTTGGTTGTTGGTTTGACTACTCTCCACACTAAGATCGTTGAAGCCTTGGACTTTTTTTGCTTGAAAGATGAATACCATCTAGTTCAAGATAATCTATTCGGAGCTCCTTCATAGCTATCTTGGATGATCTCCACACTTTGTGCTCCGAGACATTCTTCTTCCATGAGGAACAATTGTGTACGCTACGAGACATATTCTTCTTCCGAGACATTTATCAAAAATGTTCTTGTTTGTGAACTACACATTACTAGTATTGTTGACAATTTTGGTAGGGATAAGACTATGACCATTGTATATGAAAAATTTTGTTCTTGGCATCACTGGCACTCTTTAAGATCATGATTCAAACCTTGTTATCGTTCATGCTTGAAGATGGATCACTTCATCCTGTTTAGCAAGACTTTTGATGCCTCTACAATAGCATATATATTCTTCATTGATGTAATAGAGCAACATGGCCTCCTCTAGCATAGTGTCTAACCGTGATACCAAGTTTGCCAATTACTTTTCGCAGACACTATGACAACTATTTACAACCCGTTAATATATGTCATATTTATTCTATTTTGTATTTTCTATATTCTGTTGGACCTCTATGTAAATTATCCAATTTCTCTTATTAATAAAAAGGGAGGAGGCCTATTGCCTCTCCCAACGCTGCACTGCACATTGCATTGCGGCTCCTCATTTTACATGGTACCAGAGAAAGGGATCCAAACCTAACCGAGCGCCGCCCAGCTCCCCCCCACCTCCCCTCTCACCCAGCGTCGCCGCCGCCGCCGCAGGCAGCGCACAAGACAGCAGCGCCGCCGGCCAGCAGCAGCCGCGTGGGCGGCCGCAGCGCGCCGCCTCGAAGGGGAGGACAGCCGCCACCGGCCCAAGGCGAGCGCAGCAGCCACAGTCTCCCCTCTCTTCTCTCTCCAGATCGTCGAGTCCTCCAGTTGATCCAACGAATTGCTAAATCCCAAATCAGAGGGTCCGTCAGTACGTAGGAAATTCCTAATCACATCTCCCCCATGTGTGATTAGGGAATTTCAGTTGGGGGTTGTGGATGTGTCAAATACGCATCTGATTCTTCTGTGATGTGACGTGTATCTCTCCGTCACGTATATCTTCTTGTGACGTGTATACATCTGTCACTCTTCTTCTCGTTAAATCATGGAGGACACCAAGGCATCTACCATCCATCTATGGTGAGATGTCTCCTATCCCCTCCATCAAGCTGAACGGGAAGAACTACCTCTTATGGATGAATGCAGTCCATACTATATTGGAGTCACGCGACAAGGTGAGACATGTTGATTCTGATCCTCCTACGCTCACTGACAACGGCTATGCTGAATGGAAGCGCCATAACAGTCTGGTGAAGACTCGGTTGTGGGGGAGCATGGAACCTGGGATTGCATCGAGGTTCATGTTCTACACTACTGCCAAAGAGATCTGGGATGTTGTGAAGAAATACTTTTCTCAAGAGAAGAATGCGCTTCGTCAGTTCATGATATATGACCGTCTCTTTGTAGAACGACAGGGAGACAGACCTTTGGAAGAATACTTTGGAGTGATCCAAGGTATTGCACAAGAGCTGAGTTTCTACCATCCAGTGACTGTCCAGGAGCAAGTCAAAGACAGAGATGACTTCATTACAGCAAAATTTGTGTCTAGTCTGAGCTCTTCGTGCAGTTCAGCCTGCAGTGTTATCCTAGCTTCTGATAAACTTCCCAGCTTGGAAGAGGCTTATTCAAGGATTTTACAGGCAAATTTTGAACCTGTTGATGCTACCACAGAGTCATCTCAGGGAGATTCTCATGCTTCTATAGCTGCTGCAGTGAGAGAATGACTGACAGGTATGGGCCAAGGACGTGGAACTCGCCCTAAATGCACTTTCTGCGACAAGCCTGGACACACTGTTGAGAAATGCTGGAAGAAACATGGTCGACCTGCTGCACCACCTATGGGAGCAGCAAACTATGCTACCACTACTGAGTCTATCGAGCCTCCTGCTTCGAGTTCTGGTCCTTCTGGCATTACACTCACCAAAGGAGGAATATGATAGATTTATCTTGGCTACGCAGCATCTGAGCTTGGGATCATCATCTTCAGCCAACGTGGCGTCCACCACTGGTAATCAGGCTACCTCTTTATTGGCTTATGGTTCTACTTCATCATGGGTCGTTGACTCTGGAGTGTCACAGCATATGACAAGTATGAGGAGACTTCTTCACTCCATTGACTCACATATTCCTCACAAATCTATAATAATAGCAGATGGTTCAGTGAGGAGAGTGTTAGCTAGCGGATCTGTTACTCTGACTCCTGGAATTGATCTTAATTCGTACATTATGTGCCTGCTTTTCCTTTTAATCTTTTGTCTGTTGCTAAGTTGATTGATATTGTGAAATGTACGGTAACTTTTGGACCTTCTTGTTTTGTGTTACAGGATCTCAAGAGTATGAGGACGATTGGTGGGGGAGGCCTAGGAAAGATGATCTCTACCTCTTCCACGATGACGGTTTGCCTCGCCAAGTTTCTGCTCCTGCTCCAGTTGTCTTGTTGAGTGGCTCTCCCTTACTGTGGCACTACAAATATGGACATCCTTTATTAGAGAGCCTGAGAAAGTTAGAACCAGAATTGTCTCAAGTATCGTCTCTAGAGTGTCAAACCTGTCAACTGGGGAAACATCATAGGATGTCTTATCCCGTTCGTGTCAATAAACGGGCGTCATGTCCTTTTGAGTTGGTCCATAGTGATGTTTGGGGTCCTGTAAAAGACCATAGTTATAATGGTTTTCGTTATTTTATCTCCTTTGTGGATGACTTTTCGCGTATGACTTGGATTTATTTGTTGAAAAATCGAGAGTCTGTGCTATCTATTGTCAAACATTTTCATCAAGAAATAAAAGTTCAATTTGATTGCAACATTAAAGTTCTTCAATCTAGTAATGCTTTGGAGTATGTTCAAAATGCTATGGTTGATTTTTGTAGTTCTGTTGGGATGATACATCGTACATCCTGTCCTCTAGAATAGAAAAGTATTGCTTCTTATTGAGTGAATAAAACTAATACAATGCTCTCTCTTTTATAAGACAAGAGAGTAGTACAACGTTTAGAGATAAGCAATATGGGATAAAGAAACAAGTAACTAAAATACAAATAACCAAAATACACTAAGTAAAAACAGCAGTAAAGTGTATATACTAATACTCCCCCTCAAGCTGGAGCATAGATGTCAATCATGCCCAGCTTGTCAGTCATAGCAGTGAATCTAGACTTCGGAAGTATTTTGGTTAAGATGCCAGCCACTTGATCTGAGGTATGTATGTAGGGCGTAGATATCTGGCCAGATAAGACAACTTCTCGAACAAAGTGACAGTCAACCTCAATATGCTTTGTTCGTTCATGGAAGGTAGGATTACTGGCAATAAAGGTAGCAGCCTTGTTGTCACAGTACATAGGGATACGAGTAGAATCAAAAATGCCAAAGTCTTTCAGCAGGCTCCGTATCCAGAACAGTTCACATGTAGTATGTGTCATGGCGCGATATTCTGCTTCAGCACTCGAGCAAGCAACAACTGTTTGTTTTTTACTGCGCCAGGTAACCAGATTTCCACCTACAAAAGTACAGTAGCCGGAGGTGGAGCGTCGATCGACCTTGCTCCCCGCATAGTCGGAATCAGAATACCCAACAAGGTTACAGTGACCATGTTTTTTATACAGCAGACCTTTCCCAGGGGAGCTCTTCGGATATTTGAGAATGTGACAGACTGCATCCCAGTGACATTGTCGGGGTTTGTCAAGATGTCTGCTAACAAGTCCAACTGCATATGTGATATCAACACGAGTGACAGTAAGATAGATGAGCTTGCCAACCATGCGTCGATACCAATGTTTTAAAAAACGTTAAGCGGTAATCGTGCGGACAGCACCTTGTAACTGGTTAAGCGGTAAGCAGCCGATTAAGCGGCCGATTTTTTTAAAAACGGGTTTTAATTTCCTATATAATTTTATACAAAATTACATATATATGTATATAAATACTAATACTCTTTGAAACTTTTATATATATCTAAAGATTCTAAACACTCTACCCAACAGTAAAAACACCCAATTAGTTTATAAGATAGCTATAAGACAATAATTATAGCCATAATATAATAAATAATAGATTTGACATAGATAAAATACCCCACATACATGATTCAGAAATATTTTTGCATCACATGTTTACATAGTTAAGCAGTAAACAATAGACTCATTATTGGATACCTTTCTAACTTATTGTTATATGTGCATATCATCAATTAGTCATACATTACAGCAGTACAATTAACTAAAGTATGCATTCTAAAATTAGATAATAGTTACATATATTTTACTTGTATAAATTACACTTTACAACAGTACCCTATTATCCCAACTTGCATACAGTAAACAATAGACTCATTATTGGATACCTTTCTAACTTATTGTTATATGTGCATATCATCAATTAGTCATACATTACAGCAGTACAATTAACTAAAGTATGCATTATAAAATTAGATAATAGTTACATTACATATATTTTACTTGTATAAATTACACTTTACAACAGTACCCTATTATCCCAACTTGCATACAAGTATGCATTCTATTAGACTAGGCTTATCATAGGATATTTAAGTTTAATATATTATAGTCAGTAATACTTGGGACCATATAGTTTATATAAAGTTACAGGTGTACAGCAAAATTTTAAAAAAACGGACAAAAAAACGGGTGAAAAACGGGAAAAAACGGCCGATTAATTACAAAAATGTTAAACGGCGATTTTGCCAAAAATCGAACGGCTGGGCCATTGGGCCGATTAAACGGCCGCTTAATCAGGCGCTCAGCCCGTTTTTCATTTCACTGGTCGATACTGATGGTGATCAGGATAAGCAGGAGAATTCTCATCATCCCAGTTGGTGTTTGGATCCAGAGGAGTACTAGCAGGCTTTGCACTAAGAAGACATGTTTCAGATAGAAGATCCAGAACATATTTACGCTGAGATAGGCACAATCCAGAGGCTGACCGAGAAACTTCAATCCCAAGAAAGTAGCGCAAGGTGCCTAAATCTTTGGTGACAAAATGTTTCTCCAGATAACGTTTAGTCGCTTGAATGCCAGCAAGATCACTCCCTGATAGAATGATGTCATCAACATATACAATCAGAATAACAATGCCAAAAGTAATCTGTTTAACAAAGATAGAATGACTAGATTGGGAACGTCTAAAATGAAATTTCTGAAGAATGGTGCTCAGTTTATCAAACCAAGCACGGGGACTTTGTTTTAAGCCATAAATTGCTTTCCGCAAACAACAGACTTTGGAGGACTCCCCCTGAAGCACAAATCCGAGAGGTTGTTCCATATAGACTTTCTCATACAAATCTCCATATAGAAAAGCATTTTTCACATCAAGCTGAAATAAGGGCCAATCAGAATTAATTGCAACAGAATTAAATATGTGAATTGAATTCAGTCGGGCCACAGGTGAAAAAGTCTCAAAATAGTCGACGTCGTAAGTCTGTGTAGCCCTTGGCAACAAGCCTAGCCTTGAGACGCTCAATCGTGCCATCTGGTTGATATTTAATAGTAAACACCCAGCGACATCCAACCGGAGAACAATCAGTGGGAGGATCAACCAACTCCCAAGTGTTACGATCAGTAAGAGCCTGCATCTCAACTTCCATGGCCTAACGCCAAGCTGGATGTTTAAGAGCTTGAGAAGCATTTTTAGGAACAGAAACAGCAGAAAGAGCAGCAGTAAAATTTGCAAAGTTAGCCCCCAGGTGAGCAGTAGTACAAAAATTCCCAATCGGATATTTGGTACATGTTCTAGTTCCTTTCCTTAAACTGATAGGAATATCTAAGTCAGAGAATACCTGAGGTGATGACTGATCTGGCATTGAGGAAGAAGATTCTGGAGGGGTCATAGAGGGAGTTGTCGTCTTCGTTCTTCTTTGATAAACTTTCATCTGATGAGTAGCAGGAGCAGGAACAGTATCAAGGGAATCACAATCATCAATCATCGGTAATGGTGTCTCCATTAATAAATCTGACATAAGGGCAAACCCAGCAGAAGAATAGAATGGCATGTGCTCGAAGAAAACAACATCAGCCGAGACCATCCATTTTTTTGAAACTGGATCATAGCAGCGGTACCCTTTTTTAGTCCTAGAGTACCCTAAGAAGACACACTTGATGGCATAGGGATCAAGTTTGGTTAAACCAGGACGTAGGTTATTAACAAAGCAAGTGCTCCCAAAAATACGAGGAACAGAAAATAAGGGCGCATCAGGGTATAAGATTTGATAAGGGATTTGATTCCCAAGAACTGAAGATGGCAGACCAACGAGGAACTGGACAAGTTGAAGCTCGTTCCTTTGACGTTGGATTTTCGTGATATCTGCAGACAGAGGATGGTAGACCTCGAACTCATCCCAGAGAGCACAGTAGTTGTTGTAGTAATCCTCCACGGAGTCAGTAGCAGAGTGCTCCTGTTTGGCCAGTAACTTGAAGATTTCAAAAACCTTCTTCGGATTCTGCTGGTGAGAGTATATGTAGGAGAGTTGATCCCACATATCCTTGGCAGTCTTGAAACTGGCTGATTTTAGGTTCCGCACTATTGACCATCCAGGTCATAACACCATAATCTTCCTTGGACTAGAGATCGTAAGCCTGTTTGGTCTTGTCATCAGCATCAGCAGCAGGGATGGCCGGACCCTTGGTCGACAGATGAGAGAAACACCCTTGAGCCTTGACGTACAGTTCAAAAGAGGTTGCCCAGAGATGATAGTTGGGGCCATCCAACTTGACGGTAGTGACGCACAGATTGCGAGGAAGGTCAGGAGTCGCCATCCGAGATGATAGAGACAGTCAGAATCAAGGGCGCAAATAACAGCAAAGGTAGTAGTCACTAGTCAGCAGCAGAAGTCCAACACATGGACTAGAAGTAGCATATAGAAGATCCAAGCATGGATCTCAGAAATCCTCGTAGGGGCAACAGGAGAAGATAGAAACCTACGCCAACATGGAGGAACAATCACTCCATGAGGCGCAGGCAAACAGAGCGAAAGACACCTTTTACGACGTCAACGTGCCAGAAACTGGAAAGTTACCGAAGTTGTCCGGAGGTTTCGGGGAAGAAGATGGGTAGAGGATTGGGTGTACTTGATGGATTAAGCATGGTAATGGAGTGGATTAGGGTGTTGAAAGGTGGTGCAGGGTTGGCGGAGGGGTGGGTGGTGGAAGGAGTGGTGGTGGTGATGGTTGTGGGCGGCGGCAGGGGGTGGGCAGGTGTGGCGGCGGCATAAGGGGGCTGGGGAGAGGAGGGAGAGGGGCGGCTAGGGTTGGGGGTGAGAGGCGGCTAGGGTTTAGGGAGGATCGGGACGCTCTGATACCATCTAGAATAGAAAAGTATTGCTTCTTATTGGGATAAAGAAACAAGTGACTAAAAGACAAATAACCAAAATACACTAAGTAAAAACAACAGTAAAGTGTATATACTAATAGATTTTTGTAGTTCTGTTGGGATGATACATCGTACAACCTGTCCTCATACTCCTCAGCAGAATGGGGTAGCTGAGAGGAAAAATCGCCATCTTCTCGATATTACCAGGATTATCATGTTTCAATCTAATGTTCCCAAGCGGTTCTGGTATGACCCCCTTCTTACTGCATGTTTCCTTATCAACAGGAAACCTTCTTCTGTGCTTCAAGGACGTACTCCTTTCTCTGTCTTATGTCCCCAGGATCAACCCTTCCTTGTCCCTCTTAGAGTGTTTGGTTGTACTTCTTTTGTCCACAATTTTGATCCTAAGGCTGATAAGTTATCTCCTAGGTCAATTAGGACTCTCTTTCTTGGGTACTCCAATACTAGCAAAGGGTACAAGTGTTATTGTCCAAGCCTTCATCGTATGTTTGTGTCTAGAGATGTGACCTTTCATGAATCCACTCCATATTTCTCTAGTGTTCCCAGTAAGGGGGAGCAATTATGTGAGAGAGTGCCACCATCAAATGCTAGTGAGAGAGTGCCACCACCACGTCAGAGTGAGAAAGTGCCACCTATCATTCCTGACTATACTATAATTCAGGAAGAGCAGCCAGCAGATGGTGCACAAATTCAGCAATATTCACATGTTTATAGCAGACAAGGCAGACAAGATCCAGAGGAGGTAGCAACTCGAGTCTCCGAGCCCTCCCCATCTTCCTCTACTCAAGGGATTCCTGAAGAACCATCTGACCTTGATGTTCCCATTGTTGTTCGTAAAGGTACCCGTTCATGTACTATTCAGCATCCCATTACAAATGTATGTTGTTTGTCCAAGTTATCTCAGCAGGCTCATTCATTTGCTCTTAGGATTGATTATGTGGTCACTCCAAGAAATCACCTTGATGTTATGAAGGGTGTTGGCTGGAAACAGGCTATGCATGTTTAAATGTTTGCTCTGTTACAGAACAACACCTGGGAACTTGTTGACTTACCTCCAGATAAAAATGTTGTGGGATGTAGATGGGTATTTACAGTAAAACATAATTCGGATGGTTCTGTGGAGAGATTGAAAGCTAGACTAGTTGCAAAGGGGTTCACTCAGACATATGGGGTTGATTTCTTTGAGACCTTTTCACCAGTGGCTCGTCTAAATTCTGTGTGTATTCTTATTTCTCTGACTACTACATTTGACTGGCCGCTATTTCAGCTCGATGTAAAGAATGCCTTTCTTCATGGTGATCTACAAGAGGAGGTATATATGGAGCAACCACCTGGTTTTGTTGCTCAGGGGGAGTGTCAGGTGTGTAGATTGAAGAAAGCCATCTATGGATTGAAACAATCTCCTAGAGCTTGGTTTGACAAGTTCAGTGATGTGCTAAAGATGGGCTTTTCTCGTTCTGTTACTGATCACTCTTTATTTTATTCTACTTCTTCTGGTGGATCTGTTAATATTGTTGTGTATGTTGATGATATTGTTATCACTGGTAGTGATTCCACAGGCATATCTCGTGTGAAAGAAGGCTTGCAGGGGCACTTTCACACAAAGGATCTGGGAAAATTGAGATACTTTTTGGGCATTGAAATACTGAGATCTCATGCAGGTATCAATTTGTCTCAGGTGAAAATATGTGCTGGACTTACTACAGGAAACAAGTATGAGTGAGTCCAAGCCTGTGTCTACTCCTATTGACTATCATGTGAAGGAGATGATTGATGATACTGATTATCCAGATCCAGGATATTAATGGAAAGTTGTGGATAAATTGATTTATCTGACAATCACACGCCCTGACATTTCCTTTGTTGTAGGAGTAGTGAGTCAACATATGAGCTCTCCACAACAGTCTCATTGGACATCTGTCTGCCGTATTCAGAGATAACTGAAAGGTGCACCTGGTAAGGGAATCACGTATTATAGGCCGAAGACTCCTGTATACACACTTTCTCTTACTGGTTATGCAGATGCAGATTGGGCTGGTAATCTGAATGACAGGAGATCTACGTCTAGATATTGCACATTTCTGGGGAATCATCTTATTACCTGGAAAAGCAAAAAGCAAAATGTTGTGGCAAGATCTAGTACGGAAACTGAGTATAGAACAATGGCACATGCATGTTGTGAGTTGCAGCGGGTTCAATCTGTACTTTCTGAACTAAATATTTCTGTCTTATCTCCTATAGAGCTCAGATGTGACAATCAAGCGGCCATCTACATTGCCAAGAACCCAGTCTTCCATGAGTGTACTAAGCATATAGAGGTTGACTGCCACATTATCAGAGACCAGATCAAGAATGGAACTGTTGTGACTCCACATGTCAAGTCTGAAGATCAACTTGCAGATATTCTTACGAAGCCGTTGAGTCCAGCAGCCTTTCAGAGTTTTTGCAACAAGCTGGGCCTACACGATGTGTACCACTCCATCTTGAGGGGGAGTGTTAATATATGTCATATTTATTCTATTTTTGTATTTTTTACATCCTGCTGGACCTCTACGTAAATTATCCAGTTTCTCTTATTAATAAAAAGGGAGGAGGCCTATTGCCTCTCCCAACGCTACACTGCACATTGCATTGCGGCTCCTCATTTTACACAACCCAACTCAAATTTTCTTCATCCTTTTACCCTTAGAGTAACGGTTAAACTAAAGCCATCAATCGCCTGTCGGACACATTGTTGCCCAAGAATATACTTATATCTCACATTTTATTGACCACCTCTACAATGCGACGTTGCACACATTCTCGCCTGAGATTGTTCTTGCCAAGATTAATGCCCCTACACCAAGCAGTCATTGCCGCCACCATTTCTCCTTCCTCTCTTCTTTCTTTCCCCCTGGGTCGCATAGAGGGTGAGTTTTTGAAGGGAGTACCCTTCTAGAAAAAGGTTCTTCTTTCCTAAGAGATCCTCTCTTTTTAAACCAATAGTCTTCCTGACAGCCCCATTCTCTTAAGACTATTACTCAGGAAGTGGTAATCGTGGTCGTTCTATGACCATCTGATGTTAGGGTGCCTATTTGTTTTTCTTTAATTGAGAATTATCTTCGACCACCATGCAGTTGCTCCTTGACAACATCCATTTAGTGATTTCCTCTTTCTAAATGACATTTCATATGGCATGTAACTATCCAACACGTTGTGTACATAATGTTTCCGAACAAAATGTTACCTAGACAACGACATAGCATGTCTTCCCATCACACAACATGGAACTTCCTTACATAACGTGTACTTTCTTACAAATTGTGTTCCTAGTGTCTAGATTTCCATGACCAACACCATGAGTAATGTTTTATACAATATGCGGTTTGCTTCCTGGTTCAACATCGATATCTACATTGTGTCTTCTTCCTTTAGACGGCATGGCTATCACCCGGATATCTATCAACATGATGAGTAGTTTTTCTACATGGTGTACCTATATCTACACAACATGTCTACCCTACACGTTGTGTGATATGTTGTTGATTGTATATAAGAGTATCTACTACTCCATAATGGTATATACATTAAGTCTTCTAATAGTCACCCAAAATGTGTGAGAACAGTGAAGTCTAACAGGACAAACTATCTTCTAGGTCCACATACCATCTTTATAGATTCATATTGAATCTACAGGCAAGAGTGCACACATCAATGAAGAACCTCCTCTAAGAGATGAAACTTATGATACAACAAAGGTCACTAGGCAAATGGTCTAAGCATGATTTCTAAGTCCTTTCTTGGACTCTTAATAGTTGTGAATCATCCATCTCCTACAATTTGATTTTCTTCAAACTGCCAAAGAAGCACATTATCATTTGCTTGCATGTACTCCTCTAAAGGAAATTAAATACCCTACATTTGAATGCAAAATCCAAATTTGCATTCCATTATGAGTCCTTTAGAGATATTTGGAGGGAACCAAAAGCCTACCGTCCACTCACTTATAATATGGTCAAATTTTAGAAATAGGAACATGAGGTACAACTCTATCAATTTCTTGCTTCACTATTGTAAAGTGTGGGACCACCACCCAAGGCTCTGGTAAGGTTTCAAGAATGACGATTGACCCCACAGGTTTGAAAGATTTAGAGGGAGGTGAATAGAGCTAGAATAAAATATATGCAATTTCAAACACAAGGAATGCTAGATTGCAACTTGCTTAAAAGACAATGCAATAGAAATATAAAGCAAGTGTTAGATAAAATGGAAGCAACCACCAGACACAACAATGTAGAGTGATTCCGTCAAAAGACGTCAGGCCACTACCTGATTGTTCCCAAACAAGATTCTCAAACTTGTATTTAATTTATTTTCTTAACCGATACAAAATAACATAAAACAATCAGCGTCCTTTGTGGCTCAAGACAACCCTCATTTTCTAGCTCCATGAGAACTTGCACGACGGAGTAGATTGTAATCAGCCTCCTGCCTTAGAAGCAGCCTTCTTGTAAGAAGTAGCTCCAAGAAGCTTCCTCACAGCCAAGAACCAACAAGGTGAACATGAGAAGAAGGCAATTACAACTCTTTAGAATATTACAATTCAAGCTCTCTATGAACAAGTGATGATCAACTCTCGGCAAGGGATACGCAAGATTATATTTGGTGGAGTAGAACACTAGCATTGAGCTATGCTTTAGATCTGAAGATAGCAATGTAGAAATCTAAGCTTAGAGAAAGATAACATGTAATGGATTGCTCAAGTGTGTGTTCTAAGTGTTCATAGACACTCCTATATATAGGAATCACTTAGGAATAGTCAATATAGTTGGAGTATTTTGACCAAGATAAATGTTAAACTAGACACTAGAGATCAACAGACAAGTTTACAACGTCTAGAAGAATGAATGCAAATTTTGATTGTCGAACTAATCTCGGTCGAACTGTACTTCGACCAGACACCATCTCGGTCAAAGTGTAGTTCAACCGAGAGGCAGTCTCTTCATAAATTTTGTAACGGCTATTTTTTACAATGACTATTTTCTCTACAACGGCTCATCTCGGTCATGGTGTAGTTCAACCGAAGAGGATCTCGGTTGAAGAAGAGTTCGACCGAAATATCCTCTGTAAAGGCATTATTATATTTTTGGAAAACATAACAAATGATTATTCTAATGACACCTAATTATCCTAAAGAGTTTGCATAAGTCCAAAACAATTATTAGAATAAAATTGGGTTGATCATCACTTATTCTTACATCACTCCTAGCAAGTTGTAAAAAAAAACTTGTACAAAGCATATACACGGTACAACCTAACCTACAAGCTTCCAAACACATACATAATAGTATGTTCCTTATTTTTGGATGTTGTCTAAGTTCCTTGATCATTGGAAACACTAAATGCACATGTAAGTGACACAAATGGGAAATATTTGCATCATCAAAATATGAGTGTAGCATATCCAAAAAGCCAACAAGGTCACCAGTGGCCTTGGATGCGCGTTTTGTCCTCACTCACACATAGCCTGAGATCAACTTCTCGACAGGTCACCTGTCCTGATACTACTCTGGGTCAAGCACGCTTAACCATAAAGTATATATTAATGGCTACCTGAAAAAGGAGATGTACCTTGGTGATATGGGTAGTCCAATCATTCATTTTTATATCATTTTATCCAAGGCCAAAATCATAGGATGTTACAATATCCCCCACTAAGACACTTGACGTGAGGGTCAATGCTCAATTTTATAGCTTCATAACATTTCCCCATGTATACCCAACTCCTAATCACGGTAACCAACATAAGGGTGGTTCCATTACCACGGATAGTCATTTCCAACATTGTCTGGACCGCACGGCTCATTACTAGCGTGCCACATGTCCATGTGGGCCCCACCTAGCTCTGATCCATTTGTAAAGTTTGGGCCCACTGCCCAAGACTCTAGTAGAGTATCTGAAATGAGGACTAGCCCCACAGACCTTGCTACTGGCTTCGGTTGAGCGTTATGTCCTCACTCACACACAGCTCTAGATCAACTTCTCAACAAATCACCTATCCTAGTACTACTCTGGGTCGAGCACGTTTAAACGCAGAGGACCAAGTGTTGGGCTAACAGAAAAGGAGATGCACCTTGGTGATATGGGTATTCCAATCATTCCTTTTAAGATCATTTTGTTCAAGGCTCAAATCCTGAGATGTTACAATTATCCATTTCCCATTAATCTATTTGCCACCAGGTTCCTACACCTGAGCCTCTACCTAAACTTGATGATGTATATTCTTGTCTATCAAGAATTGCCCATACTGCTCCCACATAACTTGTTGCTCTTATTGGTGTATGGATGAGGATGAAGGTGTGCAAAGGAATGTGGTCATGGAAACTCTTCCTTCCTTATTGCCTCCTCTTCTATTGGACGCAGTACCACTAATAATCATTATTGTAACCTCTCCCAAGCGACAAAACCACAAAAAAGACAAAGATTGGAAGAAGCATGGGAAACCTAAATGGGTGAATCATGTCATGTTATAGAGACAACCAGTACATCTGAAGACCCTTCTAAGAAGACGGTAACTTTTAGCACTACATACTTAGATTGACTAGCATAGAATACAACCATCAACACCATCTAGGCAAACATTGCACAAACATTAGGTGATCCCCTTTGTTATCATGCACCTTCACCCTCGATGCGCTAGATACCACATGTCTGATAATAAAGATCTAATTACCCATGTGTCATATATGTATTAATACCCTCATGAAAGAATTGCAGATATTTATACAACGGTTGTTTGTGGTGTAGGCAATGTTGATTCTCTACCTATACCCTTGCATTGGTTTTACCTGTCTAATATGATCTTTTACCCATATTTTGTCTCTATGTAGGATCTAAAGACAAAGAAGATGATTGGTGGGGAATATGAAGGTAGTGATGAACTTTATACTTACAGTCTACTATTCATTTCACTCTTGCGACCCAACCATTCCATTTTGCAATGGAGACTTCGATGAAAAGCAAGAAACAAACCATGGTGGTCGTATCTAGTGTGGAGTATGGATATTCAGCCATTAATTGTGGCACTATCAGTGCATTAAAAAACGGCCAGGCGGGCCGCTTAATCGGCCATGACCCTCATCCGCCTAATTTAGCCCCTAAGCGCCCGCTTAATCGTTTTGAACATAATCGCCCGCTTTTTGCCCGCCTCACCCGCTTTTTCCCACTTTTTTCCCGCTTTTTGCCTGCTTTTTTCCCGCTTTTGTTTAAAAATCCTAATGTAAGCATCTAACATTAATTAATTATGTGAAACAACCTACTTCCCGGTCGATACCATCGACAGGAGGTCGATGGTATCGAGATTATCACAGCTACCGGACAACAGTCCGTCGATACCATCGACATACATGTCGATGGTATCGACAGAAGGTCAGAGGCGGAAACCGACGATCTGCCTCTTGTCTCTATTTGTATTATACCTTTTGTTTTATTGTTTTTCTCCTTTGTACCACCTTGTATCTTACCCTAATATATAAAAAGGAGTGAGACGCCCTCACACACAAGTGCTTCACCTTGTAACCGCCAACGTTGTTCGTCTTCCTTCTCTCTCGTTAACATGGTATCAGAGCAAGGTTTGCTCTAGGTTGCCGTCTCTCTCCACCGACAGTTCCTCTCTTCCTCCTTATTCCTTCTTGCCTGCCGGATCTTCTCCTTCCTTCCTCCGGATCTTCTCACCGCGGCACCGACAGCAGTAGCTGCAGCTGAGCCGCCGCACGGCGTGCAGTCGTAATCCGCCGCTTTGAGGATCTTCGGGTAATCCGACGGCGATCTAAAATCTAAACCAGAGGACTAGTCTCTCTACAGTTATTCTCCTAGTCACACATCCTCCATGTGTGATTAGGAAAATCATCCGAAGGCTGTGAATGCGTCAGTAACGCATTTCTCTTTGTTTCTTGGGTGACGTGTATCTCTCCGTCATCTCAGTCTTCTTTGTGGCGTGTATCAATCCGTCACACAGTCCCGTTCTGTGATGGGGGATATCAAGACACCTATGATCTACAACGAGGTGTCACCTATCACCTCCATCAAACTCGACGGGAAGAATTTTCTTCTATGGATGAATGTCGTCCACACTGTCCTGGAGTCTCGTGACAAGGCAGGACATGTTGACTCAGGTCCTCTGGCCTCTACTGACAAAGGATATGCTGAATGGAAGCGTCATGATAGTCTGGTGAAGACTTGGTTGTGGAACAGCATGGAACCTACTATTGCGGCAAGGTTCATGTTCTATTCAACAGCTAAGGAGATATGGGACGCAGTGAAGCAACATTATTCTCAAGAAAAAAATGCGCTTCGCCAATTCATGATCTATGATCGTTTGTTTGCTGAGAGGCAGGGTGACAAATCTCTTGAGGAGTACTTTGGAGCTATTCAGGCACTTGCTCAAGAGTTGAGCTATTATCATCCAGTGATTGTCGTTGAACAGATCAAGGACAGGGACGATCTAGTTACGGCTAAATTTTTATCCGGGCTTAACCCTTCGTGCGGATCCGCCCGGAGTGTCATTTTGGCTTCTGATAAATTACCCGGTTTTGTGGAAGCCTATTCAAGAATACAACAATCTATCTTTGAGTCTGCTACTCCTGATCCAGTTATATCTTCTGGAGAGTCTCATGCATCCGTAGCTGCTGCGGTGCGAGGGGGACGAACTGGTATGGGCAGAGGACGTGGGACACGTCCTAAGTGCACTTTCTGTGACAAATTGGGACATACAGTGGAGAAGTGCTGGAAGAAACATGGGAGACCTGCTGCACCACCTGTAGGGACAGCTCATTATGCCACTACTATAGATTCCTCTTCTTCTTCTGTTGTGGGAACTACTTCTGGAACCGGTATCACTATTACTCAAGAGGAGTATGATCGGTTTATTCAGGCTACACAACACATGAGTATGGGATCATCATCATCATCGTCAGCAAACCTGGCATCTACTGCGGGTAATCAGGCTACATCTCTCATAGCTTCTGGCTCTACTTTATCTTGGGTGGTTGATTCTGGCGCGTCACAGCACATGACTGGTATGAGGAGATTGCTCCACTCTATTGACTCGTATATCCCTCACAAATCTGTTACACTGGCAGATGGTTCAGTGAGGAGAGTGTTAGCTAGTGGATCTGTCCCTCTAACACCCAAGATTGATCTCAAATTTGTACACTTTGTGCCTGAATTTCCTTTTAATCTTCTTTCTGTTGCAAAACTGATTGACACTGTAAAATGTATGGTAACTTTTGGTCCTTCTTGTTTTGTATTGCAGGATCTCAAGAGTATGAGGACGATTGGTGGGGGACCTAGGAAAGGTGATCTCTACCTTTTCCATGGTGACAGTCTGCCTCGCCGAGTATCTGCTCCTGCTCCATCCGTCCTGTTGAGTGGTTCCCCCTTACTATGGCATTGCAAATATGGACATCCTTCCTTAGAGAGCCTGCGCAAGTTGGAACCAGAGTTGTCTCAAGTGTCATCTTTAGAGTGTCAGCTGGGAAAGCATCATAGGTTATCTTATCCCATTCGTGTCAATAAACGGGCTTCGTGTCCTTTTGAGTTAGTCCATAGTGATGTGTGGGGTCCTGTCAAAGACCAGAGTTATAATGGTTTTCGCTACTTTATTTCCTTTGTGGATGATTTTTCTCGAATGACATGGATCTATCTTCTCAAAAGTCGAGAGTCTGTACTATCTATTGTGAAACATTTCCACATTGAAATAAAAGTCCAGTTTGACTGCAATATAAAAATTCTTCAATCTGATAATGCTTTAGAGTATGTCCAAAAGGCTATGTCTGATTTTTGCAGCTCTGTAGGTATGATCCATCGCACATCGTGTCCTTACACCCCTCAGCAGAATGGGGTGGCTGAGCAGAAAAATCGCCATCTTCTTGATATTGCTCGATCTATTATGTTCTAATCCAATGTATCTAAGAAATTCTGGTCTGAAGCTCTTTTAACTGCTTGTTTCTTAATTAATAGACAACCATCCTCGGTTCTTAAAGGACAGACTCCCTTCTCTGTGTTGCGACCCACGGACCAGCCTTTTTCTCTCCCCCTTAGAGTGTTTGGTTGCACTTCCTTTGTCCATCATGTTGACCCTAAAGCAGACAAGCTTTCTCCTAGGTCTGTTAAAACCTTGTTCCTTGGTTACTCTAGTACTAGCAAAGGATACAAGTGTTACTGTCCTAGTCTTTGTCGGATGTTTGTGTCTAGGGATGTTATCTTCCATGAGACCACTCCATATTTCTCTGATGCTATAAGTAAGGGGGAGCAATTGAGAGAGGGAGTGCCACCAGTTTTTCAGAGTGATAGAGTGGCACCATCTGTGCAGAGTGAGGGAGAGCCACCCATCATTCCTGATTATACTTTTATTTCGGATGAGCAAGCACCAGACAGGCCTGTTATTGAGCATTACCCACATGTTTATAGTAGGCGAGGCAGACCAGATCCAGAAATGGTAGCGACACCAGTCTCTGAGCCTTCATCTTCGTCTTCTACTCATGGGATTCCTGCAGAAGCATCAGATCTTGACCTTCCTATTGCTGTTAGGAAAGGTACTCGTTCTTGTACTATTAGACATCCTATTACAAATGTGTGTTGTCTGTCCCACTTATCTAAGCAGGCCCGCGCATTTGCTATTGGGATTGATTTTGTTGATATACCAAGGAATCACTATGATGCTATGAAGGACAATGGCTGGAAACAGGCAATGCAGATTGAAATGTCAGCTCTTTTGCATAATGACACATGGGATCTTGTTGAATTACCTACAGGGAAGAAAGTTGTGGGTTGCAGATCGGTTTTCACCATCAAACATAATCCGGATGGATCTGTTGAGAGGTTGAAGGCCAGATTGGTGGCAAAAGGCTACACACAGACCTATGGAGTTGATTTCTTTGAGACTTTTTCTCCAGTAGCTCGTCTAAATTCTGTGCGAATTATTATTTCTTTGGCTACTACTTTTGATTGGCCCCTATTTCAGCTTGATGTTAAGAATGCCTTTCTACATGGTGACCTCCAGGAAGAGGTATATATGGAGCAACCTCCTGGGTTTGTTGCTCAGGGGGAGTGTCAGAAGGTCTGTAAATTGAAGAAAGCCATATATGGTTTGAAACAGTCTCCTCGAGCGTGGTTTGACAAGTTCAGTGAGGTTGTACTCCAGATGGGCTTTTCTCACTCTATGACTGATCACTCTTTATTCTACTCTAGCTCTTCATGTGGCTCTATCATTATGGCAGTATATGTTGATGACATAGTAATTACTGGAAGTGATTCTGCAGGCATATCTCGTGTGAAGGAAGGGTTGCAGAGACACTTCCAAACGAAGGATCTGGGTAAACTGAGATATTTTATGGGCATTGAGGTGCTTAGATCTCATGTAGGTGTCAATCTATCTCAGAGCAAATATGTGATGGACTTACTACAGGAGACAGGCATGACTGGATCTAAACCGGTATCTACTCCTATGGATTATCACACCAAGGAGACGATTGATGATGTTGAGTACTCAGATCCAGGATATTACAGGAGAATAGTTGGCAAGCTAATATATCTGACTGTTACACGACCTGACATTTCTTTTGCTGTAGGAGTTGTGAGTCAACATATGCACTCACCACGACAGTCACACTGGACAGCAGTTTGCCGAATTCTGAGATATCTAAAGAGTGCTCCGGGTAAAGGGATCACATATTCCAAACCCAAGGTGCCTCCATCTACTTTGACTCTCACTGGGTACTCAGATGCAGATTGGGTTGGTGATCATATTGATAGAAGATCTACATCAGGCTATTGTACTTTCCTTGGTGACCATTTGATTACTTGGAAAAGCAAAAAGCAGAATGTGGTAGCCAGATCCAGCACTGAGGTTGAATACCGTGCTATGGCCCATGCATGTTGTGAACTACAATGGGTCAAATCCGTTCTCTCTGAGTTAAAAATCACTATTATGCCTTCTATGGAGCTCAAGTGTGACAACCAGTCTGCTATACACATTGCCAGGAATCCTATCTTTCGTGAGCGTACAAAGCATATAGAAGTTGATTGCCATTTTATTCGTGATCAAATCAAAGATGGCACTATTGTGACGCCATATGTCAAGTCTGAAGATCAACTAGCGGATATCTTGACAAAGTCTTTGGGTCCGGCAGCTGTTCAGAAATTATGTGGCAAAATGGGCATACACGATGTGTACTCTCCAGCTTGAGGGGGAGTGTGAAACTACCTGCTTCCCGGTCGATGCCATCGACAGGAGGTCGATGGTATCGAGATTATCACAGCTACCGGACAACAGTCCGTCGATACCATCGACATACATGTCGATGGTATCGACAGAAGGTCAGAGGCGGAAACCAACGATCTGCCTCTTGTCTCTATTTTTATTATACCTTTTGTTTTATTGTTTTTCTAGGTTTTTCTCCTTTGTACCACCTTGTATCTTACCCTAATATATAAAAAGGAGTGAGACGGCTATTGCCCTCACACACAAGTGTTGCACCTTGCAGCCGCCAACGTTGTTCGTCTTCCTTCTCTTTCGTTAACAAATTACATAGTCCAAGTAGTGTTGACTATAATATATGAAACTTGTATACATTAAATGTTCTATGATATAGCTAGTCCTAATTTAGAATGCATACTTTGTGTGTAAGCTGTAATAATTGGGTACTGCTGTAATGCATCTAAGTAAATATCCTATTGCTCTATTATACTAGTAATGCATGATTAGTTTTACTGATTTCGTTGCTGCTTTCAGTGATTAATGATTGGTACTACTGGTTAGTATTACTTTAGTGATTACTTTAATTCAACAATTCATAGTTTGTTATTTACAATTACTGATCTGCTTGCTGATTTTAGTGATTAGAGATACTGATTAATAGTAAGTATTGATGAATACTTAGTTAATTACTGATTTGCTGATTAGATATGTATAGAAGTTTCTTATGAATATATTTTTTATATACACATACATGTAATTTTGTATAAAAAATATAAAATTTAGACACCCGCTTTTTAAAAAATCGCCCGCCTACCGCTTAATCGGTTACAGGTTGTTGTCTGCACGCCTCCCGCTTCCCGCTTTCTGATACACTGGGTACTATTGAACTCATCCGGGTCAAGAATTTTATGGAAGAACTTGTATATTGTCAGTTGGAAGCTATGAATCTGCATTGGAATAATGAAGTTGTAGTCTATATTGTTTCTAATCCAATTTTCCGTGAATGAACAATGCATATAAAAGTCGATTGTCACTTTGTTCTTCAAAACCTACAAGATATATGATTGAGCTCGATCCGATCCGAACAAAATATTAATAGAGTATATTTCTTTGACTACTCTCTTAATTGTTTTCGAGTCAAATTTCTATGAAACCAAGCTTGCTGCATTGCTGGAAAGACGAGATCAAACGACAAACTCTGTGGTCAATGGATCCTAGACAAAAAGATTAATCCTAACCCAGCTACTTCAGCATCTTATGCTACACAACATGGAGATGCAAGAATGAAGATCTCTTCAGTGAGAAGAAACCTTGTCCATCCATTCTTGATGAGAAGCAACTTCGTTGGGTGAAACACTATTAAGGTATACACTCTATGAGGCCTCAACACCAACACCACCGTCAGCGTGACCTTTCCAAACTACGCTAGAAACCGTCTGACGTCGTGTGTCTCGGAGATCAACACAAATGTTGCTATAAAAGACAGCAACATGGTCTATTGTGGTGCGGTAGCCAGAGACTACAGAGGAAAGATTATTGCTTTGGCCATTAGATCCAAAGAAGGAGCCCGGATCCCCCATGTCGCTGAATGATTGGCTATTCAGACGGGGAGTACAACTTGCTATCTACTTAAAGATAAATAAAGTGGAAGTCGAATCTGATGATGTCAACATTGTCAACCAGATAAATAGAAAGGAGTGTGGTCGTGGCCCTATTATGCAAATTATCAAAGGAATCGATTTACTCCAAAACCCTATTCCCAACTGCACCTACTCGTTCTCACCTAGAGAGACCAATATCTTCGCACACAACCTAGCCAAATGCATCTCACCTGTGGAGCCCTTTACTCGAATAGTAGATGATTTTCCTGTTGCATGCATTAATGTGGCGTGTAATGATACTTTGAATTAATGGAAGGTTGGATTGGTTTCAAAAAAAGCCAGGTGCCTATGATATATATGCACCATCTTACGGGGGTGTTAGAAAAGTGCAAATGAGTATTTACTTATTCTTTTCTTGTACATTGGCATTAGTCCATCGTGAGATGGGTTGTTGGTCGCCACCTATGGTTAGTACTCTCCGGAATCATGTTCCCAACACATATGTATATATGTGTCTCCATTATTTATATAGTATTATGAAGGTGCTAGGCTGAGGAGATGTGTAAGTCTCAGAGCCTAGGATCCATGTTGGATCTAGTGGGTGCTTATGGTTGTTTAGACCAACTTTAGGTCGTTTTTGGACCAAATTAGGCTAACTCGAGTCAAAGTTATGTCAAATTAGGCCATGTAAGGTAGGGGTCACGATCAGGTCGGGGTTGAGTGGATTGATTCAGGTCAGACTTGAAGTGATGGACCCAAACCCGACCCAAAAAATAATTTCGGGACCTGGCAGCCTGACCTGAACCCGAAATTGTGATTTTCAGGTTCAACATAAACCGAAAAACCCTAAAAAATCAAAATAAATAGAATCTATATATATATATATATATATAAATCACAATTAGATACAATCTTTTATCGTAGACAAGGATGAACAAAAATTTAGAGTGAAGCTAATAAGAAGACCACTTGACTTACATAAAATGATGAGAAAACAGTATATATTTGTACTATAATATGCAAAATTGAAATTGGACAAATCAAAAATAGATTAACACATAATTTGAAATTAGTAGGAATAAGGAAACATAATAGAAGAAAAATCGTATTTGAAAATTACAAACTTTTTGAATAAAAATATAAAGCAAATATCAAATCAATATGAAGATGAATAAATCTAAATGAACGTGAACTCAGAGTTCCAATTTCGTGGTATATAAAATTATGTAAATTTGTTGGAGATAATAATAAACAACTACAGTATATTTAAATAGTAAACTCTCAAATGTATACAATAATCTCAAAAGCTCATAACTAGATGTTCAACATATGAGTATATGATATTATCATCCACAATTGTGGCTTGTGTATAACGACTCATTCCTAGGTTAAACCTAACCCTAGTTTAGTTCATATGTTTACCTTCAAATCTCTCTTTTTGTAGTAATCCAAAACCCTAATTTCTTTGTGATGGAAGATGTGCGGATATATTTAGATAATGAAACCCTAATTTGGTGAAATATTATAATAATGAGTAAGCATGTTTTGACACCCTAATCTCCATGTTTATCGTACTGATCATGATATGCATGGTAATTAAATGTCAAGTGGTAAACTGGATTGGTTAGTTGAACTTGACAATGAACAGAATGATGAAACTTGAATATCTAATTTCATTTAATACTTAAAGAGAATAAAAGCATGGTAATCACTCCTTAATCATGTTAAGAATGAAAAATAGGACAATTTGAAGAATAAAAGAGAAATATACATGAATGAGAATCGTATCAAGGTTTATGATTCATATAAGAGTGTTTTGGGTTGGATTTGACCTTACAAAGTCAAGCAAGGAATTCGACGACTATTGCAAAGGTTGGAACATTTGGGGTCGATGTGGTAATCACTGGCCACAAGTCGACCAACATGTTAGTCAGGTCCACAAATCGGACTGACTATCAACATGTGAGGTTGGCTTGTAGGCATTGACCCAACTTTTTCCAGTTGTGATCCCGACAACAACATTTTTGGCCTCATCAACTCGGAAAGGGACTACCCAAAAGTTAGGTGACTATTAATTAAAATATAAAAAATAAAATATTTAATTAAATCAAATTATAGTCCCCAGCTTGATCCCTTTTGACTCCATGACACCTTTTACCATGTTCTTCAATGCTCATTACCTCCTCTCACAAAATTTATCCTATAAGAAGGATTTGAAGTGAAATTCAAGCCTTTTTGGACATTTTAACTCAAGATCATATCTAGGATCACTTGGGACTGGGATTACCAGTAAACTTCTTGATTATTACCTCGCTTCTTCTCTTTCACCTCTCTTCTACCCTCCATCTCGTCCTCAAGTTAAGCAAAAGATTCATGAACTCTCTTCTTTTTTTCTTCAGTCCTCTTGTTTAGGAAAGCTAGGAGATCTAGGGGTGGAACCTACCCCAAGTTGGTAGATTTGGAAGAAGTTGTTTATCCTAAAGGGAGTGGGCATGAAATCCTGAATTCTCCTGCTATTGAGGTGAGTAATTAATAACATATAGAAGACATTAAACACAAATCCACCTTATTTCACCATAAATCAAAGAAATTCACAATTCTAGCTATTAAAGAGAACTAACAGAGAAGTTTAGAGAATTTTTCTTGCACCATTCTTTACTGATCTGTACATTTATGAATACTTGGAAATAGGCTTTCTTACTTATTGTACATTGCTTACATACTAAATGTCATATTTTTCCTAAATTGATGGGAAAAGCATGGAATTTGCATAATGGATGGGAATTTAGATGAAATGTGAATGGAAAAGTGGTTATTAAATAAATAAATATATATACATTATAGGAAGTAACGTCTGGAATAATGTTCATCTCAATTTTTACTTTGTTTCCATTAAATCACATTCAATGTTGATTTCTTTATAATGCTTTTCTAGCTTATTAAAATTCTAGGGTTTCTTGTAATAGCGATTCATATGAATTCCATCATAGCATTATATGACTGAATTTCCTTAAGACGAGTAAGACATTTGATGTTATCAAGAGATAACCTAATCTCACATAGCCAGGCTGCCTGAACCATTGTTAGTGCTAGGAAGGGTAAATGGGTCTCTCTTGTAGTGCATAATATCCATGAGGAGACCTGGAGTAGGTTAGAACATGTGGACTAATATGAGGGAAGCTAGAGGGACCCACATAGATGGGAGTGAGGACCCAAATAGATGGGAGTGAGTTTTTTTGAGGCGGTCTGTTAAACCCCAATGCATGGACGACAAGTCATGCAGGTGAGTACACTGTGGCGGCTTCTACTTGGCTAGGTATAAGCCAAGTAGTTTCTAGACAATAGCTAAAATGAAAAGGTTGATAATGGGAGTTATTCATATTTTTGCATACTTTGTATTGTGATTTTAATTCTGACAAGTAAATTACTACATTGGATAATTTTTCCTTTATAATGCTTATTCTAAACTTATGTGCCTTAATTTATGAGTTTAAGATGAAACCATGTTTACTTGTTCTACATTTTATCTTCTCACTTAGATAATGACTTATAATACATTGAACAACTTTTTAGGTCCCGAATCCAAGTGCTCTACACCATGTCCTGGTAGACCATCTGAGCCACTTTGCAGCTACGTGGAGTCAATTTTCCTGTTCAGGGTGTGTATAGAAGTTCATGTACTATGGTTTTGGGATGTTTCTGGTAGTGTTTTGTTGAAGATTTATACAAACTGTAATCTTATATACATCTATATAGAAACAATATTATGTAGTATTTGCATAGCAAGTCATAACTAATGGTTTGTAATGTTACTTGCACCAATGTTGATTTTGTTATATAAATGCCATGTTCTCGTAGTTTTCTTGAAATTTTCTAGTCATCGTGATGATGTTTTGGGTTAGACCGTTATCACCTTAGGACTGCCCTTAATAGTCATATTTAGGTTGGTCACTGGAGTGAAGCCCAATATTGTGCCTCAACCACGCCTCAAAGCCTTCCTGCCTTGAGGTGAATCTCAAACATTTTGAGGCATAAGCCTCGTTGTAAGCTGTCAAGGTGTACACTTAAGGTGCAAATGTGATAGCATTGCCTCGAGGCGTAATCCTCAAAGAGCCCTGAGGCAAGTTTTTTAAGACCATGGGTGGCTGTCAAGAAAGTGGTAGTGGCGAAAATAGTGATGGAAATGATAGAGGTGATGGTGGCATGAGTATCGTGGTGGTGGAACCAATGACAGTGGCGGCCACGGCAACAATGTTGGTGGTTGTGGCAATGGTGGCAACTATAGTGGTGAGTGTGGCAGCAATGACAACGACAACAATGGTGATTGCATATGTGATGGTTCCCAATAGTTGTGGCGGCTATGAAAATGGAAACCCTAAACCCTAATAATAACGACAATGGTGGTATTGGAAACAATGGATGTGGCGGCTATGACAACAATGCTCGTGGTTCTGGCTATGGAGGCAACTGTAATGGTGATTATGGCGGAAATGACAATGGCAACATTGGAAATGGTAGCGGCTGCAAAGGTGTGAGCAGTATTTGTGGTAGTAGAAGCAGTGGTGGTAATGACAACGGTAGTGGTAGTGGAGGTGGTAGCAACCAAAAATTCTCACACCGCCTACGTTTTGTATGTTCATCTTCATGTGGAAATGCTTTCTAAATAAGGCTCCACTCATGAACAGAAAGTAGGGGTATCTGTTGACTTCTAGATGCATTTTATGCTGGTGCAAATAAGAAACCTTACACCTATTTTATAATGTAAGAATGCTGCTATTCTAATGTCTCCCCTACCTCCCATGATATGACTGAGCTAATTACTATATAAAAGTAAAGAGAGCAGACCTTGTTTCTGTTATTATGTACCATGTCTAATGTGAAATAAACTTTGGAATTTAATAAGGCAAAGTCAAAAAAGTAGATTAAATATGCAACAATATCTTTGTCAACATGGATTCTATTGTTTAATTTTTAACTTTGTTTCTTTGTTGGATTTGAATAAGCTGGCTTTTGTGTGGCTCCCCTTCTGTGGTCTTCAAGAAGAGATAAAGATATCTGAACTCTATTCAATGATTCCACTATGATTTTTATTTTCATACAACTACATGCCGAAGAAGTTATGTGCATGTCTAGAAAGTAGATGGTTATGCTTCTAGAGAAGGCTTTTTTTTTTTTAAATCACTATACGAACTTTGCATCAGGAAGATGCTTCTTCTCCCTGTTGGGCTTCTGAGTAGACAAGATATACCATATTGTTTCCACATCAGTGGGAATCAAATCTGACTATATGAGCTCTGATGATATAGTTTGATGATCAATACATATATCTGCAACATACATCTCAGATGATGATCGTTCTCTCTGAGCATTGATGTGAACAAAAAATTTCTGCCAGTCTCTGTTCAGCATTATATTTCTTCCGTCGGAAACATCTTAATATACTTATAGTTTGATTTGAATTTGACCTTTCAAGGACGAAGAGCTTGATAAAAGCCTTCTTTTCTGAAATTGTCTGTTCTTATCTAATATCGTGGTTCGACAGCCTTCTGCCTGAGTATTTATCTACTCATGAAGTTTACTGTATAGGCCTTCAATGGTTTTCTGGAATATTGTACAGAGTTCCCAAAGACTTTTTTATTTATGTTGTGGTGACTTGGACTGTCGTGATGGAAACTGCCAAGGGAAGACAGATCCTTTCAGCTCCTAATTTATATTTATATGACTGTAGCTATTTTCTGTTTCATTCATTAGTTTTTGAGTTCCTGTATATATGTTTCTTTCCTGTAATTTTCAGCAGAATCAGACTCTTTTATAATTGAAAGATGGGGAAGGTGGGCTTTCTTGAGCACCAAAATGAAAAGTTAATTATTCAATTGGATTTTTATGACTCCTAATTGTCAACCAATGCAGATTGTTCGTCCTAAATAAACCAATCTCTGCAAAGCCAACAAAATAATACACAATAGAGAACACTAACATGATACTAATGGAATATTTTTTTAAAACATATGAAGAATGTACTACATGAAGCAACAAAATGCTTCCTCGAATTTAACTTTTGTATTCAGCCCATATACTCCACATTCATACTAAGGTAAACTTCATCATAATTCCTATAGAAGAAGGTATTTGGCAATCATCATTTGTATACGTCTATAAAGATGTAAGCCGTTATTCAGAACGGCTAAAACAGGGGAAGATTGACGGCCTAACTACATTAACTATATTATGAGTAAAATTCCAATCAAATTCATTACTAAAAATCAATCTAACAATTCAGTAAAAGACCATATCACGGACATCAAGGAATAAAAACTTATAGCTGTGAGTAACAAATATGATTAAAAAATGAGAAAAAAGAGTCTACTATTGCCTTTTTAGTAGACATGCGTTGAAATCGAGACATTGGAGGCAAGGCAACTTGTACATTGTATTATGAACAGGGAATGCCGATTTATATAGACTTGGGTGGCAGCCAACAACCCAATCACATAGTATGGGACTAATCGCATACAGACATAGAACATCAACTAAAATAAGTAATAAATACTCATTCACTTTTATATTCTAACAATATCAAAGATGAAATTGTTATGAATCCATGAGAAAACTTAAGGAAAGAAACCTGCCCTCTACCTTGGCTCAACACATATGCAGTTCCTTTTCTACAATGAAATAAACTTTGCTAAAAAAAGTTAGAAAATAAATTTCAATCATAATTTTGTAAAACCAATATGCATGTATGTGAAAGTTTACATATGTAACTAATCTGATTCTGATTAATGCCACATTTGAGTTGCGATGTAGTGAAATTCTTCCTCATAAGCTATAACTTATTTATTTTGAGTCTAATTCCAACATTTATAATTATCTAACATACTTATAGTACTAATAAGTTGACAATTGGGCTCATTGGCTTATGTCGTACAAGCCAAAACCATCTAAAAAGACCCCCTGGTAGTTTATACTTCTGATTTTTCATCGTCAGAATATTTGCCACATAGTCACTTCCAATATGATATGTTACCTACACTTCTGTCTTTGCATTTTCATTCAACTACAAACATTCTGTGAACATTTTTTTGCTTCCCATACAATATTGACTACTAGATGACACAAGCGGGTGTGTAGCATTCAGATTGCAATCAGACTAGAGTGCAATATTATTGTCGCACTCCGTTTCATCAAACATGCTTTGATCCTATTATTAATGCTGCAATGAAGAATATTTTAGGATTTTCCATGAAATTTAAAAAAGTTACGGGCGGCTATCAACATACTGCCAATTCTCCTTTATCTGGACTTGGAACCGGCTATGCATAAACATAGGTAGTGTTTAAAGATGTAGAGAACAGCCGTTTTCTTATATCTGAGAAAAGGGAAAACCCTCTCCTATATAAAGGATAGGGTAATACAAGGAAGAGAACAAAAAAACCCTACTGTGGCCTATTATACTTAGGCCCATATTACATGATACTTAAGTAAAAAGCGAAACAATAAATAGGAATAAAGATAATACATCATCTAAATATAAATATATCTCAATACTCTCCCTCAAGCAGGAGCAGAGATATCCATCATGCCCAGCTTGCAGCACAACTCCTCAACTCTCTTTCCATACGGAGACTTTGTAAATATATTTGCTGTTTGCTCATGTGTAGGCAGAAAAGGGGTAGTGATCTTCTTGGTCAACAAAGCATCCCAGAGAAAATGGCAGTCCACCTCAATGTGTTTGGTCCTTTCATGAAAGACGGGGTTACTAACAATGAAAATAGCAGCAGTCACAGTACATCAAAATAGCATAAGGGACAGAAACCCAAAGTCAGCAAGAATAAATTTGATCCATAATAGCTCACAAGTAGTATGTGCCATTGCACGATACTCAGATTTTACAATGGATCTAGCGACAACTTTTTATTTTTTACTTCGCCAAGTAACCAAGTTACCTCTTACAAAGGTACAGTAACCAGAGGCAGATCACCTATCAGATTTACACCCTGCATAATCAGCATCAGAATATGTAATAACATCAAGGTGTCCATTTCTTTTATAAAACAATCCCTCACCATGTGTGTTCTTCAAATGTCTCAACACTTGGCATGTTGCCTACCAGTGACACTGCCTAGAGCAATCCATAAATTGTCTAAGAACTCCAACAACAAATCATATATCTGGCTACCCTAATATTAAGATATAAAAGTCTTCCAACCGAACACTTACAGCTAAATTTATCTTGTAAGGGATGAGTAGATTCTGCCCATAGATCATGTGCTTGATCCATTAGGGAGACTGCAGATCGACAACCAAGCATTTTGGCTTCAATTAGTAAGAGTAGAGTATACTTTCTTTGAGATAAAGATACTCCTCCTTGTTGTGTGCAACCTCAATGCCAAGAAAATACCGTAGACGCCCAAGGTCTTTGGTTACTATTAGTATATGTGCTTTATTGCTTTATGTGTATTGTTATTTTTTGTGTTATGGGCTTTAGACTTGTCCCCTCTCTAGCCTTTTTTTTTATCCCATATTGCTTGTATCTGACAATAGGCTTACTCTCTAGTCCTATAAAAGAGAGTCCTCTATAACTTGTTAAATTTATCCACTAATAAACTCTCTTACTTTTCTATATGGTATTAGAGCACTATGATCCACCCTAACCCTATCTTCATTATCCCTAGTCGCCACCCATCCCTTTCTTAGCCCTAGCCACCACCCTAACCTTCTCTCCTAGCCGCCGCCCACCTCCTCCCTTCTAGCCGCCACCTCTAGCAGCCCCCCTCCCTGCCGCCGTCTGTCCTCCCTCTCCTCACTACGCCACTCCACCGCCCTCTCCCTTCCTTCCTTTCCCTCTTCTTCATCCTTCCCCCTCCCGCCCCTGCCCTGCCCTGATGTCCTCCACCTTTCCCTAGCGCCTCCCCCCCCACCTTGCCGCCGTTGCCCCCTCCCACCAGTCCTCTCCGCTGCCACCTCCCTCCATTCGGCTACCCCTTCTGTTGTCCTCTTCCTCTCCCACTCATCCACCATCATTCTTTCCATCATCTACTCTCCCCATCCATATCCCTCTCCTCTCCCTTCCCTATCCTCGGGTCTCCGGTAACTTTCTAACAGCGGCACATTGAAGTTCTAAACGCTCTTCGTTCGTTGCCTGCCTGCGCCTCATGGTGGAGTAACTCTCTCCCCATGTTGGCATAGGTCTTTATCTTTATTGCTGCCCCATTGTGAGTTCTGCCGGATCTGCTGATTAAGTTCTCTGTTGCCCATGTGTTGGGTTCCTGCTTATTCTATTGCTTGTTGACTGCTGCTACGACTTGCTGCCCAGGCATCTGGTTTCTCCTGCTTGTTTATGCTCCTGACTTATTCGACTAATGGCGACCGTCGATCCACTTATGACACTTTGTGTCACCACTGTCAAGTTGGATGGCTCCAACTCTCACACATGGTCTGCAGCCTTCGAGCTCTATGTTAAAGCTCAAGGACGCTATTCACGTGTTGTCTCTGAAGTGCCAGTTATACCTGTTGAAGGTGCAGACGCTAAAACCAAGCAGGCATATGATCTATGGTTAAAGAATGACTCTAGTGTCATGACTTGGCTCGTCAACAACTCTGAACCTAAAATTAGTCAGTCTCTTCTCCGCCTGAAGACTGCTAAAGCAATGTGGGACCAGCTCTCGCATGTCTATTCGCATCAGCAAAATCCAAAGAAGGTGTTTGAAATCTTCAAACAACTGGCCAAGGAGTACTCTACGACCGACTCTGTGGAAGATTATTATAATCATTGTTCCGCTCTGTGGGATGAGTTTGAGGTGTATCACCCTCTCTCCGCTGATATTACCGAGATACAAAGGCAGCGCAATGAATTGCAACGGGTGCAATTTCTTACTGGATTACCCCACTCCTTTTCTAGGGTTGTTGATCAGATATTATCCAGTGATCCTTTACCTACTCTATGTGATGTCCTCAAAAGTTCAAAGGCTACCGTCTGTCTCCCCGGTGCCACCAGATCATTCAAAGGTTGCTCTTGATGCTCTCTTTGGCAATTCCTTTCGTGGTTGTTGCCATGGTCGTGGTCGTGGTCATGGAGGTGGTCGTTCTACTGTTGGCCTGGTCGAGGTTCCACTTCCTCTGATCCCGACTCTTCTAAGTCATGTTAGTATAACTTCTATAAAAGGACCAATCATACTGAGGACCGTTGTTGGATAAAACATGGAAAGCATGCATGGGCAAAACAGGTCACTACTGAACAACCTGATTCTGCACCATCATCTTCTTCTCAGCCTTCTTTGGATTGGCTCCGTTCCGAGATAGAGAAGCTACTCCAGGCTCATCCCGCTACTTCCACTTTTGATGTCTCTCCTGATGGAGGTTCTGCCCTTCTTGCATCTTCTGCACCTTCTGGTAAAAACACATGGGTGATTAATACTGACGCCACCTCTCATATCTCGGGCAATGTTGTCATGTTTTCTAATCTTTGTAAAACGTCTTCTATTTTACATGTTATCTTGGCCAATGGTTCTCAATCGCCAGTTGCTGGAATTGGAAATATCTGCACTCTTAGAAATTTGCTATTGCTTTCAGCACTTTATGTTCCAAAGTTCCCATTAAATTTATTATCGGTAAGTAGAACTTCAAGAGCCTTTGCTGCTCTATCACTTTTGACCCAGAGAGTGTTGTGTTTCAGGATCTGCACACGAAGATGAGGATTGGTTCGGGTCATAAGGGACCAGATGGGCTATATTACCTAGTATTTGCCAAAGTCGACTGCTCTACTGACTGCTTTTGTTACTGGACTTCAATGGCATTACAGATTGGGCCATCCATCCGCTACAAAGTTGAAGCATTTAATTCCTGTCAATTCTGATTCTGCTTTTCACTGTGAAACGTGTACTTTGGGCTAACAAACGCGTGCTACATTTTCTCGAAAAAATTGTGTTGGTTCAAAAGCACCTTTTTATATTATACATGCTAACATTTGGAGATCGTGCTCTGTTATTAGTATTTCTGGCTTTCATTGCTTTCTGAGCTTTATTGATGATTTCTCACGAACCACATGGTTGTTTCTTTTAAAAGATCATTCTCACATGCTTGACACTATCATGACCTTTTTATTGAAATCCGTACCGAATTTGATAAGCCTATCAAGATTTTTCGGACAATGCTTTAGAGTTTAAGCAAACATCTGTCAGCCAGTATTATAGAAAAATGGCATTGTTCATCAAACCTCTTGTTTATATACTCAGCAAAATGAGGTTGCCGAACGCAAAATTCAGTATCTCTTGGAAGTTGTTCGTACTCTTCTTTTTCATTATCATGTTCCCAAAGTTTTTGGCTTGAAGTTGTCTCAACTGCCAGCTACCTGATTAATCGCATGCCCTCATCGGTTCTTGACAACCAAATATTTTTTCATATTTTGCATCTTGATGCTCCTCTTTTTCATGTACCTCCTCAAATCTTTGGATGCACCTGCTTTGTCAAAAACCTTCGGCCAGGTTTAATTAAACTTGTCCCTCGCTCTACTAGATGTGTGTTCTTGGGTTATCTCAGACTCAAAAAGGTCACAAATGCTATGATCCTGCTGCAAAGAATGGTTTGTTAGTGCTGACATAGTATTCTTTGAGGAGTCTCCTTACTTTTCTCCAACACGTTCAACACTGACATCTGATTTGCTTGATACACATTTACCTGTGATGGTTGACTCTAATGTGTCTTCTCCGGATATGGCTCCCACTGCGCCTTTAAAAGTGTATCAAAGATGCCCCAGAAAAACAACTCCCTCTTTGGCCCCTCCATCTTCGATTCCTCAGTCCTCGTCGGCAGATCAGCTTTCACCTCAGGTAATTTCTGATTTAGACATCCCTATTAGTTTGCGAAAGAGGACTCGATCTTGTACTCAACATCCTATTGCAAATGACTGCAAATCCTGGGGATGAACTTTGCGAATTTTACCCCTGCTTTATCTAGTATCTCTGTTCCCAAAAATGTTGCTCAGGCTTTAGCGCATCCTACATGACGTCAAGCCATGGAAATTGAAATGTGGGCACTTACTGATCGTCGTACATGGGACTTAGTTGATGCACCTGCCTCTTGTTCTCCTGTCGGCTGTCGTTGGGTCTATTCTGTCAAATACCAGCCCAATGGCACTGTTGAACGTCTGAAAGCTCGTCTTGTTGCTAAAGGATATACCCAAACTTATGGCATTGACTATTTTAAGACTTTTTCTCCTGTAGCACGTTTAAACTCGGTTCGTGTTCTTACATCTGTAGCAGTTAATTGTGACTGGCCTCTATTTCAGCTAGATGTTAAAATTGCTTTTTTGTATGGTGATCTACATGAGGAGGTATACATGAAACAACGTCTGGTTTTGTCACTCAAGGGGAGCATTCTAAAGTGTGCAGGTTGCATAAAGCAATTCATGGACTGAAATAGAGTCTCCGTGCCTGGTTGATAAGCTCAGTTATATCCTCCAGCAGTTTAGCTTTCGTCGTTCTCATTTTGACCATTCTTGTGTTCATTAAGAAAACTGTTTCTGGCCTAGTCGTCTTAATTGTGTATGTTGATGATATTATTTTATCTGGGAGTGATCAAGCAAGCATTCAGGCAACTAAGTAATATCTGGCAAAACATTTTGTCACTAAAGATCTGGGTAAATTGCGATATTTTTTGGGTATTGAAGTTTCACGGTCTACCTTTAGTGTGCGCTTATCTCAAAGCAAATATGTTATGGACTTGTTGTCTAACACATGACTTCTTGATGCAAAACCCATTGCTACTCCTTTCGATTCTAATACAAACTGGGATTATGATATTTCTCCTCCATATCCTGACCACCATCAATATCGTCGACTGGTGGGTAAACTTATATATCTGAAAGTGACACGAGATGATATTACTTTTGTGGTTGGCTTAGTGAGTTGATATTTGGATAAACCTCGTCAATGCCACTGGGATGTGGTGTGTCACATTTTGAAATATCTGAAAAATTCTTCGCACAAAGGCTTATTGTACAAAAATCATGGGCACTGTAAAATCACAAGGTATTCTGACTTTGACTATGCAGGAAGCCGTTTAAACTGCAAATCTAATTATGGTTACCGCACCTTTATAGGTGGTAACCTTGTTACCTGGCGCAGTAAAAAACAAATTGTTGTTGTTCGATCCAGTAATGAAGCTGAATCTAGAGCTATGGCTCATACTGCATGTGAAATTTTATGGGTTCGCGGTCTTCTGAAGGAATTTGGTATTTCTAACTTTGATCCTATTTCTATGCATGGTGATAATAAGGTTGTCATCTTTATTGCTAGCAATCCGACCTTTCATGAGCGGACTAAACACATTGAGGTGGATTGTCATTTTGTTAGAGAAGTTGTTTTATCTGGTGCTATCTCCACTCCATACACTCATACGTCTGATCAAATGGTTGACATCTTCACCAAATCTCTTCCAAAGGCCAAATTTCATAACATGGTTGACAAGCTGGGCATGATTGATACCTATGCTCCATCTTGAGGGGGAGTATTAGTATATGTGTCTTATTGCTTTATGTTCATTGTAATTTTTTGTGTTATGTGCTTTAGACCTGTCTTGTCTCTATCCTTTTTGTTCTATCCCATATTGCCTATCGCTGACAATAGGCTTACTCTCTTATCCTATAAAAGAGAGTCCTTTATAACTTGTTAAATTTATCCAATAATAAACTCTCTTACTTTTCTATAGTTACTATTAGTATATGTGCTTTATTGCATTATGTTTTGTTGTTTCTTTTGTTATGGGCTTTAGAGTTGTCTTGTCTCTAGCCTTTTTCTTTTATCCCATATTGCCTATCTCTGACTATTGGCTTACTCTCTTATCCTAAAAAAGAGAGTCTATTGTATTGTGTTTCAATTATCAAATAAACATTTTCCCTATTCTATATGGTATCAGAGCGGTTCGATTCACCCTTGCCTTTTGTCCCCACCAACCCTATCCGCCATTCACCATCAACCCTAGCCGCCACCCAACCCTTCTCTCCCTAGCCACCGCCAGGCACTGCCGCCGCCCCCCCTTTCTCCTCCTTTTCCTTATTGCCATCCCTTCTCTCTCTCTTGCCCCCACCACCTTCTTCTCTTTCCTCCCTTGTTGTTGCCTCTTCTTCTCCTCCCTTTTTCCCTTGTCGCCGCCGCCCTGCTGCCCCACCACCCTACTGCCGTCGCAGCTGCCCTCCACCACCCCCCAATCTTCCCCACCTCCGTGGCTCTAACACTTCCCGTTGTTGCCTTCTCTGCCTCCCGCCATTATCCCCTCTCCACCATGTAACCACCTCATCCATCTTCCTTTCTTCTTCCTTTTCCTTCTGTCTTTGCGTATTTGCCAAAATAGCATGTTGACGTTCTAAACGGTCTATGTTTTCTATCTGCCTGCGTCTTATGGTTGAGTGATCTTCTTGTGAAAGGATTTGGGTCAAAGCGATACCCGATTAGAGCGGGCTCTCCTTTATTATATAAAGGAAGACTATTTACATAATAGACCCAATAGGAAAAGAAAATAGAAAAGAGATACATGAGTAAAAGCTATTTTCTAACACTCCCCCTCAAGCTGGAGCATACACAACATGCATGCCCAGCTTGGAAGTTATATGCCTGAAAGCTGAAGATGGAAGTGGCTTGGTGAAGATATTTGTCACTTGCTGACCAGTCCGAACATGAGGAGTTTGAATCTTCTTGGAGAGCACTAAATCACGAAAGAAGTGGCAGTCCACTTCTATATGCTTGGTCCTTTCATGAAACACTGAATTGCTAGCAATATGAATGGTTGCCTGGTTATCACACATGAGGGAAATAGGTGTCTGAATAGACACTCCCATTTCTGACAAAACAGACACAACCCACTGTAGCTCACAACAAGCATGTGTCAGGGCCCGATATTCTGCTTCTGTGTTGGATCGTGCTACCACATTCTATTTCTTGCTCTTCCAAGTCACCAAATGTGACCCAAGAAACACACAATAGCCAGAAGCAGAGCGTCCATCTCCAACATCATCTGCCCAATCAGCATCAGTGAACCCAGTGAGTTTCAAGTATGTATGTGCGATATTTTTCCTTGTAAAGTAGGGCCCTTCCCTGGAGATCCTTTAATATAACGAATAATCTGGGTGACTTCCATCCAAGGTGACATCTTAGGTGCACTCATGAACTGGCTAACAACTCCAACAACATAAGAAATATCAGGACGAGTAACTGTCAAGTAAATCAGTTTCCCTACAATCCTTTTGTACTTTGTTGGATCAAAAACTCATTGTCATCAGAAATAGAAGCTTTTGTATGATAATCCATAGGCGTGGAGACAGGTTTGCATCGTGCCATGCATGTCTCTGCAAGGAGGTCAAGGACATACTTCCGCTGAGAGAGGTTTGTGCCCTTCTTGGAGTGTAGAACTTCTATGCCAAGGAAATAGCAAGATTACCCAGATCTATTGTCTGAAATTGTGTTTGCAGCCATTTCTTGAGTTGTAGAATGCCAGTAGAGTTATCACCGATGATGACAATATCATCTACATAAACAACTAGAATAATAGTGCCACTTAAAGACTTATGCACAAAGAGTGATTGATCAGTAGAAGACCGGGTGAACCCAAACTATATAAGTGTAGCACTGAATTTATCAAACCATACCCGAGGTGACTGCTTCAGACCATACAAGGATTCCTTTAACTTGCACACCTTCTGACACTTCCCCTAAGTAACATACCCAGGAGGTTGCTCCATGTACACCTCCTCAAGTAGATCACCATGAAGAAAAACATTATTGACATCCAGCTAAAAAAGAGGCCAATGAAAATGAGTAGCAAAATAAATAAGAATATGCACAAAATTCAGTCGAGCCACTAGAGAAAAGGTCTCAAAGAAGTCAACACCATGTGTTTAAGTGTACCCCTTTGCCACGAGACGCACCTTCAAGCGATCAATAGACTCATCGGGTTTCTATTTCACAGTATAAACCCAAAGGCAGCCTACAACAGACTTTCCAGGAGGAAGATCCACCAAGTCCCAGGTAGAGTTCTCATGAAGTGTTGCCATCTCACTATCCATAGCTTGGATCCACCCATCATGTCGGGTTGCTTCAGTATAAGAATGAGGAACAGCCGTAGAGTCCAGTTGAAGAGCAAACGTGCGGGCTGCGGTTGACAAATGAGACAAGCAACAAACATTCGCCAAAGGATGACGGATAGTACAGGACCGGACACCTTTTTGAGCTGCAACTGAAAGGTGTAAATCAGAAACCGAAGCATCAAGAGAACTCTCAGTAGAAACAGGTACCTCGGGAGTGTTGGACAATGAGGAGGCATGATGTTGGACTGGTGACACTACATCCTCTTGGCGACGCCCTGCTCGCCTGGTGTAAACTAGTAGAAAAGATGGAGGTGGTGGTGGTGATGGTGGGGTGGTATCTATAACACTCTCATCACACGACACAGGAAGTGGTGGCTCTCTCTCACACTCAAAGATGTAGCCACTCTCAGGATTGTGCTCCCCCTCACTCTGAATAGAGTCACTAAAGAACGGGGTAGACTCATGAAACGTAACGTCAGCCGACACAAAAAGACGACGAAGACGAGGACAATAACACATGTATCCCTTCTGTGTGGGAGAATATCCCAAAAAGACGGTGTGAACTACGCGAGGAGACAGCTTGTCAACGCGTGGATCAAAGACGTGAACAAACACAGTGCATCCAAACACACAGAGGAACAAGAAAAGGTTGCTCGCCAGGTCGTAAAACAGAGAAAGGGGTAGCCCTTGTAAGACGGAAGATGGCTGATGGTTAATCAAAAAATAGACAGTGAGAAGAGCATTAGACAAATATTTCTTTAGCACAGACATTTGAAACAACAATGTGCGTGCTACATCAAGTGACGATTTTTGCGTTCAGCAACCCTATTTCGTTGGGGTGTATGAGGACAAGTCGTCTGGTGAATCATGCCAACAAAATTACAGAACGTAGAAACAACCTTTTGAACATATTCGAGGGCATTATCAGTACAAAGAATCTTAATATGAGCATCAAACTGAGTTTTTATCAACAGATAAAAAGTTTGAATAACAGACAAGACTTCATCGCGAGACAAGTAAATAAACCCAAGCCATGCAGGAGAAATCATCAATGAAAGACAGAAAATATCAAAAGCCATTATAACTTGGCTCTTTAAAGGACCCCAGACATCACTATGAATAAGATCAAAAGGACGCTCAGAGCTTTTCACAGTGCAACTCTGAAAATAAATGTGATGATGCTTGCCTAATTGACATGACTGACACTCTAACGACTTTATTGAGGCTAAACCTAGGACAAGCTTTTGAAGACTCTGTAAGGATGGATGTGCATAGCGACAATGCCATTGCAAGGGAGAGCAGCTGAAAACGGTGGATATGGTGGATGGAATCTGACGAGCTAGGAGACCACCTTCAAAGAAGAAGAGATCCCCTTTCCTAGATCCCCCACCAACCGTCTTCCAGCTCCTAGCATCTTGTAACACAAAGAAAGAGTCTCCAAAAATTACCAAGAATTTCAAAGAATCAACCAGCTTAGCAACAGAAATTAAGTTAAAAGGAAAGTTTGGGACATAATGGACAAATTATAAAGTCAAACTAGAAGATGCTTGTACGGTGCCACACGTCTGGGCTCTTCTGACATAACCATCAGCCAGTGTCACAGAAGAATGTGGGATATATGAGTCAGAGGAAAGAAGCATAGATCGTATATATGTCATATGTTGGGAGGCCCCAGAATCCACTACCTATGTAGAGAGGATGCATGAGAGGCAACAAGTGAAGTCCCTTGGTTACCTGCATCTGAAACTAAATTGACGGAGGTGCCAAGGGAAGCCTGCTGGGTAGCCTGCAGAAGACAGTCATATTCCTCCTTGGAGATCGTAACATCTGATTGCACATGTTTAGAAACTCCAGATGCAGCAGCTCCAGATGAATTGGCAGTATAATGTGCAACACCGATTGGAGGCCGGCCATGCTTAGAATAGCATTTTTTTTCTACATGGCCAAGTTTCCCACAAAAAGTACATTTAGGACGATTTTCAGTACCTCATCCTCGGCCACAGGCACAACACCTCTTCCTACTCCCATAGTCACAATATACTCTGACTTTTTGAAAAAGTCATGTTTAAAATGTGATTTATTCCCTAGATATATCAAACGGACGAACAATTCCCAATTTGAGCATAGTCACAATATATTACGTTTTATTCCCGTATTATTCATGAATTACTCGTGTTTGACGTTTTCTCCCCATTTTATACCTTTTTCATGTACTTTTCATTTTATACTATTTAAGACTCTAACTTAATTTGAGTGTATATGTGTATATATATGCACGTGTGTATATGTAAATACACACACACACACACATATATGTATCATGTATGTATGTATTTGTGTTATATATGCATGCAATAGATGTATAGATATGTACTTATATATTGTGCAATATATGTATACGTATATATATATATATATATATATATATATATATATATATATGTGTGTGTGTGTGTGTGTGTGTGTGTGTGTGTGTGTGTGTGTGTGTGTGTGTGTGGGTGTGCGTGTGTATATATGTGCACGCTATAACAAGTGCAATATGTATGTGTGTATAAATCCTCCGATCTTTTTTCGACTTTTGCCCAGATGGTTGACCGTATTTTTGTCGTATGTTGACCGCTTTTTACCCGAATTTCCCGCATAATTCCCGAATCCCGAATTTTTCAGCTCGAACGTATCCCGAATACCAAATTTGTGATTATGCCTACTCCTTTGGCAGCAGCAGCAAGGGAAGTCTGATTCTTAATGTAGTGTTCTCCTGGAGTAGAAGAAAAGGATTCAAAAGATGATTGTTGAATTCGCACAAAGGCTTCTTCAAGGCTTGGTAGTTTGTCTGTAGCCAGATGAACACTCCTAGTTGAAACATACAAGATTTAAGCCGGATAGAAACCTTGTTGTCACTAGATCATCTCGGTCCTTCATTTGGTCATCAGTCTTTAGTGGCTGGTAAAAACTGAGTTCTTGAGAAATAGACTGGATAGTACCAAAATAATCCTTGAGAGAGCGACTATTTTGTTTCTCTGCAAAGAGGCGGTCACAAATAGTATAAAGACGAAGAGCATTCTTCTCATGAGAAAAATGTTTCTTTGCAGCTTCCCAGATTTGTTTGGCTGTAGAATAGAACATGAACCTAGAAGCAATTTGAGACTCGATGCTATTCCATAGCTATAACTTTACCAGCCCATTGTTTTTCCTCCAAGTAGGGTACTTTTTGCTGCCTTCATCAGGAGGTTCCGACTCAATAATATCCACCTTCTCACGAGATTCAAGGACAGTGTAGATAGCATTCATCTAGAGGAGATAATTCTGTGAGTTCAGCTTGACAGAAGTTATCTGAGATTGGTCATTATAGACCACTATAGTGGAAGCAGCTGGCTTTGCATCACCCATATTGAAGTTGAATCAGAGTATGTGACACGCCGTGTGCAGCGGCGGCAGACGTAGACCTTGACGGGAATTAGTGTCGTCAACAAGGTAACGAACTCTGAGAAGACGCATCGGAGAGAAGGATGACCCCGAGAATTAGTGACGAGGGCGTGACGGGAATTAGCGTCGTCACTTGTCAATTGAGGATGCAAATTTGACGCATCGACAGCCCCTAGAGACTTAGGCACTCATCTATGTATGGGGACTACGTGGAGAGGAATGAAGTGGGAAGGAAGTTGCTCCTCTCTGCTGGATAGAACTAGGGTCTTCTCTTTCTCTCCTTCAAGCGGCCATCGTGCTTCTGACGAAGAGGGAAGACAAGCCCGGTGAGGACCGACACCGGTGGTGAAGACGGCAGCGATTGTTCCCTACGGTGACGGCGGCTGGTGCTAACAGAGAAGAGAAGAGAAGGAGAAGGAAGAGAGAGAGAGAGGGAGAGGGCAGTGTCTAGGGTTACAGCAGTCGGGCACGCTCTGATACCATGTGAAAGGATTTGGGTCAAAGAGATACCCGATTAGAGCGGGCTCTCCTTTATTATATAGAGGAAGACTATTTACATAATAGACCCAACAGGAAAAGAAAATAGTAAAGAGATACATACGTAAGAAAACTACTTTCTAACACTTCTCTCCGTGGCGATGTAGGTCTTTCTCTTTGATCTCTACTGCCCAGTTTGTGGGTTACTTGGATCTGATGCTTCATATTTCCTACTGCTTCCTATGCCCCGGTGTGGGTTACTATTTATCTGCTAAACCAAGCCTTCTACTGCCCATGTGTTGGGTTATTTCTTCTGGCTACTGGCTGCCTACTGTTGGGAGTTGCTCACCGTTACTGCTTCTCAATTCTTGCCAACATCTGCCCATGGCTTCTATTGACTTGCTTCGGACACTGTGTCACAAATGTAGAGTTGGATGGCTCCAACTTTCACACTTGGTATGGAGCCTTCGAGCTCTATGTCAAATCTCAAGGACATTTCTCACATCTTATCTCTGAGGGCCCGACTGTACCTGTTGAAGGAGTTGGCGCTAAATCCAAGCAAGCTTATGATCTTTGGTCAAAGGACGATTTCAGCGTCATGACTTGGATGGTCAACAATATTGAGCCTAAAATTAGTAGTCTCTCCTACGCCTGAAGACTGGCAAAGCAATGTGGGACCAACTCTCACATGTTTACTCTAGTCAGCAATATCCAAATGTTTGAAATTTTTAAACAACTGGCCAAGGAGTATTCTACGACTAATTCTGTGGAGGATCATTATAATGAGTGTTGTGCTCTCCGGGACGAGTTCAAAGTTTATCACCCTCTCTCTGTTGATATCACTGAAGTACAGCGACAGCACAACGAACTACAACTGGTGCAATTTCTTACAGGCTTACCCCACTCCTTTTCTAGGTTAGTAGATCAGAATTTATCCAGCGACCCATTGCCTACTCTGCGTGACGTCGTAAAATGGGTTCAATGACTCCCGTCTGTCTCCCCGTCGTCACCCAACCACTCTGACGGTGCTCTAGCTGTCCTCTCTGGAGATTCCATCTGTGGAAGAGGTTGTGGACGAGGTTGTGGTTGTGGTCGCTCTACTACTGCACCAAGTCGTGGTGCTTCTTCATCTGGTCCTAATCAAGCTGAACAACGCTACTGTCACTTCTACATATGCACCAACCATAATGAAAATCGTTGTTGGATCAAACATGGTAAGCCTGCATGGGTGAATCAGGTCAGTACTGATCAGTCTGATTCGGCACCATCCTCCTCTCACTCATCTACAGATCGGATTCGTGTCGAGTTCGAGAAACTACTTCAGGCCTGCCTCGCTCCCTCCACTGTTGATGCCTCTGCTAATGGAGGTTCTGCACTTCTTGCATCCTCTGCACGTTCTGGTAAAAATACATGGGTGATTGATTATGGCGCCAACTCTCATAATATCTGGCAACTCTGCTTTATTTTCTGATCTTAGTCAAACTGCTTTTGTTCCACCTGTTACACTTGTTGATGGTTCCCAAACACATGTTTCTGGCATCGGAAATATCTGCACTCCTAGCAAATTACTATTGCGTTCAGCTCTTTATGTTCCGAAGTTCCTTTTGAATCTGTTATATGTTAGTAGAACTATGAAGAGCCTATGTTGCTCGTTTACTTTTGACTTGGACGGTGTTGTTTTTTAGGATTTGGGCATGAGGATGAGGATTGGTTCGGGCTATGAGGGACCAGACGGGCTATACTACTTGGATTCGCCAAAGACGACTGCTCTACTGACTGCATCAGTTACTGGGCTCTAATGGCATTATAGATTGGGACATTCATCTGCTACAAGACTAAAGCATTTAATTCCTGCTATTTCTGATTCAATTTTTCACTATCAAACTAGCACTTTGGGCAAATAAACTCGTGCTACCTTTTCTAAGAAAAATTGCATTGGGTCCAAAGAACCTTTTGATATTGTGCATGTTGATGTTTGGGGTCCCTATTTTGTTCTAAATATTTCTGGCTTTTGTTACTTTATGAGCTTTATTGATGATTTCTCTATAACTACATGGTTGTTTTTATTAAAAGATCGCTCCCACATGCTTGATACTATCATTTCCTTTTTGCTGAGATCTGTACCCAGTTTGACAAACCTATCAAAAAAAAATCACACTGACAATGCTTTAGAATTTGTGCAATCATCTGTCAGCCAGTTTTGATGCAAACTGGGTACCGTTCATCAAACTTCATGTTCATACACTCTGCAGCAAAATGGGGTTGCAGAATGCAAAAACTAGCATTTCTTAGAAGTTGCCCACACACTTCTTTTCCATTATCATGTACCCCAAACTTTTTGGCCTGAAGCTATCTCAATTGCCTGCTACCTGATTAATCGTATGTCCTTGGCAATCAGGTACCTTATCAAATACTACATCCCAATGCCCCTCCATTTAATGTGCCTCCTCAGATTTTTGGAAGCACTTATTTCGTCAAAACCCTTTGTTTAGGTTAACTACACTTGACCCTCGGTCTACCAAATGTGTGTTCTAGGGATACTCTCAGACTCAGAAAGGTTACAAGTGTTATCATCCCTCTGCAACGAAATGGTTTGTTAGTGTTGATGTAGTATTCTTTGAGGATACATCATACTATTCTACAGCAGGTTCTACACTGACATCATATTTGTTACTTGATATACCTCTACATGTGTCGACTGACACTGACTTGCCTTCTTCGGATGTGGCTCCACATGCACTTCTGAAAGTGTACCAACGACGCCCGAGAAATACGACTCCCTCCATAGCCCCTCCATATCCAATCCCTCAATCCTCGTCGATAGATCCACCTCCACCTCAGTTATTTTCTGATTTAGATGTTCCTATTAGACTGAGAAAAGAGACCCGATCTTATACTCAGCATCCTAATATTCTATTGCCAATTTTTGTTCAACTGCTAACCTAGCATGAATTTTACACATTTTACTTCTGCTTTATCTGCTAAATCTATTCCCAAGAATGTTGCCCAGGCTTTACAGCATCTTATGTGGCGTCAGGGTATGGAAACTGTGATGCAGGCCCTTATTATTCGACATACGTGGAACTTAGTTGATGCACCAGTAAAATATATATGCTAAGTGATATTTGTGGTTGTTATTATATGCACCAGTAAAATGAGATGCAGGCCCTTACTGATCTACTTTATCTGCTAAATATATTTGTGGTTGTTATTAGTATATATATTTTACTGGTTTTTTTATGTTATGTTATTTTTGTTGTGTTATGGGCTTTAGACGTGTCTTGTCTATCAGCCTTTATTTTATCCCATATTGATTATCCTTGTTTTATGTTTCTCTCTCTTATCCTATAAAAGAGAGCATTGTAATTGTTTTTCACACATCAAATAAACACCTCTTTCTATCTTAGATGGTATTAGAGCGACATGATCCACCCTAGCCCTTCTAACCCTAGCTACCATCCACTCTCCTAACCCTAGCCGCCATCCACCTTCTCCCTACCATAGCTGCCAGCTTGCCACCTTCCCTCCATCTTGTCGCCATCGTCCACATGTTGTCGCTGCCTTCTTCCCTTCCTTTCCTTGCTTCCAGCCATTTGACGATAAAACAAAACACGCTTCTTCCCCGCCCCAGTTGTTCCAACTGAAAATGTTGATGATAAAACAAAACACGCTTCTTCCCCGTCGCAGCTGTTCCAACTGAAAATGTTGTTGATAAAACAAAGAAGGCTTTGACCTATGGACGAAGGAAGACTCTTGTGTTATGACCTGGATGGTCAACAATGCTGAGTTTAAGATCAGCCAGTCGCTTATTTGGCTTTGGACTGCTAAAGACATGTGGGATCAACTTTCCCACGTTTAATTTCACCAACAAAACCCGAAGAAAGTGTTTGAAATCTCCAAACACTTGGCTAAGAAGGAGTACTCTAATATTGAGTCTGTGGAAGACTATTACACCAATGTTGTGCGCTCTGGGATGAATTCGAGATTTGTCACCCTCTTTATGCTGATCTTAAAGAAATCCAACGTCAGTGCAATGAACTTCAGCTAGTCCAGTTCCTTGTTGGTTCCATACTTGTTAAGGCTATCGCCTAGGCAGCAAAGCTTCCTAGGGGGTGTGCTTTGCCCTAGGCTTTGCCTAATTTGCCGCCTTATGATATTTTTGCGCAATTTAGCATGTTAATGATTTCTAATGGTCAAATTCTATGTCCTAGTGTTCAAAACGTACATTCTTGTGATTGTTATGTGTCAGCTATTATTTTTTATTATAATTATTTTTTTAATAAGCATTTCCTAGATTTTCATACTTGCCTTGTTTCCTTAAATTCGGTTTCTGTTTAGCGGCTATATTATTAAAGAAAGTCAACAACTCACAATACATTAATCTTTATATATGTATTAAATCTCAATCTCTTACATTATTTGAAATTATCTTCTTCTTGTTTTGACAATGCTAAGTAAATTTTTTTAGAAGATGTAAGTTCCTCTTACCAAAATACATATGTACGTCATTGAGTTAACCATGAATTTATGTGCTTATTTGTACATATTATTGTAAAATAAATGTATATGAAGGGAGAAAAGTTTCTGAAAATCATTAAATATATGTACCTATAGGTTAAATGTACTAATATTTTAGGTTTTTAAAGCCGCCTAAGCGGCGCTTATTCGCGACTAGTCATGATTTGTCGCAAGGCTCGTTGCCTGAACATCGTGTCTCCATGCCGCCTTGACAAGTATGGTTGGTTTACCACACCCCTTTACTGGCATTGTCGATCAAATCCTATCTAGCAATCCTCTGCCTACATTGTGTGATGTTCTCAAACGCGTTTAGCGATTGCCATCTGTCTCTTTAGTATCTCTTGATTCGTTTGATGCAACTACACTTGTCGTCCGTTCTGGTGATTCTTATCGCGGTCGTGGTCGTGGTCGTGGTCGTGGTCGTGGTCATGGTCGCGGTCGTGGTCATGGTCGCGGTCGTGGTCGTGGTTGTGGTCGTTCGGCTGTTGGGCTCGGTCGAAGATTTTACTCATATGGCTCTGACTCATCCTCTATTGAACAACGCACTGCAACTTCTGTAAGCGCACAAACCATAATGAAGATCGTTGTTGGATCAAGCATAGCAAACCTGCATGGGCAAATCAAGTCATGTCAGACCAGCCTGACACTGCCCCATCCTCGTCCGCCCCGCCTTCTGCAGATTGGATCCACTCTGAATTTGAAAAGCTACTTCAGGCTCGTTTGACTTCCTCTGCTGACGCTTCAATTGATGGAGGTTCTGCTCTACTTGCCTCTTTTGCACAGTCCGGTAAACATACATGGGTGATTGACTCTGGAGCCATCTCACATATTTTTGGCAATCATCATCATCATCATCTAAGCCTCAGTCCCAACCATGTTGGGGTTGGCTACATGGATCCTTCTTTTCCATTCAGCTCTATCAAGGGTGATATTTTGATCAAGATGTAATGATTCAAAATCTCTCTATATGAGCTCTTCCCAAGTAAATTTAGGCCTTCCTCTTCTTCTATTAATAGTGTTTGACTCAATAGTATTATTTCGTATAGGCGTATTAGTCGGTCTGCGTTGCACATGTCCATACCATCTGATTCGGCCCTCGCGCAACTTGTCCTCAATGCTCGCCACTCCCACTTTATTCCTTATATAGTCATCTCTCAAGTGATCCTTTCTTGTCTTCCCATACGTCCATCTCAGCATACGCACTTCAGCCACATTCATCTTGTCGAGACCTTGTTTCTTCACCGCCCAACATTCACTCCCATAGAGCATGGTTGGTCGTATAGCAGTTCTATAAAACTTGCCTTTCAATCTGAGAGTGATCTTCCGATCACATAATACTCCAGTTGCACTCATCCATTTCAACCATTTGTAGTGATACTGTGACAAACGTCATCTAGACATCCCCTTCTTTTTGAATAATCGAACTCAAGTAACGAAATTTATCACATTTTGATATATCTACTCCGTCCAACTTGGATCCATCATTCACACTACGAGAATGGCTGATATTGCAACGCATATACTCAATTTTGCTCCTAATTATCAATCCATTTGATTCCAATGCATTTCTCCAAAGTTCAGCTTTATCATTCAATCCATCTTTTAGTTTCATAAATCAACACAATATCATCAGCAAATAACATACACCAAGGAATATCATCCTGAAAATTCTTTGTCAACTCATCCATAACAAGAACGAACAGATATGGGCTGAGTGTAGATCCTTAGTGTACCCCAACTGTGATAGGAAATGTTGGTGTCTCTCCTCCAGGAGTCTTCACACTTGCAGTTGAGCTATCAAACATGTCTTTAATCATGTCAATGTATTGGATTGGCACATTTTTTTTCTTCAAAACCATCCACAACACTTCCATGGGTACTCGCTCGTGTGCCTTTTCCAAATCAATCAAAACCATATGAAGATCTCTTTTGCTTTCTCTATACTTCTCCATAGGCATCCTTAAGAGCATCTGTAGTTGATCTTCCAGGCATGAAACCAAATTGGTTGTTTGATATATGTGTTATAAATCTTAACCTCTGTCAATAATCCAAGCTAAGAATGTGTACATAATTAAGACGAGCAATAGGAGAAAATGTTCAAAGTAATCAACCCTAGATTGATGTGTATATCCCTTAGCAACAAATCTAGCCTTTAGACGCCCAATTGTCCCATCGGGCATATATTTTACAGTAAAGCCCAGCGACAGCCAACAGGATTGCTACCCATACAGAGATCAACAAGGTCCCATGTCCCACAGGATTGAAGGGCATCCATCTCCTCATCCATAGATTGTTTCCACCGAGAGTGTAGCGGTGCCTCCTGACGTTCTTTAGGATAGAAATTGCAGAAAAAGTAGTAGTTGAATGAACCATAAAAGAATTCAGATAAGCTATAGAAGCATGCTTAGAAATACAATATTTGACGCCAGACTGTTGTGCCTTCCACAATGCTAATGGGATGTTAGAATCAGAAGTTGTAGTGGAATTCGTATTTTTTAACAAGTGTGATAGTTGTTATTGTGTTGTTCTATTGATGTGTACACCCCTGTCCTATATATAGGAGAGCAATGTTTTAAAAAACGTTAAGCGGTAACCGTGCGGACAGCACCTTGTAACTGGTTAAGCGGTAAGCGGCCGATTTTTTAAAAAATGGGTTTTAATTTCCTATATAATTTTATACAAAATTACATATATATGTATATAAATACTAATACTCTTTGAAACTTTTATATATATCTAAAGATTCTAAACACTCTACCCAACAGTAAAAACACCCAATTAGTTTATAAGATAGCTATAAGACAATAATTATAGCCATAATATAATAAATAATAGATTTGACATAGATAAAATACCCCACATACATGATTCAGAAATATTTTTGCATCACATGTTTACATAGTTAAGCAGTAAACAATAGACTCATTATTGGATACCTTTCTAACTTATTGTTATATGTGCATATCATCAATTAGTCATACATTACAGCAGTACAATTAACTAAAGTATGCATTCTAAAATTAGATAATAGTTACACATATTTTACTTGTATAAATTACACTTTACAACAGTACCCTATTATCCCAACTTGCATACAGTAAACAATAGACTCATTATTGGATACCTTTCTAACTTATTGTTATATGTGCATATCATCAATTAGTCATACATTACAGCAGTACAATTAACTAAAGTATGCATTCTAAAATTAGATAATAGTTACATCACATATATTTTACTTGTATAAATTACACTTTACAACAGTACAATATTATCCCAACTTGCATACAAGTATGCATTCTATTAGACTAGGCTTATCATAGGATATTTAAGTTTAATATATTATAGTCAGTAATACTTGGGACCATATAGTTTATATAAAGTTACAGGTGTACAGCAAAATTTAAAAAAAACGGACAAAAAACGGCCAAAAAGCGGGAAAAAAACGGGCAAAAAAACGGAAAAAACGGGTGAAAAACGGAAAAAAACGGCCGATTAATTACAAAAATGCTAAACGGCGATTTTGCCAAAAATCGAACGGCTGGGCCATTGGGCCGATTAAACGGCCGTTTAATCGGGCGCTCAGCCCGTTTTTCATTTCACTGTAGGAGAGGGTACAAGGAAGTGACTAAACCCTAACAGGCCATGGGCAACAGGCCCATGTACAGAATAGACCAATTAACCTATTAATTAAATAGGCTAATATTCTAACAGTATTATTACCATTAGCTTGTGGTGAATTTAATCTTAGAAGAGGCTTGTGAGAAGAGGTGAGGGGGAGAGGAGACGAACCACCGAGAGATTTTTCGACTGCAAGGAGCAGCTTTCTTGAGAGGGCAATAGCTGTCTCACTTCTTTTTATATATTAGGGTAAGATACATTGTGGTACAAAGGAGAAAATGATAGAAAAATAATAAACAAATAATATAATGAAGATAGAACCAGGAGGCAGATTGTCGATTTCCGCCGCTGTGACAATCTCGATACCATCGACAGGACTGTCAATGGTATCGACAGAATGATGTTCTGTCGCTGTGATAATCTCGATACCATCGACCTCCTGTCGATGGTATCGACGGGGATGCAGTTTGTTTCACACTCCCCCTCAAGCTGGAGAGTACACATCGTGTATGCCTAGCTTGCCACATAATCTCTGAAAAGTTGATGGACCCAGAGGCTTTGTCAAGATATCCGCCAATTGATCTTCAGACTTGACGTATGGCGTCACAATAGTGCCATCTTTGATTTGATCACGAATAAAATGGCAATCAACTTCTATGTGCTTTGTACGCTCATGAAAGATAGGGTTCCTGGCAATGTGTATAGCAGACTGATTGTCACACTTGAGCTCCATAGAAGACATGATAGTGATTTTTAACTCAGAAAGAACAGATTTGACCCATTGTAGTTCACAACATGCACGGGCCATAGCACGGTATTCAGCCTCAGTACTGGATCTAGCTACCACATGATGTTTTTTGCTTTTCCAAGTAATTAAATGATCACTTAGGAAAGTACAATAGCCTGATGTAGACCTTCTATCAGTATGATCACCAGCCCAGTCAAAGTAGATGGAATAGATGGAGTCACCTTGGGTTTAGAATATGTGATCCCCTTACCAGGAGCACTCTTCAGATATCTTAGAATCCGACAAACTGCTGTCCAGTGTGACTATCGTGGTGAGTGCATATGCTGACTCACAACGCCTACAACAAAAGAAATGTCAGGTTGTGTAACAGTCAGATATATTAGCTTGCCGACTATTCTCCTGTAATATCCTGGATCTGAGTACTCAACATCATCAACCGTCTCCTTAATGTGATAATCCATAGGAGTAGATACGGGTTTAAATTCAGTCATGCCTGTCTCCTGTAGTAAGTCAAGCACATATTTCCTCTGAGATAGGTTGACACCTGCATGAGATCTAAGCACCTCAATGCCGAGAAAATATCTCAGGTTACCCAGATCCTTCGTTTCGAAGTGTTTCTGTAACCCTTCCTTCACACAAGATATGCCTGGAGAATCATTGTCAGTAATCACTGCGTCATCAACATATACAGCAATAATGATAGAGCCACAAGAAGAGCTAGAGTAGAATAAAGAATGATCAGTCATGGAGCTAGAGAAACCCATCTGGAGTACAACCTCACTGAACTTGTCGAACCAAGCACGAGGAGACTGTTTCAGCCCATATATGGCTTTCTTCAATTTACACACTTTCTGACATTCCCCCCTGAGCAACAAACCCAGGAGGTTGCTCCATATATACCTCTTCCTGTAGATCACCATGTAGAAAGGCATTCTTAACATCAAGATGAAATAGGGGCCAATCAAAGGTAGTAGCCAGAGAAATAATAATCCGGATAGAGTTTAGACAAGCTACTGGAGAAAAGGTCTCAAAGAAATCAACTCCATAGGTCTGTGTGTAGCCTTTTGCTACCATTCTGGCTTTCAACCTCTCAACAGATCCATCCGGATTATGTTTGATGGTGAAAACCCATCTGCAACCCACTGCTTTCTTCCCTGCAGGTAAGTCAAAAAGATCCCATGTGCCATTATGCAAAAGGGCTGACATCTCAAGTTGCATTGCCTGTTTCCAGCCATTGTCCTTCATAGCATCATAGTGATCCCTTGGTATATCAACAGAATCAATCCCAATAGCAAATGCGCGGGCCTACTTAGATAAGTGTGACAGACAACACACATTTGTAATAGGATGTCTAATAGTACAAGAACGAACACATTTCCGAACAGCAATAGGAAGATCAAGATCTGATGCTTCTGCAAGAATCTCGTGAGTAGAAGACGATGAGGAAGGCTCAGGGACTGGTGTCGCTACCTCTTCTGGATCTTGTCTGCCTCGCCTGCTATAAACATATGGGTACTGCTGAATAACAGGCTTGTCAGCTGCCTACTCGTCCTGAATAAAAGTATAATCAGGAATAATGGGTGGCGCTCCCTCACTATGCACAGATGGTGCCACTCTCTCACTCTGAAAATCTGGTGGCACTCCCTCTCTCAACTGCTCCCCCTTACTCATAGCATCGAAGAAATACGGAGTGGTCTCATGGAAGGTAACATCCCTAGACACAAACATGCGACGAAGACTAGGACAGTAACACTTGTATCCTTTGCTAGTACTAGAATAACCAAGGAACAAGGTTTTAATAGACCTAGGAGAAAGTTTGTCAGCCTTAGGGTCAAAACTATGGACAAAAGAAGTGCAACCAAACACTCTGAGGGGAACAGAGAAGGGTTGACTGTGGGCCGTAACACAGAGAAAGGAGTTTGTCCTTTGAGAACGGAGGATGGTTGTCTATTGATTAAGAAGCAAGCAGTTAACAGAGCTTCAGACTAGAATTTCTTAGTCACATTGGATTGAAACATGATCGAACGAGCAATATCAAGAAGATGACGATTTTTCCTCTCAGCCACCCCATTTTGTTGAGGGGTGTGAGGACAAGACGTGCGATGGATCATGCCCACAGAACTACAAAAATCAAACATAGCCTTTTGAACATACTCTAAAGCATTATCAAATTGGAGAATTTTTATATTGCAATCAAACTGAACCTTTATTTCTTTATGAAAATGTTTCACAATAGATAGCACAGACTCTCGGCTTTTGAGAAGGTAGACCCATGTCATGCGGGAAAAATCATCCACAAAGGAAATAAAATAACGAAAACCATTATAACTCTGGTCTTTAACAGGACCCCATACATCATTGTGGACTAACTCAAAAGGCCAAGATGCCCGCTTATTGACACGACTGGGATAAGACAACCTATGATGTTTTCCCAGCTGACATGACTGACACTCTAAAGATGACACTTGGGACAACTCAGGTTCCAACTTCCGCATGCTTTCTAACGACGGATGTCCATATCTACAATGCCAAAGTAAGGGGGAACCACTTAACAGGATGGATGGAGCTGGAGCAGACACTGGGCGAGGCAGACTGTCACTGTGGAAAAGGTAGAGATCACCTTTCCTAGGCCCCCCACCAATCGTCCTCATACTCTTGAGATCCTGTAAAACAAAACAAAAAGGCTTAAATGTTACTGTACATTTTACAGTGTAACCAATTTTGCAACAGAAAGAAGATTAAAAGGAAACTCAGGCACAAAGTGTACAGATTTCAGATCCATCTTGGGTGTTAGAGAGACAGATCCACTAGCTAGCACTCTCCTCACTGAACCATCTGCCAGTGTAACAGATTGGTGAGGAATATATGAGTCAATAGATTGGAGCAATCTCTTCATACCAGTCATGTGTTGTGATACGCCAGAGTCAACTACCCTCTTCATACCAGTCATGTGTTGTGATACGCCAGAGTCAACTACCCAACATGTAGTAGAGCCAGAAGTTATGAGAGATGTAGCCTGATTACCCGCAGTAGATGCCAGGTTTGCTGATGATGAAGACGAAGATCCCACACTCATGTGATGTGTAGCCTGAATGAATCAATCATACTCCTCCTGAGTAAGAGTGATGTCGGTCCCAGAATTGGTGCCCACAGCTGAAGACGGAGAGGAATCTGTAGAAGTGGCACAATGTGCTGCCCCCACAGGAGGTGCAGCAGGTCACCCATGTTTCTTCCAACACTTCTCCACTGTATGTCCCGGTTTGTCACAGAAGGTACACTTCGGACGTGTCCCACGTCCTCTGGCCGTACCAGGTCGTCCTCCTCTCACCACAGCAGCTACGGATGCATGAGACTCCCCAGAGGATATAGTAGAGACGAGATTAACAAACTCAAAAATAGACTGTTGAATTCTCGAATATGCTTCTAGAAAACTTGGCAATTTATCAGAAGCCAGAATGACGCTCCGGGCAGAACTGCAAATGGAATTAAGCCCGGATAGAAATTTAGCAGTGATCAAGTCGTCTCTATCTTTGATCTGTACAGCAGCTGTCACAGGATGATAATAGCTCAGCTCCTGAGCAAGTGCCTGAATAGCTTCAAAGTATTCCTCAAGGGACCTATCACCCTGCCTCTCAGCAAATAGACAATCATATATCATGAATAGCCGAAGAGCATTCTTCTCCTGGGAATAGTGCTGCTTCGTGCATCCCATATCTCTTTAGCTGTAGTATAGAACATAAACCTAGCCGCAATTGCAGGCTCCATACTATTCCATAACCAAGTCTTCACAAGACTGTCATGACGCTTCCATTCAGCGTATCCTTTATCAGTAGTGTCCAAGGGACCCGAGTCAACATGTCTCGCCTTATCGCGAGATTCCAAGACAGTGCGAACAGCGTTCATCCATAGTAGATAGTTTTTCCCGTTGAGTTTGATGGAGGGGATAGGAGACGCCTAGCCGTAGGGAATCTTGGTGTCCTCCATTGTAGACGGGAACTCAGTGACAGATTGATACGCGTCACACAGAAAGCTGAGGTGACGGAGAGATACACGTCACAGAGATAGATGGGGTGACGGAGAGATACACGTCACAACCAAAAAGGAATGGATAAATGTGTTACTGACGCATTCACAGCCTCCAATCGATTTTCCTAGTCACACATGGAGGAGATGTGACTAGGAGTCCAATTGTCGGGTGACGAGTCCTCCGATTTAGATTTTAGACGGTCGTCGAATCACCCGAAGACCCCAAACAACTTGTGGTGGAGTCTAAGGTAGCGTTGGAGATCTACTGAAGACCCAACGTAGAAGGAGATAACCCTGCAAGCCCGGTGCCTCACTCCAGATCGGCGAATGGGTTGCAGCCGGACGGCGGCCCTACCGCTGCTTCTCGGCAGCTCCGCCGGCACGGAGAGAAAGAAAGAGGAGCGCTGCCGGCAAAGAGAAAGAAGGAGAAAGGGAGAAGCGGTGGCGGAAGGAGAGAGATGCCCTAGATCGAGCTCTACTCGGATACCATGTGAGGGGGAGAGGAGACGAAAGACCGAGAGATTTATCGGCTGCAAGGAGCAGCTTTCTTGAGAGGGCAATAGCCGTCTCACTTCTTTTTATATATTAGGGTAAGATACATTGTGGTACAAAGGAGAAAATGATAGAAAAACAATAAAACAAATAATATAATGAAGATAGAACCAGGAGGCAATTGTCGATTTCCGCCGCTATGACAATCTCGATACCATCGACAGGACTGTCGATGGTATCGACAGGACTGTCGATGGTGTCGAAAGAATGATGTTCTGTCGCTGTGATAATCTCGATACCATCGACCTCCTATCGATGGTATCGATGGGGATGCAGGTTGTTTCACAAGGCTATAGTAGGGGATACCTTAGGTAGAGTTTGTCGTCTTCTCCGCTCATACACCTGTAGAACAGGGGAAGAGGACTCAAATGATGTAGGTGTAGTAGACACAGTAGGATCAAGAATGGGCATAGTAGGAAGTGGCACATGTTGACTAAGTTCATAAAAGAAAGATATATCTTCAAAAAAGGTGACTTCTGCATTGACATACAAGTGATGTGCAACAGGATCAAAACATTTATACCCTTTTCGTGTGTGAGAGTAACCAAGAAAACAACAGTGGGAATCATGTGACGATAGTTTATCACTCCCGGATTGGAGCATAGGCAGCCAAAAACTTTTAGGGGGTAAAACAAAGATGGGTTCATGGGGACAGAGAAGTTGATAGGGAAATTTATTTTGTAGAATAGAAATAGGAATGCAATTGATGAGGTAGTTTGCTAAAAGGATGGCATGTGCCCAATAAAACTTAGGAATCTTCATTTCAATTAGGGGTCGATAAACTACGTTAAGAAGATGCATGTTTTTCCTTTCAGCAACGCCATTTTGTAGTGGGCTATAGGGACAAGAAGTTTGATGGACAATCCCCTTTGAGAGAGAAATCTTTTGAAAACCATGTTGCATGTATTTAGAAGCATTATTAGTGTGGACAAACTTAGAAGTTGCAGAAAATTGAGCCTTTATTTCATTTAGAAAATTGGAGAAAACGTCTAAGACTTCAGTACAATCGTTTCGCAGATAAAGCCAAGTTGTACGAGATTAGTCAACAATAAAGGTTACAAAGTATTGCACATTAGTATTATTACTAATACGACATGGTCCCCAGACATCATAGTGTACTAGATAAAACAAACTTTAGTGTTTTCCAACCTGACAAGACTGACACGTAAAATTCTCAAAGGACAAATTGGGAAATAAAGACTTCATCTTAGAGCTAGAAGGATGACCAAGCCTCAAGTTTCATTGATGAAGAGAGGTAGACTAGGTCACAAGTGCAATAGTAGGAGACGCTGACAAGGTATGTAGGTAGTACAAACCATCCCCACTTCATATCCCCCACCAATTGTCTTCTTCGTCCTCAAATCTAGCATGGAGACAGTGTAAGGAAAGCATGTTACATTGTAGTTTAAACTCATTGCAATTTTACTGACAGACATCAAGTTCAAAGGAAATTTAGGCACAAACAAAATAAATTTAAGAAGATTGCTATTCACATCTCCTCTCCCAATGGCCGGAAAAATTGATCCATCTGCTAGACGCCCAGGAAAATGACATGTAGATTTCTCTAGGTCATACTTGCAAGGCGTCAAGGCAACACGGTGTTCCAGCTGAACGCCTTATGACTAGGCGCAACTATGCGTTGCTTAGGCGACCTTTAAAAAATTAATTTATGTATATTTTCTATGTATATATCCATATGTGTCAAGGTTTTTATGAACATTTCCTATTCATATACACACATTTTATAGTTGATCTCCCCATATATATATTCTATTGTATAACAAAATAACCAATGCATCCGTATATTACCATTAACAATACTGTCAAGAACAAGAAAAGATTTATTGTAAAGAATGTAAGAGAGTTCTCAACAAGTAAATATATATTTATTGTCATACATATCTACAAGTATTAAGCAATGTATACTATCCTTCATAGCATACCTACTGATTACTGAATACAATCTGAATTGAAGGTGCAAAATAAGAAAAATCAAAAGATGTGTAATAAGAGTATTAGATCCATGTCAAACAAAAAAGAGTGTTAGATCCAATAAAAATTGATATTTGGTACATAACATAGGCAACAATGTTGATTTTGAACATTGGTACAACCATATCAAACATTAAAATACATGAATATACAACCAAACCCACAAAACTAGGTCAATGTGGCATTATAAATAAAGTGGCATCGCCTAAGCGCAGCCCTGGGACACCTTGCCGCTTAGGCGGCCACCTAGGCGTGCCTATGCGAGCGCTTTGACAAGTATGCCCTATGTAAGTAAAAAAATTCTTATTACCAGTCACATGGGTTGTAGCACCGGAATCAATAATCCAATCATCTTTAGACAAAGAGAAAGAATCTTGAAGACATGAGGGGTCACCTGAGTGTTGGGAAATATTTGCTTGAGGTGTAACAGTAGCAGCAGAAGCAGCCTTGATCAGCTTGTTAAGGTCTAGAATAACTAAGTGTTAGCATCTGATGATTGGTACTACTAGCGGTAGACGTAGATCCTCCACTAAAATCGGTAGTTGACACCTGATTTGCCCCCTTCTAGTTTCCCATGCTTTTCCCAGCATGTCTTAATTTAAATAGTACGCTTGTAAAAATTACATAATCACGATTGGGAAGAAGAGGACCCTCTCCCACTATTTTTGAGACCTTTGCCCCGATCACGATTACCACGTCCTCATCCAGCAACGACAAGGGCATAAGCTCCTCTGCAGTTTAGAAGACACAAGAAGAGATAGACGGAGATAGACATCATCTAAGATTGGCAAGGGTTCAGATGCAAGAATTTCCTGGCAAACAGCTTCATAACTAGGAGGTAGAGATGCCAAAAACTGACATAGTTGTACTTCTTGTTTTAGCATTTTGGAAAGATCGAAGGATAAGGGATGATGAAGTTTCAGTTCACCTTAAATTCCCTTGATGTTGTCAAAATGTGAGGCAAAAGATGAGCTATCTTCCAAGTTTTAGAGAATGTAGACGTTTGTATAAGATCAAAAACTCGGGATGTATTCCTTTTGCTAGAATACACTTAAGCAATGTGATCTCATGTCTCCTTGGCTGCTTCAGTGAAGAGTAGGTTAGTGGAGACATGTGATTCACATCTATTCAGAATCCAAGAGGGAACAAGAGAGTCACGTTCAACTCATTTCTTATACTTTGTCTACTTTTGTCAGAGGTCTCTTCCTTAGGGTCTGACTGGTTCGGTGTAACTTGTCCTGAAAACACTGGAAGTCCAGTTCCATTTTTTATTTTGTTTGATTGGTTTGGCAAAAGTCTGGAACTTGAGTTCCTCAGTTTTTCCTAGACTTCCAAAAATATATATAATCTGAAATCCCAGAGTTCCGTTAGAAACTGAGCGGAAAACGAGTTCCGCTCGCAACCGAGTCTCGCACGCTCGCCCTAGGGTAGTAGCTCCTTGCTCGGAAGAGATGGTGGCGGCGGCTAGTGTGCCCCGTCGTTCTCCCTTGGGCTTTATGTCACCGAGTCCTCTGCCTGGGCAGCTGCATAGCCGATGAACTGTGCTGTATTTCCTCCATCCTCCTAGATCTTGCTTTGGTCCCGGCGGCAGAGCTTGTCAATTTGAGTCCAGCGGGCTGGGGTTCAAGATTTTTTGCGGCAAGACAAGGCTCGCTACTTTTGGTGTGAAGGCTATTTTCCTCCGACCGATAACTCCATCTCATCGGAGTTCCTTTCTCCCGATTCCCGTATTGACCGCCACACCTCGTTCTTTTTCTTTTCCCTTTCTTACCTTCTCACGGAAACTTGGTTCATCAGTGATGTTGCACCAAGAGATACGGTAGGTGGGTGATTAGCTTTTTTTCGTCTTTATTAATTGGATTTTAATAGCGATTTGATACAGAAAAATCATGACATTGTACTGTACATTCTTGGAATACAAAAAAGTAAATTCATGTATGGCTGCTATGTAGTTTAGAGCACTATCTTTAACTAGATTTTCTGATAGTTACAACAAACCAATTGGATGGAAGTCAATTTCTAAGAAAAACTTAAGTTTGAAACCAATCAACCAGAACTCATTTTCCTGGAACTCGGTTTCGATTCCAGGAAAATGAAATCCAGGAAAACTGAATTTACACCGAACCAGTCAGACCCTTAGATGGAGGTGGATCAGCGAGATGTTCCAGCTTTCCCAAAGAATGCACATAAATTTGAAAGGAGTGTGCCCATAGAATATAATTAGAGCCATTAAACTTCACAGTTCACAGACGTCACACACTTGGAGTGTGTCTCAGGGACCTCAGTAGTAGAAGAAGATGAAGCCATAATATACCAACACATGGTATAATAGAGAGGCAGAGATCAGAAATAGTAAGGTGATGACACGTTGTGTCTTAGATCATCACGTTGTGTTAAATGAAGCAACAACAGGTACAAAAAGTCTGCAACACATCATGTTGAATGAAGCAACAATAGGTACAGCAAGCTTGTGACACGCCGTGTCGAGTTGTGCAGCAACAAATCAGCAAGTTAGGGCACGTCATGTAGAGTTCTTGACACGCCTTGTTGAATGGTGCAGTAGCATATCAGCAAGTCAGCGACACGTCATATCAGGATCTTACGCACCGTGTTAGGTATTGCAATAGGGAACTCGACGTAGCAGGGATGACGATGCATTGTATTTGAATCAGTGGCACGTCGGGTAAGGTGGCGTGACAACAGATTAAGGTCAAAAATGACCCAGAACAAGTGGTGAACCCTATGAATCACCAAGACAAAGAGAGATATGTTGGAGAGATCCAATCATATCAAATAAGAAGTAGGCAAAGCCCTATAATAGGTAGTCATAGATGACCACACAAAGAATGTCGTACGGCTTTTCAAAAAACAGTCTTCAAGGCATAAGACAGTCAGAGAGACCGCAGGCAAGTCCCCAGGTCCTCTTATTAGAGAAGATGATAGGGTTACAGGGGAGACGAGATCCCTCTAGGTGTAGGCAACAATGGTGGAGAGAAAGGAGATGATGAAGGAAGGGAGGAGAGACGAAGACAACAACTCAGAGTGGAGGGACTCCCGAGATGGCTACACGTCCAGCTCTGATACCATGTCGAGAACAGACGTCTCTCTACATTTGAGAGAAGGAAAAACACTCTCCTATATATATAGGAGGTGGTAATACAGGGAAGCAAATGAAAAATCCCATTGAGCCTATTATACTGAGGCCCATTATACATGAAACTTAAGTAAAAAGGGAAATGGTAAACAAGAATAAAGAGAATAGAGCAGCTAAACATAAATATATCTCAATAAAAGAATTCATTTAAATGGTAAAAACTAATGTCTAAGATAAACCTTTACAAAAGCAAAGTAGGTTTGTGAAAATTCTGTCCTGGTATAATATAGACAATGCGTTATTTATTTATTTATTGAGTTGAAACTTTCACACATTTTTCAAAAAAAATTACTTATTTTTTCGAATTTCAATTTTAATAGTAAATCATTAAAATATAGCCATTTATTTTTCTGTATAAAAACGTATCATTAGAGTTTTAGAAGGTAAAAGAAAAAAAAGGATAAAACCTATAGATCTAGCTTCTCAAAATTTATTATTGAAAGATAAAACAAATTATAAACCTTATAAACTTATATTGTGATTTATTATAACATTGTAACAAGTATTATATAGAAAAACATGTCAACCTCTTTTTCTTAAAGTGGTTACAAAGTAACCGGTTCATACTCACTAAAACAAGTAGAAAAAAAATTAAGAAGAAAGCACAAAGTAATGATGCATTTCAAAAGAAAGCATGATTCAAGAAATTTCATCTAAACATAAATTAGTTTAAGTGATTGATAAATACAATTATATGTAGGAGGAAATATTAATATTTGTATTTAATGCGTTTGTACATAAGGATACTTTTTGTTATTCTATTTGCATTTGTACATAAGTTTCCTACCAAAACAGATTGTTGGTTCAAAATGAAAGTTGATTCCCACAATTTCATCATGTCACTGATTAACAATATAATTTCTTAGAATACAAGAAGACTGTTCATGAAGCTACATTGTGCTTGCCCGAAAATCCATACAAAGTTTGGCCACTAATATTTATTTTAAGCTAAGGTAAACTTATCGTGGTTAATGAAGAAAATGAGTGCCAATCATAATAACTTATGCATATGAAGCTGTAAATTTTTTTCTTCTTAGCTTACCAATGAACAAATATTTGAATCCAAAGAGATTTTAAGTATTTTCTAGAGAGAAAGTCAATACTTTAATAAAATGAGTATGTTTTTACTAAAAAGCCATCAAACAATCCCTAAAAAGACCATACTAGAGCACAGGCACCAGGTTATTATGAATAAAAAAATGTTACATGAAAGATGAGAGTGCTAGAACCAGGGGAGGCAAGTGGGGGAAAATGCCGCTCCTCCAAAAGATTTCAAAATCAGCACATATGTGTCCCCATATTCAATATATTAATAGTAGAGCATGTGCCTAACATGGTGCCAAGTAGTATGCGTGTATTCCTAGGTCATGGTTCAAGCCAACCCAAACATAGTTCTCATTTATATTCTTCAAAAGTTGCCATGCTCATAATCATGATCAAACCCTATAGTTTTGGTAATTAACGCGCACTCCTTACAACCCAAAGACAATTTGGCACAACCTCATGTATTTTACAGAATATATGACCACTTATGGTTGTAAATAAATTTTAAATAACCCTAAAGCTAAGGCCAACAAGATTAAGACAAACCATGTGCAGATATTTTGGGGAATTTTTTGTTCTCTTTGATTTCAATTAATTCACTTATTTTATATTTAGTCATAATAATAGCAACAGCTCATGATTTTTGAAATTATAATCAGCTCCCTAGCAAGATTAAAAACAATTGGACAACAACTTTTTGTGTTTGTTGATAATTTAAGCAATCCCTACGTTTGGAAAATAAATTCTAAGCGACCCCTTAAGATAAATATAAGGGTCTATTAACAGAAAATTAAAGGATGTGTGAGTGAGAGTTGCCTTCTATATTTTATTAGAGTGTCAATGCCATTATTTGCTGTCTTTTAATTAATATTTAATTGTTCAATATCTAACTAGATGAGATATCAACTTTTATTATTATCCACATCAATTTGTTCATCACAGCCTTTTTTAGATGTAAGTTCACGCAACCATAGAGGAAATTGTTTACGCCATCAAGTTGCAAAAATTAATTACTTTACAGACATGTTAAAGTATTTTCATATTTTATTATATATTTATTTGGTATATTTATGTATTTTATAATCAAAATACGAAATTTGACTCTTGCTTTAAAAAATACGGACAATATATCTCATTGTATCAGACTTATCTTTTATAGCAAAAATGATGAAAATATAAGTTATGCTTAGATTATTGTATTATTAAAATAGTCAGAACTAAAAAAATATGTGTACTATCTAGACAAATTCATAACTAGATATAATTTTTTCCTAGGTCATGACTATTGTTTGATAAACAAATTCAAATAGTTGTTTATATAATTTCATTGTTCAAACAAATGCCGATATACTATTCAAATTACTTTCTTATTTTACTTGTTTGGAAAGGAACATGCTATACCTATTGTGCTCCTTCATTAGGCTTGTAAATGGATATCCGGAATCCGCACATTCGATCCGGATTCGAGTCCAAAATTTGAAAGAAAAAAAAATCCGACGTCGATTGGATTCAGGATATCAAATTTCATCTCCGAAAAGTTTGGTTAGGATATCGCATATGGCTATATCCACTCCGAAAAAATCCGAATATGACAATGTATATACATATATTATTAAATGTATATTATCTATATATATAAATATGAATAGATAGATACTTTATCATATAAATTCATAGTGATATCAATATTTTCTATATTTAATATATTTAGTAACAATTTATTCATGATTTTAGGTTCGGATCGGATATTTATCCGAATTCGGACATTATTCATTCAGGATTCGGATTTATTACATGATATCTGCCAGATATCAGATCGAATATATTTTTTCAGATATCGGTTATAGCAGTATCCGCTCCATATTCGATCTATTTACAGGTTTATCCTTCATTATGTAATTCTTTTATTAATTAGCATATTTGGTATTTTATTATCACTTGTAAGAAAAATATGAAAGACAACAAATGGTTTTGCAATGGTCTTGAACATATTATATCATATCTGTGAACAATCATTAGAGTACATTCCACCCCCCGGTGTAAAATCCCAGCTCCGCCTCTAGCTAGGACAACGAATCCATGAGAAGAGTTAACAATATAAATGTGTCACTCTACCTCTTTACCTTTGTGGATTACCATTATATATCTATATTTTCTTGTGTATGAAGAAATAAACTTACAAGAAGAACTTACAAAATACTAGTTAGATCTTTTTTTAAAGATTGATATACACAGCCTAGCGAATCAGCTAAATTCTATTAACCCAAGGAAATTAGTATTTTCTAGAGAAAAATGATAAAGTGTGTATACTATTACTAAAAAAGCATTCAAAGAATCCCCAAAAAGACCATACGACAAGCACCAGCTATTGGTAACATATCTAGTCAGGGACAGAAAATATGTTACATCATCATCATCATCATCTAAGCCTCAGTCCCAACTATGTTGGGGTCGGCAGAAAATATGTTACATGAAAGATGTAATTCTATGACATTTGAGCTCATCAAAAGACTAGAGAAAAATGAACATGGCTCTCTATCTCTCTACCTTGTCATACTTGTATATATCTAAATTATCTTGTATATGAAGAAATAAAGTTACAAAAAGAGCTCAAGAGACATTCATTACATTTTTCAAGATTGCTATACGTGTAAGTAAAGTGAAAGTGCATCTGTAGCAAAATGAGTACTGGTTTATGTCATTTTTCCATTGCATTATAACGTAGTTGAATTCTTGATTAACTCTCCTCATATATATTGAGTCTGCATCTTCCCTCACTAATTTTATCCACCACACCTTAATTGCTCCTAACAGGGGCTCTCTTAGGCCAGCATTATGTACGTGGGGACCATTTAAACACATTCTTATCATGACATTCTTTTATTATACAGTCATTTACAAAACTATCCTTGTCTACCTTTACATCCATCTTAGAATTCTCATTTCAGGATAATCACTTTGTGAATGCTTATTGCTTTAGGGCCCAACATATTCTACTATACTAAAAAGTGGAATCCATAGCCCATTTCTATCCAAAAGTTATCATTTAGATAAAAGTTTATTGCTGTTTTGTTACAGCCATGTGTTTGATTCTATTAGGTAATTTAGGATGCATGTCATGAGATTGGACAATTTTTACGGGGACTATTAACTTACTATGAATCTCAAGGTAGGGACCAACTGTGTGCAATCATACGAGGTAAACTCAAAATTAATAACAATAAATTTTGTATTAAATTTGAAGATAACTCTTTGCAAGCTAAGTAGATTCATCTAAAAACCCCTCATCATAAGAATAGTTCAAGGGTGTTGTTTTCTTCAATATTTATTGGATTGGATCTTTCATGCAATAGGAAATGTCAATACATAAGTATATTTTTGAAGTACAAATATTTGAAGTGATCTAATTTATTTGTAATTTACCAAATTGCAATTAGATTATCCAAAATTGCGGAACAATCATACAACTTATAGGGTTATCATTTAGCAGTCACAATTGTGAAAGATTTATAAAGTATCATAAAGTCAAACATGATGGAACATTTTAAATATATGTATAATAAACATCTAGAGCATATAGTAAACATTTAAAACATCCGACAGGAAGCTCAATTTCCAGCACTTCTGTGAAGGCGTTTTTGTAAATCTACATGTTTCTGGATTAGATATCATTTGAGTAATGACAAGGTGAGCTAATAAGTTGAAATTCATTAAAACAAATGACCACAACTATTAAGCAAAGTAATGGCAAAGTAATTTGATGTAGGATGAGAAGTGTGTCAGACCCATGTATAAACCCAGAAGATGCCAAGAAAATCCATCAAAGTGTTGTTGAAGTGTTTTGTTTAGTTTTGTATCTACATTTTTAGCTTAGGCGGTTGACTTCTTATTTAGAAGTTATATGCAATTGCCCCAAATCATTAAGAGTGTGGAGGCTGATTGGTTATATCGGTGTTAGGCCTTAGTCTACGTGATGGATTTATTTGAAAATTTGAGTTGTTAGGATTTTCATAATATTTCTCCCCTTTCTCCTCATGGTATATGTTGCATCAGTTAGTAGAGCTTTGCCCTAATATCATAAGGTTTGGTCTAACCGCCTCCTTGATGTGACACAAGCAGCGTCCTCTCCCTACTTACTCTGGCAATTCACCCTTGTGCCACCAATGCCCCTTTCACATATGCACTGCAGCCAAGCATCCCCCCACCTATCTTGCCTTCTTCATTACGATCATCTGCTACATTAACCACCTTTTTTCCACAATAGCCATCACAACTCCCCCTACTATTAAAGTTGTCATTTTTGCATCTCCTTATTCCCAAGGCCTCCCCTCTTCCGCCTAATGTTGACAGCAGCCCCTATACCCTTCTCGTTGCCACTGCAACACCCTCACTTCCTTTCCCTCGACATGCACCATTCTCGCCGCCTTCTCACAATCCCATGCCCTCCCCTATTGCATTATCCCTCCTGTCCCATTCTCCAACGATGGTCACTCCATACTGTCCTCTCCCTTCTCGTTTTTCTCAACCATCAACTGCAGCTGCTACTCACTCCCATGAACACAACAGGAAACCAACAACTTGGCCGCCTTGAGATCGTCAAAGATTTATATACTATAACATGTACTCTCAAATAATGTTAGTAGCAACAAACATCATGCCTCAAAATTCACCAGAGAGTGAGCCACCCCCACTAGCACCATCAATAGAAACCAAAGTCGTTGCCCAAAACAATAGTTGTTGTCGCCCTTATATGGTTGCCCCTAGGAAGCATCTTGGGACTATATCTAACCCATCCCCGCCTTTGATCTCTTAATTAGCTCCAGAGCAAATCTCAACTTGATGCACTTGATACGCCTAAAATATGTCGAGATCATCTTGGATGACATGAATACCAAGTTCGACCAACAACATGATGATCAACATATCCCTCAGAACATTTAGAATTCAGATGAATTGGCTCGTCATCAACATGAAAGAGTGCTAAAAGTTTATATTCAAGAATTTGAAACATCAAAGATCATAACTGGCTCCACATCATTATTAAGACTTTTTTCAAATGGCATCAACTACCAGACTCGAGGAAAGGTGCCTAAAGTTTGTAAAAGCATAGCTATATGGGGAAACCCTACCTTGGTGGAAGAGATTACCGACCATAACATATTGAAGTTATTTAGGTTGATTTCATTTTAATCCTTAACTGATTTTAATTTTTTCTCCTCAAATGATGTAAAAACAAGAATATATATCGTCAAACAATTCAAATGGATGAAACCTGCCTAATTTGGAAATTATAGTCATGGATTTTTCATTACGATCCATTTGGGATAACATATTTACATCTATCTATAATTTATGAAGATAATGGGTCTAATTGCCAAATAGGGTAAAAATGTTAAATAGACTAATCAGTTACGATAAAATTCTCTCCTGATCTGTCATTTCAAGTGAAGTATAACCCTAAAATTTTGAGGATTAATGAAAAAAGGAAGTAAAATAGATGTAAGAAATGTTTTTTTACATGTACAAAATACTTTTAAAACATGTATAGTCATATCTCAAAATGTAAAATTGATATAAAATTTGTGTTCTCTATACCTTAATTGCCTATAGAGAAAACTTTGGTACTTGCTGTCTAGACGGTCGCCTAGGCACTCCAAGGCGTGCACCTTAACAACTATGATTGAGTTCCCATTATCTTTAAAAATTGGGTGTGCCTTGCCTATATTGACGTCTTCACCTATTTTTGCGGGTTCCATGGTAAAATTATGTGTTTTAATGTTATATGTAGCTATTCTAATTTTCAAAATTAAGATCGTTGGCTATGTTATGTGCAAAACATCACTTTTATTTGAATCTATTATTCCTGATACGCATTTCCTAGTTTTTCTGATTTTGCGCCTTCAATTCAGCTTCTATTTAGCAGCTATGCCATGAACAATGGTGATTACATCGCTTAAGACTTGGAGTTGTGACATTAAATCTTTATTTACTTGTTGATTCTTCTCTTACATTGTTTACAATAATCATTATCTTGTTCTTGAAATTATTGTTTATTAGACTCTATTAGAACTGTAATCGGTTATACATTCTGTCATGGAACTGTTCTTACCCCAATTCCAATCCCAATCTCACTTCCTAGACAGTGGTAGAGGGACTGAAGCACCTGCCCCTGGGTAGCCCGAACAAAATAACACATTGCATATACAAAAAGAAATAACAACTCATAAGAACTAACCAACCCGTTGTGTGATTTTGTCAAATGTGTTCAATCTTTGTCATCAGAGCGGTATATTCGAATGTGGAAGTATGATCTTGATGGTTCACCTATCATAAATTCAAAACTCGTGGTTAGTGCAAACACACAGGTACGCAATCGAAACAATATCGTTTAATTTCAATGATAAGTGTGCTTGTCGGGACTTATAGAATAATATCGAAATTTTGTACAAAAATCTAGTCATTGTAAATTTCCTACGCATTTAACCATGATTTCTTCCATTTCTAAATGAACAAGTCTCTGAACAAGTTATAGCAACTTTTAAAGAAGTGTAATCCAACAAATATATGGCATCTTCTTAACGAAGAGCAAGCCTTAGTCCCTTTTTTTAAGAAGGCGATACTAGCTACTTCTTAGAAGAAGTGTGAACCTTGCTACTTCTATAGACAGTGTGATTCTTAATAATAATAGAAGTTCCTTTATTTTCTTATGTTCCATGTTTGATCAACATATGTATATGAACAATGGAAACTAATTGGTAGGAAATAGTACCTCACACCTATAAGTAGCCAAGATGCACACAAAAGTTACAAATCAAACAATATAAGAAATACCATAGTTAGGTAAAATATGAAAAAAGCGTACCTCGAATGAATGATTAAGTGTCACAAGATTTTTTTTAAATCCTTTCCTAAAGATTTCAAGTCGCAAGTTCCAGACGGAATAGATTGGGGGATAAAACTAGGTCCTGGTCCAGAATTGAGTAACGATCAGGATATGATGCTCAATTAATTTGCTTTCCGAAAACCAAGATCTAGGGTACTTATTCCACATGGCAATAATGACAATCATTCATCCTCAATAAGTAACATCATTTCACAATATATCAACAATAACGAATGTCAACTTTTTACATTTGGATGAATGATTTCATTGGGTCATATGTATTAGAATGACAACAGGCCCTTAATCTTTATCCTTGTTTCAAGTCTATATTCTAAATTTTCGAGATAATGATAGATCTGATATTGATTCAAATAGATCTCATGGTAACCTGGTTAAGATTAGATAAGATTACAACTTTTGATTTGAAAGTCACCATCAAAGACCATTAGTTAAGAACTTTCAAAAAAAGGATTAGAATAAGATGTTAAAAGTAGTTTCATTGTGTTTGGCTCGCTCTCACGATATAGATTCGACCGTTTTCAATATTGTATATGAGAGTTATGATCATAGCAAGTTTTTAGAGAGAGAGAGAGAAACCAACCCGAGGAGAGAGAGAGAGATGGAGGGAGCCGCCAGCTGCTTCTAGCAGCAACAATGGTGCCAGTGTAAAATTTATCACCAGATTTCCGTCATGGCGTCAAAATTTATCAGTGCAAAATTTATCACTAGATTTCCGTCATGGCGTCAAAGTACAACATCGAGAAGTTGAATGATTTACAGAGCTTCTCTTTTAGGCAAGTCAATTGTGAATCTTGCCTTACGCAAGGAGTCCACAAAGCTCTACTTGGAAAGGAGAAGAAATGGATTCCATGATGGACGACCGATGGTTGTAGATTGATTACAAGACTCGTACATGCATCCTCCTAAGCTTGGAGGATGAAGTACCCCGCGAGGTCATCCGTCTAAAGATTGCCAAAGAAGTTTGGGATGAGCTTGAAGCACTCTACTTGAACAAGTCCACCAATGAGCATTCGCAAAAGAAGTGCCTTTTTGTGCTTTGCAGGAAGCAGGCGGTTCCGCGACGGCTCTTGTCATTGAGTTGAATGAAATCATCCACAACCTCAGGTAGATGGATGTGAAGATAGAAAACAAGGATCAAGTCGTTTTGTTGCTTTATACCCTTTCACCGTCCTATAAGAATTTTCGAGAAATGATGATATTTTGGGAGTCAGACACCATCTTACTCCATGGACTCAAAACGGCCTTGATGTCTCAAGAGAAATTAGAGAACAAAGTTCACTTCGTCAAAAGTAGCAAGTGAAGCATTGGTGGTTGAAGAACAGGAGCGTCCATGTGACAAAGACACTTAATGTTTAAAGCAAAAGAAGCACAAGCCAAAGTCAAATCAATCAAAGAGGTGCAACTACTGCAAGCAGATGGGTCATATCTGGGATGAGTGCTACAAGTTACAAAACAAGCAAAGAATGAGAAATCTAATGATGTTGCAGCTCAAGCAAAGGTGGCTCATGGAGGTTCTGACAATAACGGCTAAGTTCTTGCTTCAACATCATCCTAGACTATGAGAAGGATTGAATTATTGATTTAGCATGAACGTACCACATGACCGAGCGTACGGATTATTACCATACCTACGAGTCACATCAAGGTGGAGATATCCTTATGGAAGATGACTATCCTTGCAAGACAAATGGTTTTGGCACGGTTGAAGTCAAGATGTTTGATGGTGAAGTCAGAACATTTACGAACAATTCGGCATGTAATGTTGTCAGGGTAAAGAAGAATATCATCTCATTGGGCACACTTGAGTACAAGGGTTGCACGTTCTTCAGTGAAAACGGAGGTATTAATATTCGTAAACTTGATCAGGTCCCCATGAAGAGGGTGAGAAATTCACATAAACTATAATCTTGCAATATTCTACTATCTCAAGCTCTGCAATGGTTACAACTCATTTAGAGACACCAAAAGGCTTTGGCATATGCGCTTGAGACACATATTTGAGAAAGAGATGATGATTTTAAACAAGGGAGGGTTGTTGTGTGACCAAAGAATTGGAAAATTAGATTTATGTGAGCAATGTGTTATGGGAAAGGCCAAACACAGTAGCTTTGACACGAGAATTCACTCCTCCAAGGATGATCTAGATAATGTTTACTTTGATCTATGGGGCACTTGTCGTGTTCTTTCCAAAGGTGGTGCTATATACATGATGACCTTCATTGATGATTTCACAAGGTTTGGGTTTATCTTCTCAAGAACAAGGACAGGCATTCTTTACTTTCACATTGGAAGGCTCTTCTTGATATCAAACAGACAAGAGCATAAAGACTTTTCGGACCGACATAGTTCAATTCTAAGGAATTCAATCATTTATGCACCAATCATGGGATCAAAAGGCATCGTACAGTGTGTCACGCGCCGCAATAGAACAATGTAGCAGAAAGAATGAATAGGACGTTGGAAAATGCCTGATGCATGCTTCTTTACGCGGGCTTGGATAGATCAATCCGGTTGAAGCTATATCAACCTCGTGTTATTTAGTGAATTCTTCTCCATCATCTTTTGTTAATTTCAAGACCCCTAAAGAAGCTTGGTTGGTAAACTTGTTGATAATTTGAATATGTCTATATTTGGTTGCCCTGCTTATGCACATTCTAATACTGGAAAATTAGAACCTAGAGCTATCAAATGCATATTCCAAGGTTATGATTCTAGGCTGAAAGGATATCGTCTTTGGTGTAATGATCCTTCTTCACCACATTTCTCGGTAGAGCGCAATGCTACCTTTTCACGAATCCTCCATGGTGTCTACTATGCAAGACACAAATAGCTCTCCTACAGGTTCTCATTAGGGCATCTCACAATAGGTGGAGACCAAAGAAGATGACGACTCATAAGTTGATGAACAAGGTCCCTCTTCTACGCCAGATGATTCGATGATTACTGAAGACAAAAAGGAGACTCCATAGATATAGTGTAGCCAAAGGCAAAGGCAAACAAAATGTCAAACCACTCCAACACTATGGTTTTGGTGACTCCAAGGTGATCTATGTCCTTTCAACAACGTTGACATGGGTGTTGTTGATGAACCCACCAATCTCCATGATGTAATCGTCGATCATGATGTTCAGCAGTTGATTGCTACAATGAAGAGTTCAATTGCTAAAATGAAGTCTTTTCATCTATAGTCAAGCATAGTTCAATAAGGGTGCTTCTATCTTTGGTAGTCATTAAAGACCTAGAGATGCAACAACTAGACGTAAAAACAAATTTTTTGCATGGTAAACTTGAAGAAAATACATACATGCTCCATAGGGTTTTGAAGACAAAGAGAACCATGTGTGCTTGCTCAAGAGGTCAGTTTATGGGCTGAAGCAAACTCCTAGATAGGAGATTTGACTCTTTCATGGCGCACAATGGATTTTCCTAGAGTAGCTAAGGCACTTGTGTCTACTACAACGGGTTGGATGGCAATTTTTTTGTTTACCTATTGCTATATGTTGATGATATGTTGATTGCTTGTAGAGACACATCTGATATTTCCAGGGTGAAGTCTCTTGGAAGTAGAAAATTTGATATGAAAGACCTAGATGAAGCTAAAAACATTCTTGGCATGGGGTTCAAAGGGACAGAAAGATAGAAAGCTTATCTTAATGCAGGATTAGTATAGAAAGCTTATCTTAATGCAGGATTAGTACATCAAGAAGGTTCTTCACAAGTTCACATGTTGATGTGAAGCATGTTTCAACTCCTTTGTTGTGTACTTCAGGTTATCAACTTTGCAATTTTCATAGTTTTATGAAGAGAAAGAGATGGCACATGTACCTTACTCAAGTGCCACTGGTAGCATCATGGTTTCTCTTATTTGGACTAAACAGATATCGTTATTACAATCAATGTGGTTACTCATTACATGGCTCATCCTGGAAAGGCATGTTGGCAAGCAGTTAAGTGGATTATGAGGTATTTGAAGGGCACTTCAAATACTTGTTTAGTCTTTTTGAGGAGTTCAAGTCATCATTACAAGGTATGTGGACTCACATTGTGTAGTCGACCTTGACAAGAGGAGATCTCTCATGGGTTACATGAGCTGGAAGTCACTCTACAAGGTACTATTTCTCTATCCACTACTAAAGTAGAGAACATGGTGGCAACGGAAGTCGTGAATGGGGCTTTATGGCTCAAGGGTTTAATGAATCAATTGATCATGGAGCAAGAACAAGTCATTGTTCATAGTGACAGTCAAAGTGGCATGCATTAGCAAAGATCAAATGTTCTACGAGAGAACGAAGCACATTAATGTCAAGTACCACTTTACTAGGGAAGTCACAACTGAGGGCAACATTCAAATAAAGAAGATTGGTACTTTTGAGAATCCATCTGACATGATAACTATTAGTATATATGCTTTATTGTGTTATGATGTGTTATTTGTTTTGTTATGGGGTTTAGACTTGTCTTGTCTTTAGCCTTTCTTTTATCCCATATTGCCTAGTTTTGTTTCTAGCTCTCTCTCATCCTATAAAAGAGAGAGCATTGTATTTGTTTTAGACATATCAAATGAAGGTTTCTCATTCTATATGATATCAGAGCACTACGATCCCCCTTAATTCCCTCCTACAACCCTAATGCTTCCCATCCATCCCTCAACCTAGCCGCCACCCCCTCCTTTCCCCCCACCCTAGCTGCCACCCCCTTCTCCAACCTCACCCGCCGCTGCAACTCCTCCTCCCTAACCCGCCGCCGCCGTTGTCGCCCACCCCTCCCTCTCCCTCCATTGTCGTCGTTGCACCTCCTTCTCTCCTCACTGCCGCAGCCCCCCTCCCCACCCTTTCCCGCCACCGCTACCACCCCGACCCCCTTGTTGCTACCGTCAACCCCCCCCACAGCGGTTGTTGCCACCTCCACCCTTCCTCATCCTGCTACCTCCCCTTCCTTCCGTCCTACAACAAGCCACCATCAGCTCACCCATTTAGCCTTCCAATCCACCTCCTTCCCTTCCCTCTTCCTCTTTTGGGCTACACAGACATTTTTTAAATACAGCACTTTGAAGATCTAAAATAATTACCTATGTTGCCAGTAACTCTCTCCCTATGGTGGCTTAGGTCTTTCTCTCCTCTTCTGCCCTTGTGCGGGTTTCTCATATCAGAAGAACTAGATCTGATGTTGCAGCCTATTGCCTCGTTGCGGGTTCCTTCGGATCTATTGACCTAGATCTATTGTTGCCCATGTGTTGGGCTCCTTCTGCACCTGCTTGCTGACTATTTTCGCTGCCCCTGAGTTGGGTTTCTGTCATGCTGCCCCGACGTTGGGTTTCTTCTTGTTGTGTATCTGTCTCGGACGTATCTTTCTGATGGCATATTCTATATCTCTTTGGGTGCTATGTGTCACTAGTCTGAAGTTGGATGGTTCCAACTATCACACTTGATCGGCGGCCTTCGAGCTCTAAGTCAAAGCTCGTGGTCGTTACTCGCATCTTATATCTTATGCTCCTGCCATATATGTTGATAACGTCGATGATAAAACTAAACAAGCCTACGATCTGTGGACTAAGGAGGACTCCAACGTCATGGCCTGGATGGTCAACTGTATTGAGCCCAAAATCATCCAGTCACTTCTTCGCCTCCAGACTACCAAAACCATGTGGGACCAACTGTCACATGTTTACTCTGATTAGCAAAATTCGAAGAAAGTGTTTGAATTTTCAAACACATGGCCAAAAAAGAGTATTTTGCTACTGAATTTGTGGAGGATTACAATAATCAATGTTGTGCTCTTAGGGACGAGTTTGAGGTATATCACACCCCCTCTCTACTGATATCACTGAAATACAACAACAGCGCAATGAACTTCGGCTAGTGCAATTTCTTGCGGACTTACCGTACTCATTCTCTGAAGTGGTAGATCAAATCCTGTCTAGTGACATGTTGCCTACCCTACGTGATGTCCTAAAACGGGTCTAACGGCTCCCGTCTGTCTCTCTTTTGTCATCCCACCACTCTGATTTTGCTACTCTAGTTGTCCACTCAGGAGACTCCTCCCGTGGTCATGGCTGAGGCCGAGGTCGCGGTTGTGGTCGCTCTACTGTTGGGATTGGTCGTGGTTTTCCTTCATTCGGCCCCAACCCACCTTCTTCTGAATAGCACTACTATCACTTTTGTAAATGCACAAGCCATACTAACCGTTGTTGGATCGAGCATGATAAGCCTACATGAGCCAATCATGTCACTATTGATCAACCTAATTCTGCACCATCCTCTTCATCCCAGTCCTCTGCGGATTGGATTCGCTCTAGTTCGAAAAGCTACTTCAGGCTTGTCTCGCTTCCTCCACCACTGATGCCTCTACTAATGGAGGTTCCGCTCTCCTTGCCTCCTCTTCACCTTATGGTAAAAATAAATGGGTGATTGACTCTGACGCCACCTCCCATATTTTTGGCAATTCTGCATTATTTTCTGAACTCCATAAAACTTCTATCGTTCCACCTATTACTCTTGTTGATGGTTCTCAGACTCATGTTTCTAGCATAGGGAATATTTGTACTCCTGGCAAACTCTTATTGCGCTCAACCTTTATGTTCCCAAATTTCTATTGAATTTTTACCTGTTAGTAGAATTGTGAAGAGCCTAAGGTGTTCTATTACTTTTGACTTGAACAGTATTGTTTTTCAAGATCTGGCATGAGGATGAGGATTGGTTCCGGCCATGCGGGACCAAATGGGTTATACTACTTGGATACGCCGAAGACTTCTACTTTGCTGACTACATTTGTGACAGGCCTACAACGGAATTATATGTTGGATCATTACAAGTGATTACAAAATTGTTCTAAGGTCATTTACATAGAATTCCGAAATTGCACACTTGTAGCTATTTTGACTTGAACTTGACCCAATCTAGGGCTTTTGATTTGAGATCCTTTTCATGTACCTAATACCTGAAATCAATCTTTAATACACATATTAGATACATATAAATGGAATGGTTAAGTCATTATCAAAATATGGACAATGTATAACCTCTAGGTCAACATTATAGATTAGGACATCCATCTCCTGCCAAATTGAAGCATTTAATTCCTGCTATTTCAGATTCTGTTTTTCATTGTGAAACTTGTCAGCTGGGCAAACAAACTCGTGCTAGTTTTTCAAAGAAAAACATGAATTGGTTCAAAAAACCTTTTGTATTGTGCATGTTGATGTTTCCGGTCCATGTTCTATTTCAAGCACATCTGGATTTTGGCACTTTATGGCTTTAATGACAACTTTTCTGGAACTACATGGCTGTTTTTATCAAAAGACCAATCTCATGTGCTAGATACAATCACCTCCTTTGCTGAGATCCATACCCAGTTTGACACACCCATTAAGATTTTTCTCACTGATAATGCCCTAGAGCTTATGCAATCTTCTGTCAGCTAGTTTTTTCGCAAGATGGGTACTATTCATCAAACTTCTTATTCGTACACACCCCCAACAAAATGGGGTTGTGGAACACAAGAATCGACACCTCCTAGAAGTTGCATGCACCCTTCTTTTTCACTATAATGTACCCAAAACTTTCTAGCCTGAAGCTATCTCTATTGCATGTTACCTTAGCAACCGCATGCCCTCCTCTATCCTTGGCAATCAGTTGCCTTATCAAATCTTGTACCATGATGCCCCTCTTTTTGTTATGCCTCAGATTTTTGGGAAGCACTTGTTTTGTCAAGAACTTGCATCCTGGTTTGATTAAGCCTGACCCACGGTTTACCAAATGTGTTTTCTTGGGCTACTCTCAGACTCAGAAAGGGTACAAATGCTATGATCCCTCTACAAAGAAATGATTTATCAGTGACAATGTGGTCTTCTTTGAGCATATGCCATTCTACTCTACAGCAGGTTCTACTCTGACATCTGATCTGTTGGTTGATACACCATTGCTCGTTTCTATTGACATTGACTTGCCTCCTACTGATGTTGCACCATCTCCGCCTCTAAAATTGTATCAACGTAGACCGAAAGCTATAACTCCCTCCATGGTTCCTCCTTCACGAATTCCTACATCCTTGTCGGCAGATCCCCCTCCACCTCAGGTATTTTCTGATTTAGATACTCCGATTGGTCTACGAAAAGGGACCAAATCTTGCACTCTACATACTATTAGAAATTTTTGTTCTACTGCTAACCTGGGCATGAGCTTTGCCAATTTTCCCACTGCTTTATATGTTGTATCTATTCCTAAGAATGTTGCTCAAACCTTACAGCATCTTGCATGGCACCAGGCTATGGAGACTGAAATGCAGGCTCTTACTGATCAGCATGCGTGGGACTTGGTAGATGCACCTGCCAATTGCTCTCCTGTAGGTTGTTGCTGGATCTTTACTATAAAGTATCAGTCGGATGGCACAATTGAAAGATTGAAGGGTCGCCTTGTCACCAAGGGCTATACCCAAACGTAGGAGAGACTTTCTCTCATATTGCAAGCCCAAATTATGTTAGTGTTCTTATCTCTATGGTTGTAAATTATGATTGGCCTCTGTTTCAACTGGATGTTAAAAACGCCTTTTTATATGGTGACCTGCACGAGTAGGTATACACAGAGCAACCACCTGGGTTTGTTTCCCAGGGGGAATGTTCTAAAGTGTGCATATTGCGTAAAGCTATATATGGATTGAAACAAAGTCCACGTGCCTGATTTGACAAACTGAGTAATATTCTTCAAAATTTCAACTTTTGCCGCTCTCATTTTGATCACTCGGCTTTTATTAAGAAACTTCCTTTGGCCTTGTAATTTTGATTGTCTATTTTGATGATATAATCTTATATGGGAGTGATCAAGCAAACATCCATGCAACTAGAGAATACCTGGAAAAACATTTTGTCACCAAATATTTGGGAAAATTGATATATTTTTTGGGTATTGAAGTTTCCCAATTGGGGATTAGAGACTAAACTAGAGATGAGCAATATGGGTATTGAAGTCTCTTATATAATAGAAGTATTTTTTGGGTATTGAAGTCTCTTATATAATAGAAGGGATTAGAGACTAAACTGGACATGAGCAATATGGGACTAAACTACAAAAGTAAAAACATAAGTGAGGCACATGCTATGCACATGACACTCAACAAAACACAACATATCTCTATACTCCCCCTCAAGTTGGAGCGTAGATGTCGAACATGCCCAGCTTGTCTACTAGAGTCTAAAAACGAGCTTTAGGAAGTATCTTGGTGAAGATGTCTGCAACTTGCTTTTCAGTGCTGAGATATGGAGTGCAAATCCGGCCAGAAAGGATAGTTTCTCGAACGAAGTGACAGTCGACCTCAATATGTTTAGTCCGCTCATGAAAGTGGGATTGCCGCAATAAAAATGGAGGCCTTGTTGTCACAAAACATCGGTATGGGGTTGGAATAGGAGATATCAAACTCCTGAAGGAGACTCTGGAGCCACAGAAGTTCACATGCAGTATGGGCCATAGCTCGGTATTCTGCCTCTACACTAGATCTGGCTACAACAGTCTGCTTTTTGCTTTGTCGGGTAATAAGATTTCCGCCCACAAATGTACAATATCCTGAGGTTGACTTACGATCAGAAAGACTTCCTTCATAGTCAGTCTGAGAAGCCAGATAGATTACAGTGGCCATGCTTCTTATATAACATGCCTTTTCCTGGAGAGCTTTTAAGATACCTTAGAATGTGACATATAGCATCCCAATGACACTGTTGGGGTTTATCAAGGTACCTGGTGATGAATCCCACGGCAGCAGTGAGGTCAGCTCTTGTGACCTTCAGATAAATAAGCTTGCCTACCAGCCTTCTGAACTGGTGATGATCAGCATAAGGAGGAGAATTTTCATCGTCCCAATCCATATTTGGGTTAAGGGGAGTGTTGGCTAGTTTGCAGCCCAGCATACTAGTTTCCTGCAAGAGATCAAGTACATATTTTCATTGAGAGAGAGATAGCCCTGCAGATGATCTGGAAGCCCCTAAGAAATATCTTAGCTTTCCGAGATCTTTCATGACAAAAAGTTTTTCTAAGTAGGTTTTAACTGCATGTATGCCCACGGTATCACTGCCGGATAAAATAATATCATCAACATAAACAATAAGAATGACAAGTCCAGCCATTATTTTGCGGATAAAGACTGAATGATCAAAGTGAGAGCGACGGAAGCCAAAAGTGACTAAGATCTGACTAAGCTTGTCGAACCAAGCACGTGGGCTCTGTTTGAGACCATAGATGGCCTTTTCAATTTACAGACTTTAAGGGCAGACTCCCCCTGAGCAACAAAACCGAGTGGTTGCTCCATGTATACTTCCTCCTGTAAATCTCCATAGAGAAATGCATTTTTGACATCTAACTTAAAGAGAGACCAGTCTGTATTAACAACAACAGAATTCAAAATTCAAACATAATTTAATCGTGCAACAGGAGAGGTGTCAAAATAGTCAACACCATATGTATGTGTGTAGCCTTTTGTAACAAGTCGAGCTTTCAGGCATTCAATTGTCCCATCAGGTTGATACTTAATGGTGAAGACCCAGCGGCAGCCAACAGTAGGGTATGAAGGAGGGCGATCCACCAATTCTCATGTCTTGCGATCACAGAGCGCATGCATTTCCTGATCCATTGTCTGTTTCCATGCAGGAATAACTAGAGCCTCTATAGCAGTCTCTGGAATAGTGAAAGCAAAAAGTGTAGAAGTAAAGCATGCAAAACTATTATGCAGATTGGCAGAAGAGCAAAAATGATTGATAGGATGTTTAGTGCAGGAGCGACCTTTGCGCAAGCTGATAGGAAGGTGCAAGTCAAAAGTTACCTCAGTGTTTGTTTGATCTTCCGCAGATGGAGGAATTGGTTGTGGAGGGGCCATAGAAGGAGCGCTTGTCTTTGGTCGGCGTTTGTATACTTGCAAGGGGCGACCTTCAGGCTGGTTAGAAGAAGACAAGTCTTCAACAATATCTGGTAGAGGCGTGGGTGACAACATATCACTGGATAGCGTTGCTCCATCATCAGAAAAATAGGGCATATGCTCAAAGAAGATCACATCCGCACTGACAAACCATTGTTTGAGTATTGAATCAAAGCAGCGGTAACCTTTCTGGGTTCTATAATATCCCAAAAAGATGCATTTAGTGGAGTGAGGATCAAGTTTCGTCATTCTTGGGCGTAAATTTTTTAACAAAGCAAGTACACCCAAAAATACGAGGGACAAAGAACAGGGGTGCATCAGAAAACAGAATGGAGTAAGGGATACGATTATGTAAAACAGAGGATGGAATACAGTTTATAAGATAGCATGCAGTAGAAACCGCCTCAGGCCAAAAACGGTGAGGGACTTTATAATGAATAAGAAGGGTGCGAGCAACCTCTAATAAGTGGCAATTTTTCCGTTCAGCAACACCATTCTGTTGTGGAGTATAAGGATAGGTGGTTTGATGGATAGTGCCACGATCAGAACAAAAAGATGTGACAAACTTTTGCATAAATTCTAGGGCATTATCGGTGCGGAAAATTTTAATGGGTTTATTGAACTGGGTCTATATTTCAGAAAAGAAGACACGGATATTGTCCAAAACAGTGCCACGATCTTTGAGAAAAAACAGCCAAGTAGTACAGGAATGATCATCAATAAAAGTCAGAAAATATTTAACACCTTAGTGACTCGAAACAGAGCATGGACCCCATATGTCTGCATGAACAATATCAAAAGGGGCCTTAGAACCTATTTCCTTTTTAGTGAGAAATACAGACTGTGTTTGTTTTTCCAAAACACGTGTTTTCAGATAATGCAGAAAATAAATGCTTCAATTTTGTAGCAGACGGATGACCCATCCGGAAGTGCCACTGAAGTCTTGTGACTGATGTAGATAGAAGAGCAGATGCTGCAGGCGGTCCATCCAAGTAGTATAGTCCATCTGGTCCTTCATGGCTCAAACCAATCCTCGTCTTCGTGCGGAGATCCTTCAAAACACAACTAAAGGGATCAAATTTAATAGAGCACTGAAGCTGCTTTACAGTTTTACTGACAGATAATAAATTGACAAGAAATTGTGGTATGTATAAAACAGATTGAAGATGCAGCTTTCAAAATAGAGGAACAGTGTGAATGCCATTAATAGGAATCTTAGAGCCATTTCAACAGTAACAGATGAAATGTTAGAGGTTTTACTCAAAGTAGAAAATAATTGGATGTCGCCAGCCATATGGACAGACGCACCTGAATCAATGCACCATTTATTGTTACCAGCAGAAGGAGAGGCAAGCATGGCAGAGGAACCAACAGTAGATGTCGAAGGCAGCTGAGTCATGCGCTCCTAGAAAAACTTCTCGAATTCTGAGCGAAGCCATTCAGTAGATGGCGGAGCAGACGGTTGGTCGGATGCAGTATTAGTGGCGGTTTCTGCAGAGGCCTAGTTATCCCAGGATGGCTTACCGTGCTTGATCCAGCACCTATCTTCATCGTGATTATCACGACCACACCAGTTGCAGAAGCGAGAGCCAGTAGCTTGACCTCATCCAGAAGCAGTAGAGGAGCCGCGTCCACCAGTGAGAGGTAGACATCCGCTACGACCGCGGCCACGTCCAGAGTCAGCAGTGCGAACAGCTAGAGCAGGATGCTCAATAACAGGATTGGAGGTCACCGATGATAGTCTTTGAACTCGCTTAAGGACGTCTCGAAGAGTGGGCAGAGGGTCACTCGACAGAATCTGATCGACCACGCCGGAGAAGGAAGCAGGAAGGGCAGCCAGAAATTGTAGTTCATTGCGTTGCTTCTGCGCTTCTTTTACGTCGATTGTCAAAGGATGGTAGATTTCATACTCATTCCAAAGAGAAGAGCACTGGTTGTAGAAGTCATCGATGGAAGTATCAAAAGAAAACTCCTTCTTGGCCAGGTTTTTGAAAATTTCAAAAACACGTTTAGGATTTTGCTTATGGGAGTAGACATGGGCGAGCTGGTCCCACATTGCCTTAGCATCATGAAGGCATAACACGGACTGACTGATCCGCGGCTTGGTGCTATTAAGAAGCCAGGACATAACACTAGAGTCGTCTTTGGACCATTGTGCATAAGTTTGCTTGCTTTTTTCATCAGTCGTAGCAGTAGGGGCAGTAGGAGGATTCGTAGTAAGATGTGAGTACCGACCTTGGGCCTTGACATAGAGGACGAAGGACGCCGACCACAGATGGCAATTAGAGCCATCGAGCTTGACGATGGTAACAAACAGAGAGCGAGGAGGCTCAACCGAAGCCATGATGAGCAGTGGCAGGACAGTAGTGAAGAGGTGGCGCAAAAGCAACAGGCAGTGGAAAAAGAACCCGCTATGGGGCAATAGTAGCAGCAGAGATCTGACGCATCATATCAGAAGGGACCTGTGTCGGGTAGATGGACTGATAAAGGAACCTATGCCGTCGTGAGGAAGATCAATATTTCATCATGAGGCGCAGGCAGAAAACCAACTGGCGATATAGGAGACTCTCAACGTGTGATGGCTATGGCTTTCCGGAAGGTTGCACATGCGGAAATGAGCTGGAGGAAAAAAGAGAGGAGGACAGCACGAGGAGAAGAGGGCAAGGGCAGGTGAGCAGTGGCGGGTGGAGGGAGGAGGGGCGGCGGGTGGTGAAGGAAGTAGGGGCGGAGGCAGGTGGAGGTGGGAGGCGGCGACGGGTGAAGGGAGGAGGGGCGGTGGCGGGTGGAGGTGGTGGGGTGGGAGGCGGCAACGGAAAGGGAGCGGAGGGGCGTCGGCGACGGCAGGCTAGGGGAGGTTGGGGGGCTGAGGGTGGGAAAATGACACTCGGGGAATCGCACCTGCTCTTGATACCATATAGAGAAACTGGGAATTGCTTATTGAGTGAATAAACCAGTGTACAATACAGTCTCTTATATAACAGAAGGGATTAGAGACTAAACTAGAGATGAGCAATATGGGACTAAACTACAGAAGTAAAAAAACATAAGTGAGGCACATGCTATGCACATGACACTCAACAAAACATGCTATGCACATGACACTCAACAAAACACAACATATCTCCATAGGAGGTAATCTTGTTACCTGGTGCAGCAAGAAACAAGTTGTAGTTGCCCGCTTTAGTGTTGAAGCTAAGTATAGAGCTATGGCTCATACTACTTGTGAAATGTTACGGGTATGTGATCTTCTGAAGGAGTTTGACATTTTTGACCCTGATCCTATTCCTATGTATTGTGACAATAAGGCTGCTATATTCATTGCCAGCAATCCAACATTTCATGAGCGCACCAAGCATATTGAGATGGATTGCCATTTTGTCTAAGAAGTTGTCTTATCTGGCAATATCTCTACTCCAGATACTCACACTTCTGATCAAGTAGCAGATGTCGTCACAAAGCTTCTTCCAAAGGCCAGATTCACTACCATGGTGAACAAGCTGGGCAGATTGTATCTATGCTCCAGCTTGACGGGGAGTATTAGTATATATGCTTTATTGTGTTATGTTATGTTATTTGTTTTATTATGGGCTTTAGACTTGTCTTGTCTTGTCTTTAGCCTTTCTTTTATCCCATATTGCCTAGATATGTTTCTACTTACTCTCTTATCCTATAAAAGAGAGAGCATTGTATATGTTTTAGACATCAAATAAAGGTGTCTCATTCTATAATAACAAATACTCTTCCATTAGCTAAGTTTGAGCTTTGTTAAAAAATTAATTGGTCTACATTCTACCTTAGCTTTGCCCGTGTAGGGCATGTGGAGGATATGGTATTCTTATTTAGTCTCTGATATTAGAGAAGATTGCAAGTGTTTTTCTACTTCCAATATTTTTGAGATGAAGACAAGGTGGAGTTTGTCGGGAGTGTCTTAAACTCTCTAGAAAAGCTTATTTGATGAATTGGACTTCTACACCGAGCGTCGCCATCGTTGGAATGCGTTTTGGGCACCTACAGGAGCATTTACAGCCATACATCAGATCATATATAGCTTGCTTGGACTGTATTTAGTACGGGGCAGCAGCAGGGCTATTTATGATCTAGCACTGGACCGTAAGTGTTGCTGAAATGAAAATACATTCCAAGGTAGGGACTTTGTACAGTCTATTCGGAGTCAAAGTTCAAAATTTCGACGAAATTGTCGAAATTTCGGCCGAAATTTCTATTTCGGTGGCAATCGGACATCGAAATTGGCTGACGAAACTCTCAAAACATGCAGATCATCGATTTTTTTCTACTTTTTCATATACTATGTACTACCTAGAGCATATTTGTTTGCACAATTTTGTGTTTTTAAATCTATATATTGTGCTTGCAAACTATAATGACTTAATTCATTGATTTCACCATTGAAAATTAACATCAAAAATCCACATCAAAATGTCCATGGAAACAGTTCAGGGTCATTCACTAAAAAATGATGAGACCCCACCCCCCACATATCCAATGTGAAATATTATTGTTAATATATGTGTTGCTTTATTTATGTTATGTTATTTTCCATTATATTTGGACCTTTCTGTAATTGTTACTTTTCTATAAATAGAAGGGTGCACACATTGTGCAACCCTAAGCTCTCCAAATCTCATGGTATCAGAGCGGGCCGATCCACCTTAAACCTAATCCCTCTCTCTCTCCACCAACCCTAACCGCCGCCACACTCCGAAATCTCCTTTTTTCCACCGCTACAGTAGCGTCGCCGCTACAGTAACGTCGTCCACCCCTTCGCAGCCCTCCATCCACCTCTAATTCCCTAATAACCTCCATCCTTGTGGCCTAATCCACCACAGGCCCTCCGTCTAGCTCCGTTTCTCTTTCCAAAATCTCCGAACAGCCTCGGTAACTTTCCAATTCTGGCACGTTGACGGCGTAACGAGCTTCATCCTCTCTGTCTGCCTGCGCCTCACGGTGGAGTGACTGATCCTCCATGTTGGCGTAGGTTTTTTCTCTTCTCTGTTGCCCCTACGTGGGTTTTTTTTACGATCCATGTGTGGATCTTCTACCTTCTACTACTAGTCCATGTGTTGGACTTCTTCCTCTGACTGTTGACTTCTACTGCATGTGTCTGACTGTTGCTGCCTGCCTGTAACTCTACGTCTGCATCTGTTTCTTCCTGATGGCGTCTACTCATGAAGATCTGCGACGTCAGGTGACAACTGTGAAGCCGGATGGGCGAAACTACCAGCACTGGTTGTGCTCTATGCAGATATATGTTAAATCACAAGGAAAAATGTCGCACCTGACGCGAGATCCACCACCCGTGCCTCCTGCAACAGCTGATTCGAAGGATGTGAAAGCCTATGATGATTGGGTGAAGGACGACTCCACAGTCATGACATGGATTCTGAATAGTAGTGAGACCAAGATTAGTGTCACACTATTGTACCTGCAGACGGCAAAGCAAATGTGGGAACAACTTGCCAGCACATATTCACACAGTCAAAATCCAAAGAAGGTGTTTTATATCAACAAGCAACTCAGCCGTCTGCGTTTCTCTAGTTCTGATCTGACGGATTATTTCTCTGCTTTCAAGGGATTGTAGGGGGAGTTGGAAGCCTACCATCCCTTGTCTACTGATCTGGCTACAATGCAACGACAGCGACAGGAGTTGCAAGTAGTCCAGTTCCTATGTCGCTTACCTGATTCCTATGTCGGGGTGGTGGATCAGATTCTCGCCAGTGATCCGCTGCCTACTCTTCAGACTGCCTTTCAGAGACTACATCGCTTGCCTGCATCGTCATCTGAGACTCCTACTGATACTGGGGATTCGACTGCTTTTGCTGCGATGTCTGGTCGTGGTCGTGGTCGTGGTCGTAGACGCGGTCGTTCATATGATGCTCATCCTCCTCTTGGTACTGGCAGGGGGAGGAATTTTGCGGGTCGTGGAGCATCCTCTGGATCTACTACTATTGTTGCTTGTCCTCAGACTGGCCAAAGCTTCTGCAACTTCTGTGTCCGGTCTAATCATGTTGAAGACAAGTGCTGGGAAAAGTATGGTAAACCTGCATGAGCCAATGCGGCCAGTGACACTACTGCTACTTCAGAGACCTACCCAGCCTGTTCTGTCTAATGACTCGGGTACTGCCACTGCGGATTACATTCGTGCTGAGGTGGAGCGCCTACTACGTGAGCGTACTGGCTCCTCTTCTACTGCCACTACAAGTGGAGCCCATGCTGCGACCTACTCGGGTTGTGATATTGCCTTCCTCGGTACTCCATCTTCTAGTGCTGGTAATACAAAATGGGTTATCGATTCGGGCGCATCATCTCACATTTCTAGAAATCGAGCTTTATTTAGAAATTTATCTAGACCAGCTACTGCTTCTTCTGTCATGCTTGTAGATGGTTCTAAGTCTGCAGTTTCTGGGATTAGAGACATTGTATCTAAGTTTCTTCTGAAGTCGGCTTTATATGTGCCTCGTTTTCCGCTGAATTTATTATCTGTTAGCAAAATCTTACGCAGCCTGCAATGTAGCCTGACCTTTATACCTGGTTCGTGTGTTTTTCAGGACCTTCGCACGAGGACGAAGATTGGTGGGGGGCATGAAGGATCTAATGGCCTCTTTTATCTGGATGATCTACTAAGACTGGACAAGGTTGCATTGGCTTCTACTTTATCGGCATTATCTGCATCAGTCTCTGCATTACAATGGCACTACCGTCTTGGACACCCTTCTTCTGAAAAACTAAGACATGTCATTTCTAGTGTTGGCACTCATAAGTTTCAGTGTGAATCATGTCAGTTAGGGAAACAGACTAGGGTTGTTTACCCTAAACGTCCTAAGAGTAGTAGCAAAACTTTTTTGATCTTGTTCATGCTGATGTATGGGGTCCTTGTAATGTGCCTAATTTGTCTAGCTTCAAATACTTTTTACTATTTATTGATGATTTCTCTCGGACCACTTGGTTGTTTCTGTTGAAAAGTAGGTCTGAAGTGTTGTCTACTATTAAATTCTTTTTTGCTGAGGTGAAAACACAATATGCTCTGCCTGTTAAAGTTTTTCGTACTGATAATGCACTTGAGTTTGTCCAAAAAGATGTTGCAATGTTTTGCCGTTCTGTTGGCACTTTACATCAAACTTCTTGTGCATATACACCACAGCAAAATGGAGTAGTTGAGAGGAAAAATAGACATTTGTTAGAAGTTGCTAGAACTATTATGATGCACTATCATGTACCCAGATTGTTCTGGCCTGAAGCAATATTGACTGTCTGTTTCTTAATTAATCGGATGTCGTCCTCTGTGATTGGAAATAAAGCACCTGTCCAAATTCTACAACCTGATGCACCCTTATTTACTGTACCTCCTCGGATTTTTGGTTGTACGTGTTTTGTGAGATTGCTTGGTCCTACTCATGATAAATTATCTCCCTGTGCTGAGAAATGTATTTTCTTAGGGTATTCTCGTACACAAAAAGGATATAGATGCTATAGTCCTACTGCAAAGAAATGGTTTATCAGCAGTGATGTTGTCTTCTTTGAGAATACCCCATACTACTCATCTAGCGGAGATAGTCTGGAGCCTGATATTATTGCTTCCTCTCTGCCTATTACTATTGAATGTGTGTCTGAGAATTCTGATCAAATGTCACCTAAGAATACAACACCACCTCTTATTGTTTATCAGCGCAGGAACAGGCCTCCACATGAACAAGTACCCCCCACTCAACACCAATCTCCTCCTCAAGAAGGTCCTGCCACACCTGAGGTAATTTTTGAACTGGATATACCTATTGCTCTTAGAAAGGGAACTCGTTCCTGCACTTCTCATAACATTGCTAACCGTGTATCTACTACACATCTGAGTATTCATGCTACGAATTTTGTCTCTGCTTATCTGTTGTCACTATTCCAAAAAATACTCATGATGCCTTGCAAAGTACAGCCTGGATTTCTGCTATGCAAGAAGAGATGCGTGCTCTTACTGACAGACAAACTTGGGAGTTGGTGGATCCACCTCCTCAATGTAAGCTTGTAGGTTGCAGATGGGTATATGTTGTTAAATATCAACCTGATGGTACTATAGAACGGCTGAAGGCACGCTTGGTTGCAAAAGGGTATACACAAACTTATGGTATTGATTACTTTGAAACATTTTCTCCTGTTGCCCGCCTTAATTCAGTCAGAATTCTTCTTTCTGTTGCTATTAATTTGGACTGGCCTCTACTGCAATTAGATGTTAAGAATGCTTTCCTGTATGGTGATCTGCAAGAGGAAGTGTATTTAATCTGTGTGGGTGCAATAATGTAATTGTTTAAGGGAAGCAAATTCACCCTCTAAGATAGTGAAAGCAGCATTCCTCCTGTGGAAGTAGGGTCTTCTCTCTGAAGACTGTTGGAACCACGTTAAATCGGTGTCTCTTCTTTCAACTCTCTTCTTTTCAACGACAAACTATAGGAGCTTTAGTAAAATGTGTGTCCATGTTTTTTTTCAAAGGAAAACTATAGGAGATCATGTAATAAATGATGACACGTGTGTGTGTGTGATGGATCTTGGATCTTGGATCTGTGTCAGCATCAACTGACCAGAGGGTTTATAACCTCATGATTGCGCCAGTCATCTTTCTCCTGAAAACCAATTTACCATATTTCTTTCCCTTAATCTTCAATTACTACCCTGCTAACCCTCTACCGTATTTATATCCCTTAATCTCCAATTACTTCCCTGCTTACCCCTCTAGGGATTTTCACTTTTCCAGACCTACATGCCATGATTGCTTTCTTCCACAGCTCCCCCTCAGTTTTCCCTTCTTTCTCATGCACTTTCTTTTCCTTCCTTTCCTTCCTTCAACGGCATAACTTCATTAGAACAAGGAGAAGTGGCACAAGATTTCCAGAACAAAAAACTTCTTCCAGACCTTAGGCCTAGTTTGGGTAAGTACTTTCTGAATCCCGGTGATTTTGTGCGTAGAAGGATAGTTTCCGGTATTCTGTTGTACAGCTGTTCCGTCTGGAACGGGAAAATGGCCAGCTCACATGTGCAAAAGGTACAGCTGTTCCGTCTGGAACGGGAAAATGGCCAGCTCACATGTGCAAAAGATACGCAAAAAATGGAGCGCATGAGAAGAGATAGCAGTCCCGAAACCCGCCGATCGTGGCGCTACTTGCGACTACCATTTTTCCAACAGATCATTTACACAACGGTTCGAAAAGAATGCAGAGGGACATCCGTTAAATACACATTTAATGCAGCAAATACCAGAAGTTTAAATGACGGCGGCCAAACTAGGCCTTAGAGTATTGTAATTCAATTGTTTCCAACACATTATCTGCTGCATCTTGCTCAGTAATGTTTCTTTGAACTATTAAGCCTGCAACTATTGGTCCTTCCCTAGGCCTTAGCAATTTTTCTAGCTCTCCTCTTCTCTCCATCATATCCTTCCACAGAGACGCCTAGAGCTGCTAAGCAAGCCTCGATGAAGAAGGCTATTAGGCTCAAAACAAATTACAGCTGCAGAGGGCCAAAATTCAAGTGAAAAAATTTAATTGGGCTCCAGACATGCCCAAGGTAGCTGTAGTACACGACCCAACTCCAACCAGCAATTGGGTAATTAAAATCAAGCACGAGGAAAACTTCTCCCTCATATCCCTGGTCATGAACCTCCTCGATGCATGCACTGCGACATCCCTTATGCACACTTTTATATCCTCAGATCCATCATGTGTCCCCTACTTTTCCTTTTTAGACACTAGTTACAAACCATGTCCAACCAGCATCTGGGTAATCAAAATCAAGCACCAAGCAAACTTCGCCCTCATATCCCCAGTCATTAGCCTCCTCGACGCATGCACCGCAACATCCATTATGCACACTTCTACATGCCCACAACCTTCATGTGTTCCCTACTTCTTTTTAGACACTAGTTACAAACCATGTCCACTGCATGCCCAGATGCAAGGGACACATCCGACACAACCAGAACAACTCCAGCTGCTTATATAGTTGCCAGTTTCGCCACCGAAAATTGGATTGAACATGGGATCAAAGAGCATTGCCTAGATAGCATACACAACTTGTGTGCAATGACTTGCAAGTTGTACTAAATTTTGTCATTTATAGCCGAAAAAGTATGTGTGGTGGGTTTATGTCTTAAATGCATATAAACGAATGCACGCCTGCAAAAAAAAGGGAAAAAACAAACAACCTTCACCTGCATATAACGTTTGTGCAAGACTTGTGGCTAGTGGACCTACATCCCTAAAGTACCTCACGGTTCACTTCACCAACAGCTGGAATGAGCTAATCAAATGCTCGTCATGAAGGAGCTCCTCCTTGGACGCAATGACATCGTGGTCTACTGTCTCCTCATAGTGCTCATGTGTGTCTTGAGCCCCCAGACAGCATACCACTTGTGTAATGCGAAGGAGCTCACGAGGACGCTCCCTCCACATGCTGCGGTGGGAACAGGAGGGGACAGAGGGGACAAGGAAACCTGAGATAAAGAACATGAACGACACAAAAACAGTAAAGTTTCTTCCATCTATTTACTTCCTCTTGATTATGTGCTTAGTTTTTCCTTGATCTCCCTCCTTTGCACTGAGTCATTGACAGTCAGAGGCGGGAGAACAGGAGGGGCAGCCGGGGCCTTGGCCCCCCCAACATTTTGAAATTATCCATACAAATTACAATTGATATTAATAAGATACTTAAAACATTACTTTATAAGCCACCCTCAAAATCAGCATACCATTGTTATCATTGTTTCTATCAGTTGACAGAATCTTTGATCAACATATTTAATTACAATAGCAGCTGTAATTCCTCCAAAACAACTCGTCTTTATCTGGTAGCCTTTTATGAGTATACGTTAAGATAAATTTAACGACAGAAAACTCATACTATCTAAAATCAGTTGCATCTTTTAGCGTAAAAGTTGGCAAAGAAAGACCCTATTCAACGCTTCCTTTCTTCCGGCTACAGAAAATTGTCCCCAATTCTACCATCCAGACCCAGTACTTTTTGATAGGATTTCAAAACGTGAACCTCTCTATCGTCTCTTTTAACCGGAACCACTTGTGGTGAGAGAGTTATCAATCAAGATGTCGAGATAGTAGCTGCAAAATCTCTACCTTTGCCCCTGGTCATCTTCTGGTTAAAGACAGGTACGGGATAGTCCACAATACAAAGGTTCTGCTGATTTTTCACGCTTCATGTAGCAACAGATGATGGATATAACATGTTGATTAAAAGGTAAGAAATGTTATTCGTATTAAACTGATCGAGATCATGAATTTACTGTTCTCCCTATAACACATGATACTAAATTCATCCACAAACTGATCTTCATATAATGAATAGCGGCGAAGCAATTTGGCTTTACTTTTAAAGATATTCTTCGACAACTTTTAACATATTCTGAAAGTTTCATAGTATATAGGTATATATATCAATCTAAAGGACAAATTTGATAAGTTTTATGCTATCTAAAATCCGTAAGTTCAATCCAAGTCACTACTTATAAGCATGTTTTTGGTGCACACTTTTTTCGTTAGAGCTGTGATATTCAGTTGGCCCCCCCAACGCATTCTTGCTGGTTCCGCCACTGTTGACAGTCATCTTTATTGCAAAAACGTACTTACCTTTGGTGGTAGCACCAGCCTGCTGTGAATACTTGAGATATTTTCTAGGGCCGACTAGCCGCATAAAGTAACAGTGGCGACTCAGACATATTCCAAAAGTTCTTGTGGTACCAAAATCATAACAACATCAGTAGCTCTTCAATGAGCCTTCTAAGGCAGAATCGTCAACATATAAAAGTGAAAAACAACCTACTTCAGCATATCATTGAGCAGGCACTGGCATTAACCCAGTTGTGTGATTTTGCATGTATACCTTCCTTACACACTTATTTGAAACAAAGGCAAACAAACTAACTAAAGCAACAGAATTTCACTAACCAAGTTCTAAAAATCTTCCTACTAAAAATGTTTTGCGTATTTGGTTGACTTACACATCAAATACCAAATAACTCCAGCATGTAACACCAGACTAATAACTCCAGCATGTAACACCAGACTATGTAGTTCTGCATAAGCTTCCAGGACTTATGATCTATAAGCAGCCAGCCGACAAAGATCAGCATGCCTCTGGTGTGTCTGTAGGGCTAGAGATTAGTTCTATACATGAAATGTGCATTAAACCTAGGCATCTATCCAGCATCATTGAAACATGATCTTTCTATGATGTCAATGATCATCCTACTCGTAAATCGCATATGGCATCTTCCAAGGGGCAAGTCACCGCTTCGGTCTGAACTTATTCAGACAGCCTAACACCTCCTTATCTCTGCGATCTAAAATTTGTTAGGAAAAAGAAAGAAGGTTGGGAGATGAGGGAAGTGATGAAGGCGTGGGAAAGAAAGATAGAAGAAAACTCCATGGAAGAGAGTACACAGTCAAAGAGAAATCTGGTGTATATCTTTTGGGGATAGAGAAAATGGACAGAAGGAAGTCAAGCCAAATAGACTTTTTCGTCAGCCGAAGACCAAAAACTGAAAGTTTATAATTCAAGAGTTCTAATACACTTAAGTGTATAATAGCTCTTATATGTATCTACACACAATCACACATGCACACACACATCAAAATTGCCGGCTAGGGATAGCGGAGTTAGTGATTTATGATGGTCCCCAATGAAGGGACCCAGTTTTGAACCTTACGGACAAACATTTGTTGATTTACCACCCACTCAGGTGCCCGGCCTCCGTCACGGGCTGTGGGAGAGAGGAGAAGAAATATTTCTCTCTTAATCCCCCCCCCCACACACACATACACAAACTCAACGGATTTAAGTAGAATTATGGCCACATGCAATGAAAAACATAAGAGATCATAACAAGTGTTACTGTGTATTTGGATACCTTTAAGCAATCTAGAGGTGATAGTTGAGGAACAGCCAAAAGATAAAGAAATAAAGCAAATTACAGGAACATTGTATATACTGGAGGTTCTCATTACGACGTGTGGACAGCATAAAACAGAACAATCTTGTTTTTGGAACAACAGCAACAGCGTAACCACCACCCCCTGCTGCCCCAATAACCACAAACAGAACAGCAACGTTTATATATATGAATCTATTGCTTTACTTAGAATAGGAGGACTAGACTAGAATGATGATCATATTCAATGGATTAAATTAGAACAAAGCTCATATCCAATGAGAAAAGACATATAAAAGGATTACGCAAGTAACCATGAATATGAATACCTTCTGGCATCTAGTATTTGATCGTTTGAAGAATGCTCAGAGATGAAGAAACAAGGTGAATCCAGAACGCCCTGTCCACCAGACCTGCAAGAAATTCTATAGCAAAACGTGTTAGTCAATATGCAGCAAATGATGTAAAAGTAGTCTCACCTGATGTAACATTTTTCAGTGAAGGAGTCCAGAATACGAGAAGTGGGTGAATTCTTCGGTTCACTTTTTCCTTCAAACACCTTGCATGTCCCCACTTCTTCTGTAATCCTACCCATAACAACCCCCAGAGCCAGCACGGTGGAATCAGGGCTCTGGGCCATAAAAAGAGCATCGAAATTGCCTATAGGATAACCGGGAGCCCTGACCATGGATGGGTACTTCCAGAATGCCAAACCTGATGCTGCGTCTGATGTGTGATGAGTCGTCAGAAACATTTTTTCCTCAGCTTCCCAACCCAAACCCGAAATCTCACAACCTGTATCCATGTTGCCCAAGCAGGAACCATCACGGGTGTTCCAGAAGCAAACACGAGATCCCCTCCCCGCAGCCAGAACGTGGGTCCGGACTGGGCACCAACAAAGGGCATTGACGGCAGAAGCAGAAGAAGAAGATCCGTTGTTGCTTTCCCCTTGAAACCTGTGAATCCTACGGCCGCTCATGCGGATGTCCCAGACACATACAACGCCGTCCGTGCCACCAGAAGCTAGCCTAAGACCGCACTCTGACCACCTCAACTCACACACCTCATTCCTGTGTCCCCCACGATAGGTTTGAACAGCACCTGGGCGCAACGGCACCCGGACGTCCCTGCGGGTGATCACACCATCCGGGCCACCGAATGTAAGCACGTCAGGTTCGGCCCAGTTCCACCTCATGATTGTGTTCATCCCGACGTCTTCGGGGATATTCACCACCACCTTCCCGGTGACGACGTCCCCCAGCTGGATCTCAGCGGTTCCGGAGTGTCGAAACCCTACAGCGATCCGGCGGCTATCGGGAGCCCATGCCACACCCGTGAAACTGATCAGCCCAGTCGAGTCCATGGTTACCACCCGCTCGCTCGCGTGGTTGCCGCCGCCATTGAATATGCAGACCATGTTGGACAGGGCGACGGCAACGACCCCCGAGCTACTCCAATCCAGCGGGCTGCAGAAACGGCCTTGCGGAAGGCCCTGAACGCCGAATTCTTTCTCGAATCTTGCAGGAGGGCCCCGTCGTCGTTGGTTCGCTAAGTAGTATTGCCGGCATTCGTCATCTTCCTCTTTCTCCGGCAGGCGGCGGTCGTTATATTTGAAAAAAGGTCTCCATTTCTTGTCGCCCCAGCCCGGCCAGAGCATAGAGTTTGCATAGGAGACGTCTGCCCTAGGCATAAACCTGTCGGCCATCTCGCCCAGAGGAAGTTGGCGACAGTATCTGGCAGACGATCAACGGGAGTAACAGCGTCGAGAGAGAGGGGAAGTTCTTTTTTGCACGAAACAGACCAATCTCGCGCAGAGCGAGAGCGAGATTTTGCAAGCCGAGCCAAAATCTTGCGCGCACAAGCAGGTGTATCAAGAAACAGAGAGCGGGAGGATGTTGCGCGGTATTGGGCGTCTTATATAGCCGGCAGGGCGCGTGGCGCGGGTGATGCAGAATTGGGCGTGGCGCGTACGCGAATATAAACACAAATAAGGCCCGGTCGTCCTTCGTCCAGATTCCGGGCTAATTAACCATATACCGGTTCAGGCTCCGAGAAAAATCAATGAGCCTCTACATTTTCAAGATATAATAATAAATCAACGTCTAGCAAAGGACAGTCAAAAAAAATATTTATCGAAATGTAACAATGTTAAAGACAAATAAAAACATAATTGGCTCAAAAAACATATAGAAGCCATTACATGTGGTTGTCAATCCATATATTTGAAATATATATGGGTCTTTAAGATTTGTTGTACACTATGCAGTTGTAGTTTAATTCCCCTGGACAACTAGATCCTGTCAACAAGAATGTATCTAAAAACGAAGGTTTACAAGGTTATACTTGGTCCTGGAGCAAGTCCAATGACATTACCCTTGCAGTAGCATCGTGCTTCTTCTTCTCCAGGCAGTAGCACGCTCCTTCGCAGTAGCAACACTCAAACGATCGTCTCCACCAGCCTCTAGGTCTGGCCACCACGGACGGTTGTTGATGGAGTTCTCCTAGTGGAAGAAATCTCCCGCCTCAAGAGAATACCATACAGACCGTTGAGAACTCCATGTTGTTCTACCAAAGCCAACGAGAAGGAGTTGTCCCTTTCTGGCGGCGTATTAGTCATTAACATGCTCTCCCACAATTGTTCTCTCCCTCGTTGTCCCTCCCTTTAACGGGTAGGACTTGCTCGGGCTCTCTATTGGTTACCAGAACCAAAGAGGACAACAAGTGTCAGAGCAACTGATTTTCAATTATGTGTCTTGGGAAGCCCCCAGTACCCCTCTATTTATAGGAGGGGTTAGGATCTGAGTTCCCAGTCTGTGTGGGAGTACAAGGGTCTAGAATTTCCATAAAATTCACATCCTATGATAGGTGAACCGGTCAAATGGCATAGTGAGCCTTTGTTTCACAGTCTCCCAATCGCAATTGAATTCACAATTCATTTCTAATTAATGACCAACATTAATCCTTGTACCAATTGAACTGAACAAGTGATCCTATGTGATCTCTCCTTTAATCAAGCATATAAATTTATTAGTCAAACTACCATATGAAAGGGGGGTTGTGAGTCACATTCATAAAAGGTCATGCAATCATAGTTTTTAATTGAAAAAGGGAGCGCTTAAGCTAGAACAAATTGTTGGAACAAGAAATTTCAAGTTTTGGGCAAAGTTTGGAAAAATGGTGAACATGTCCCTATTCACAACAATATCTAAGTTAAAAAGTAATAAACAGGATTGAATCTAAACCTAGCTAATCACACATAGAAGAAGGAAAAAAACCTACATGCAATGCAAGGCAGATAGTGGCATGACGAATGGTTCCAAATTTTTAATGGATTATGGAAAATGAAAAGATACAAACGACATGAAATGCAATTTTGCAAGTTGCAACAAGAAAGTATGGATGGACAAGCAACAAAGGTTATTCAACAAAAAGTTTGAACAAGGAACATGAATCAAAACAAGGGATTGCCTCCCTAACACCTTAATCTTTTAAACCACACTGACCCTGGCATGAAATAAAAGCTTAGAATGGTAGGGTGATGAGCATAGATCTGTGGTGCACTACGAAAAAATTAGTAATTACCTACATTTTATCTGGCTACATTTTTCTTATTTGTAGCTGAAAATAACTTTCCTTACATCTTTTGTTAGTGTAATTAAATGAGTTGTAGCTAAACGTAATAGTACATATTCAATACATTTCACACTTTTGAAAATTTGTTTGGACACCACATTATATTTTCCCGGCCCCGCCCCCTCTCCCTTTACCAATATGCTTCTCCCTATTTTCACCATTTGTTGGTGGGCGATACAAATTTCTCCGCCTAAAATTTCACTCTTGTTCCCTTTCTGTTGGCGGGCGATACAAATTTCTCCGCCTAAAACTTCGCTCTTGTTCCCTTCGAACTGCCCTAAACAAAAAAAAGAAGCCTGACGTCAAGCTCCGTCGCCGCCGGTGGGATACCAGACGTCGTCTTCCATAGTGATGTTGGATCCTAGATGGGTGATTAGATGCTCTAGAGGGGGGGTGAATAGAGCTGAAAACACTTAAACAAAACTCATTAAACCTTCAAAATAAATGACAAGATATGGTTGCTAAATAGGTAATTTGAGTGCAACTAAATCATGCATAGCAAAGATAAGAGAGATTGAACATACACCAATAGACAAGCTATTTAGAGTGGTTCCACACTTCAAACTAGAAGTGTGTCAGTCCACTTGCCTAGAGAGGTCAACCTCTAGGACTTCAAACAATTGCACTCTTATATTCATTAATAAGACATACAATACATGACCAACAAAGGACTTACCTATCCAATACAAAGAGTCTTCAACCTTACCAAGGACTTACCCACTTTGCAAGAGTCTTCGGCCTTCTCCAAGGACTTACCCACTCTTGCACAAGTCTTCGGCCTTGCAGGAATTACCCACTCTTCTTAGATCTTCCGCCTTTGACTTCACCTTCACTCGGAGAAGCTTCCACCAAGGTCTTACCCACTTGAGCTTGAGTCTTCTGCCTTCTCCAAGGGCTTACCCACTCTAGCTCCAAGTCTTCAGCCTTGATCTTCACCAAGGGACTCCTTCCCTTGTTCTTCTTCACCTCTCTTGGACAAGAGAGAGAACCTTCATCTTCATGATTGCGAATGAGAGATGGGGAGGTGGTGGAAGTGAGAGCCTCACAAGATATGCAAGTAGTACTAGCTCTCTTACAGATTTCCTACTCACTCTAATGGATGTAGCAAGTGATTAAGCTTAGAGAGAGAGAGAGAGGAGGCTGTAGGATCACTCAACTATAAAATAGGAACCTTCATAGTGAATGCTCAACCTTGGAATGAAGCCCAAGGGGTCCTATTTATAGCTGGGGATGCCTCTTAGCCTTTGGGAACACTTATGAACGAAAACTAGCCATTTTGTGGCTTGCAACGGATCTATTTTCACTTGTTGCAACTCCACAACGACTAGAAACACTTTTCTGCACTTTTCCGTATAGTACAATCAGTCGAGTTCTAATATGTGTAACTCGACCGATCAAGTAGCAGGCAGCCCGATATTGAAATGATCGGTCGAGTTTGTTCTGAGGAAACTCGACCGACCATTCCAACTGGAACTGGCCTACTACCCAATAGGTCGAGTTCTGTGAGTGCACAACTCGACCGATGCAATCTTTAGAAAATCGACCAAGGTTGATCGGTCGAGTTTCAGGGTGGGAAACTCGACCGACCAAGTGCCTGTAATTGATTTTCGAAGTTGCATCTAAAGTGATCTAATTTTCGATCTAAGTGCTCCTGATATTTTTCTAAGCTTAATTACAAGTCATACAATCATTACAAGTGATTTACAACATGATTCTAATGGATATACATCATATTACAAAAACGTGCACTTGTATGACTTTGACTTGTCTTTTCTCCAATTTGAGATGTGCAAGTTAGGGCAATTGGAGTGTGTCTATACCTAATCTGAAATTACTCAAGTAGAAGCATTAGACACCAATATGTGGAATGGTTAGTCATCATCAAAACACAGGTTTAGTCAATTTAGATGTGAGTCAACATTGACCTAATTGACCTTGAGTCAACATTCTCCCCCTTTTTGAAGATGACAAACCATTCCATAAATGTATTGAAATCTTTAAAGTAAAATCATACCTTTGGAGAAACCTAGGGGTTTCAATGGAATTGAGTTCATATGCTCCCCCTCAATTGATGCTAGTGGAGTTCTCATACTCCCCCTCAATTGATATTATTTCTCCTGCATGGTTAGCTTTCATAACATTTATAGAATACCATGTCTTCTACTCATATATGTTCTACACATATATGTCTTCTCCCCTTTACCTTCTCCCTTTACATGAACATACTTCTCTTCTTTATGTAAGACATGCCTTCTTCTTCTTTTTAAAAGAAGACATTACCTTTCTCCCCCTTTGTCATTTCAAAAAGGTGGGGGTTATGAAAAAAAAAGAAACATCACTTGTTAAAGAGAAAGGAGATAACACAAATATATAAGGAGAGTAGAAGAGTGCATATAGGGGCTTGTCCAAGTATAGAAAGAAAAGCAAGTTAAAGCATATACTTGAACATCCCAAAAATGCAAGATAAAGTGCTGCAGAAAAACAATAAATCACAATTTTGACCCTCAAGATGATGGAATTTGACCAAAAACCATCGGAGCTCATGGCAAAGCAATGAGTCTTGCTCATAAGGGTGTTTCTGCATAAAAAACACTATACTTGCAGCAAAAACTGAAATTGGAGCAAAACCTGCATAAAATCCAAAAATACTCCAATTTCTACATATAATGTAGCTCTATGTGCCCTGCATCACAATGTTATGCAAGCAACTCAAGATAGTAGATATGCAATTTAAGGAACAGGCTTGAGCATATATGAGACAAGATACAAGCATAGCATATAGATGAGCAAATATTCCAATTATAAACAGGGTTAGAACTACATGTATATGAACTACTAGTAGATGATATCATAAGTTAGGAATACTAGTAGGATCTAGATCATAGCAAGATATGCCAAAAGATACATAAGATAGAGCAAGCTATGATTAAATGAAGAGATATATCCAAACAAGGAGATATGAAAGTTTATAAGCATGAAAGGATATAACTCACTAGATATGCATCCTTACCATAAGATGATTACCCCTATGAACCTCAAGGTTGTATCAACACAAGATATACACCTATATAGATGTAGCAAGTTAGAGCACAACGGAAGCAATTTTTAGACACAACCAAGAGATCCAAAGAGATCATCATCAAAACCTGCAAAACAACGCAAAGCAAGTAATTGCAAGATATATATACCAATTTAGAGCAATTAGATAGATAGAGTTGTAAGCAAGATAGGCATTTAGAACATGGCAATATGCATATATAAAGATACCAAAAGAGAGTGCCAAAGAGTAAGGCTATTGGTTGAGAAAATCTAGTTGAGAGGGAAATTCTCATTCAATAAGCCAACTGTGTATTTTGTGCACAATGTTATCGGTCGAGTTCTGTGCATGGACAACTCGACCGGTGACAGCTGTTGGCAACACCTATTGGTGCCCATCGGTCGAGTTTCACTAGGGCAAACTCGACCGACAGAGCAGCTGTCAAAAAGCACATATATTTCATAAAAACATATTTAAAGGCATGCTAAAAATACAAACCACATCCAAACATGTCTAAGCAAGTTAGTAATGCACTATAGAAGCATTAGAAATAGTTTTTGAGCAAGAGTGTGAAGAGAATCACAAAATGCCACTTTTAACTCAAAAACCATATGTATAGTGCACACTAACTTGACAAAAACAAGTTAGGATAGGTTATAAGCAATAAAACATTTACCTTTGTGCTTACCATTGCCTTTTCCACTTGTTGTCACCCTCTACACATCTCACCTTTCTTCTTTCATGTGGATTGAGAAGTCAATTTGCAATTCAATAGCTCAAGTCAATCCATTTGCAATTACCTACAGGAAGAAAGATGAAATGGTCCCCAATCATGTTTTTGGGTCCGGAGGGGTTAGTTTAGCAACCCAAGTCCTATTGCTCTTGGGTGCTTTCCTAAAAGGACAACAAGTAGAATAATGACCAAATTCATTGCAATAGTTGCATGTGCCCATAGTCTTGGAACTAGAGGATTCTCCATGAAATATTGGAGGTCATTTTTCTTTGTTGTTCCCTTGACTACTATCATACCCTAAACCATGTCTACCAATTTGTTTAGTAGTATGGTGTAGGATGTCATTAAGACTCTTTTTACCAACTAAGAATCTTTGCAAAGAAGATCTCAAACTGTCATTATCATGCTTAAGAGAAGCAATAGTCTAAGACAATTGATTAATATTATCTCTAGCATGCAAAAGATCATTTTCTAAGCAAAGAGATTTAGTTGAAAGAGAATCTCTATCAATATGAAGAGCAGCAACATCATTCTCTCTATTTGTAGAACTAGAACAAGATTCATGCCCATTGATTTTAGCAAGCAAGGAGGCATTTTCTATTTCTAATTCATGCAAAACAAAATCTTTGTCCTTGTTTTCAGATTTAAGAACATCAATGTCATGCATGAGATAATCAATAATTAAAGTATGCTTTTCATTAGAACTAGACATGAGAGGTTGAGCTTCTAGAAATTTAATCTTATCAAGTAAACTAGCATTTTCAAGTTTAAGAGAGCCTACTTGGCTAAGAAAATCATTTTTATCAATAAGCAAGCAAGAATTAGCATATTCAAGATCATCTAGTTCTATATGCAAATTATCAACAATTTTAGCAAGCTTTTTCTTTTTCTTTTTAGAAGACTTATAAGAGGCACAAATGTCATGAATAATAGCAATTAAAGATTCTTTATCTAAAGAGTCTAGATTTACCTCACTTGAGTCTTCACTTGTTGATGCTATAAGGGCAAAATGGCATTCCCCTTCATCACTAGAGCTTGAGCTTGATCCTTCACATGAATCTTCACTTGAGCTTGAGTTGGAGGAACCACTTGAGCTTGAGTGCCATTTCTCCTTCTTGTGAAGATGGGTCTTTTTGCCTTGTGGGCAATCTTCCTTGTAGTGACCCTTCTTTCCACATGTGAAGCACCGGATGGAGGGGGACTTGCCTTTGTAGAGTCTACCCTTGGAGTACATGGCATCTTCTTCAACTTGAGAGAATGGAGAGGCTTGACCAACAATAGCCTTGATTTGAGCTTTGATTTCAGCCTTCTTCATTCTCTTGAGTTCTTTCTCCTCTTGTCTTTCTAATTCCTCCCTCTTGTCAAGTGTGGCTTCATGTGCTTGTATATTTCCAATGAGCTCATCAGATTCCGAGGCTACAAAGCCATAGCTTTGCTACCATCACACGCAGACCACCGAGGACCTGCTCGAACCTCATCAGCCTCAACCTCGGCTCAGTCTCCATCTCCGACCACGTCGTCGGCTCCGCGTCTTCGACAACCCCCTTCCCCTGGCACCTCACCGTGAACCACAAAGATATTTTAGATAATGATGTGCTCGCATCCTTCACTTCCTACACGACGTCGAGTACCTTGACCTGTAGTCCTTCCCTGCGCTATACACATAACGGGTTGTCGTCCTCGCCGGTAAGGTCCCCGACGGGCACGCGAGGGAGGTCGTGCTTGGGGTCTCCGTCGATGAGGCCGTGGAGAGGCACTAGTGATGGGGGTATTGGTCATGGTATCCATAAATTGCTCATGGGGTGTAGAGAATCGACAATCATGACAAAGGAAAATTGATAGAATAGGAGGAAATCTGTCCTTGAGGCCAATGCCCGTATCTTGTTGCAGGTTGGATAGTTCTGGTTCTAATGGGGGCGCTGCTGGACTGAATGAATGTCAAACTAACAATAAGGATTCTTGCGTGAGTACAAGTGAAGGATGATCACGACAAAGGTTTGTAAGACTCCCTCCTTTGATACATCGAAGTCATTGACATGCTTAATTGTCATGTAAACCAATGAATTTAATGATAACAGTATTTGCAGAAGCTGTTGCAGGAGCCCAGAAAAGAACAGGACGATATAGTGTTTCATACCAGGTTTCCCCGTTGCATCCATCAAATCTCTCCCATTATATATAACTTCATCGGTGCTACGAGGAGTGGCATTCGACCACCATGAGAGGTCTAAATCAAACTCATGATCCTCATTTTCGTAATCAATCATTTTTTTGCATTTACAATGAATGACTACATGGGTCTGTTTTGTTTTTTTATCATGTCTAGAACGGTGAGAGGATGTTCTGTTCCACCAGTCTTGTACACCTTTTGACTTTCTACAAGTCATCCTCACTAACATATTACTCATAGTGCTCGAAGCATTGATGACATGGTAAGTAATTTCTATACGAAATACTAGCAGACACGTATTTTCTATCAGAAGTTAATGCCATTCTGAAATACAAAATGTATGTGCCAGAATGCTTGCTCTATCTAACTCTAACTTCTGATGATGTAAATGAGTACTTTAAATATATGTGGTTTTATGTGATCTTAGTGTACTATTTTAATTGTAATTAATTTCTAGGTGGGAGGATGAAGATCAACAAGCCAATGAGGAAGCTTCAGGAGCTTGTTCTCGACATGTAGATGGTATGTAATAGAATAGTTGATCAGCTATTAGTGCACTATGCTAATCTGCATTAGCTTTAATATGCAAAGGTAGTTGGAAAGACCTTGATTTATCAACCCAATTGACAATTCATCTAATTCAAAAGTTGAATGCCTTCTTTTCAAAAAGGAGTAAAGGGGTTAATTTGAGAAGTTGTAGAATGCTACTACTATGCTGTTGTAATGTGTGTTTCTTCCTTCTCATGTCCTTATCAGCAAGGTTGCATATAGATAAATATTAGCTCCAACTCTTTCATAGGTCGGCTCGGTTGACATCCCTTGCTTCTTTAAAGATATGACTATGACCATCTAGAGGCCTGCTATTCTGTGTATGGTCCATGGCACTCATCTGGTCTTTGAGTATGGTGTATGGCTCCCTTGACCAGTGGGTGGTTTATTTTCTTTACTGGGGCTGTTTTTTATGGTTTCTACATCTTATTTTTCATGTGCAATCACATTTAGCCTTGGGGAGGGAGCCCTGAAAATTGCTTCACCAATTGTTTCTGAAGTTATAAAGCAGGCTCAAGATTCTCTGTAGAATGCTGGCCTTGACACTGCCCCTCTGGTTTTTGCTGCCAAGGTTCGTTTTTTATCCCTTGTCCTGTTTTGGTAATTTGATTGCTCTAAAAATGATTGGTCATAGTGTCTAATAATGGGCAAGTTCATATAAGTAGAGACAAAAAAGTAAGACATGTTTTGACAGTGGTCACATAGCAAGCGTAAATCTACCCATGGCTGCATTCTTTTTGTTTTCTAGTATATCACACGTTTGCCCTTTGTATCTTGAGTTGTGAATCTACTTTGCCTAGCGTCGGCTGCAAGTTATCCGTTGCTTTACCACTTTCTTAACACAGGAAGCCAAACATAAACACTACCTTGCAACTTACAGGACTATGGCATCCTTTGATGAAGCAAAATTTTACTGATATATATGTACCTATGCTCATCGATAATAACACAATGACAACCATACAGGAATCCACATGAAGGTGTTGATGGGTGTTAGTTTTCCTATTGATTTTGTGATATTGCTACTGCAGGTTGCTTGTTGATATACATACATGGTTTCATTCATACACATGGTGCCCATTTCCTCAGACAAAGTACCCTCCAATTTTAATATTTTATCTGTTGTTATGTTGTTGTTTACTGAAAACTTATTAGCAAATCAACTACTCTCTATTTTATATTGTTTATGTTGAGGATCCTTATGTTTCCGTAGAAGGTTTTGGGTTGATGTGTATATCTAAATAGTCAGAAGCAAACTAGGTGAGTTTTATGAGTAGCACGACCGTGGTAGGTCACCACGGTCGTGGTAGGTAGGGTAGACCACGGGCGTGGTGGATGGGTACGGTCGTGGGTTTATTCCATCAAAGTTAACCGGTTTTTGGTCGATTTTGGGATGAAATGGCCACGACCGTGGTGATCATCACGGCCGTAGTGATGTCAGGGCACCACAGTTGTGGTGGCTAGCACGACCATGGTGGGTTGGGTAAAGTTGGTCGTGGTGATGTTGCACGACCATTCTGGTCTGTTGTAGCACGGCCGTTTTGTGGTGCACGGTCGTGGTGGTTGTCACTGGAACGGCCCGCTCTGTTCTGCAAGGTCGTGCTGCTCTCTGCTTGACTTGAAGGTTGTTCTGTTGATTTGTAAGTGACCCAGCACAACCGTTTTGTGGTACCACAGCCGTGCTGGGTCCTGGATCAACACTTTGACTCTGTTCTTTGGATTTTCTTGGACATATTTGCTTCAAATGATCTTTAGCCACTAGGGGTAGGTTGAGGGAGCCTCAGACTTCACTTTGGGTCTCTTCATGGGTAGAGGAACCCTATGATCACTCCTCTCTCTCTTCCATCAAGTGTGGTCTCAAATTTAGCTTTTACTAGTAATCAATAATGGATTTTTTTATTGTAACTGTGAGTGGTGCCATAGTTGCATTGTGCTAGTACTTAACTTGCCCGCATTCATCTCTGTTGGCTAGAGTTTTTACACTGTCATTGCTGAAACACTACCTATTCATTGCTTTTAGGTCCTCTTTAATGTAGCAATGGTTGGTTGCACAGTCTCTTCATTGAAGAGAGTACATTATTCTTTGCTATGCTCCATGCATAAAGGGGATCGCTGTTGGGATTGAAGAGACTACTCATTCATTATGGTATATTTACATGCAATGTTGAGTAGATGAACTTAAATTCCATCATAGTTCTCTCTAGGGTATGACTTTGTATAGTTTATAGCTGAATTAATACATAATACCAAACTATTTGATTGTTGAATTGAAGCTTATTTTGTATCTTTCAGTGTGCTTTGCTCAAAGGACAATATGATGCCTTGTATGCTTTTAAGTTGCTGTTGATTCTTTGTGAATATCAAAGGCTTATAGAGAAACTTATACAACAAAGGGAGGCGGCCAGAAAAGGATAATACAAGTGGTGGAATAAATATAAAAGAAAAATCAAGATACAAGAAGATGTGCATGATCATGTGGCATATAGAGTCTGCAGTGGATAGATGTAGTCAGAAGAACATATTGTATACATGAGTCTTTTTCCCATGCATATTGTAAAATAGGGGCCAGGTTAATGTCCTCCCCATGTACACTCATTGTTCAAATATAAATAGTATCATTGTTGACATTGTAAGTATAACTCAATTTTGATTAACATTCATCTGTTTTCTTATTGAAAACCCCTCTATATTGGCAAGCAACTGACTGGATACATAATGTCTCTCACTACATATGTATGTATAGTACATGGTGTCTTTCACTACACACTAGCTATAGTTACATGTGTAGCAAGTGCTAATTTTTGCTATACATGAACTACAAATACAATTGTAACCAATGCCATCTCTCCCTACATATTATAGGTACAAATTGAATTGTAGTCATACATTTGGCTACAATGGAAACTACATTTTTATGTGTAAGGACATTTTTACTTACAATTAGGGTTACATATGAATTTGTAGCCAGAGGCATAACTAACTACAAGTTTGAAAAATGTAGCCTAAACAATTAGCTACACAGGTATTAGCTATATATTATAAATGTAAGGATAATTGTAGCCAAAGCTTTTGGCTACAAATTTTGGGGTTTTCGCTACAATTTTTTTTTGTAGTTGAAGACCATATTTTTTGTAGTGGTGGCCAATCTTCAAGAGGAGTACTGGGCATTAATGTGGCTTAAAGTGGGAAGGGTAGAGCCAAAATGACCATTTTGTGGAGAACAACTATTTTGGCTCGCTAACACTGCAACTGTGGTGTTTGAAATGATCACGGTGGCTGCTTTCTTATAGATTTTTAAATACAGTTCATTTTTTTTTCTCAATTTTGATATTCTCCTTTGCTTACACACTTTGTGGTACATCTATGTATTTGTTCTAACATTATTCACAAATAGAAAAACCATCAAGTATAGTGTGTGTGTGTGTGTGTTTCTTGGAAGTGTAAAAACTAAACTACAACAAAATGAGATTTTGAATGAAAAAGTACGTAAACCATGGTGGGTTGTCTCAACAAGCATTGGGTTTAGTGCCTTCAACCAGGACAAACTTCTTCTATCATCAAACATTTGCAAATAAAGCATTCCCTTCCTCAACGTAGGCAGTCCTATCAAGGATCTTTAAAATGTTGTCTTCACACCAAGGGTTGTACAAACTTCCCAAATATTTCTCTTCAACCTTCCCCACTTTCTTGTTATCATATGGGATCTCATAGTGGCAATATTTATCAACAAAATCCTATCACTTGGCAGAAGTGAACATATATATTTTTATCTTCCTATTAAAAAAGGAGACCATTAAGGTACCAGTACACACTTTGAACTCTACATTAGTGGTAGATAATAAATTGTCTTCCTAAGATGATAAATATCGGCTCATCCTTAGGCTCCATGTCCAGGACAATGAAATTTGTCAAGAACACCATTTGCATCTCCTCATCCAACATCACCAAAATGTTCTTACCATGCCATTTCTATCTTGGTGGATATATCTATGAGTTGTAAAATAAAATGGGATGGCTTTAACTTGCTCAACCAAGCTTTGTATGGACATTATAGTGCACGATATTGAAAGTAGACCCAAGACCAAGCAAGGAGCGTTCAATGAGGTGTTCACCAATATAGAAAGGGATAAGAGGAATCCCCATGTCACCTTTATTTTGAGGGAAAGGACAGTCGAATATGGAGCTCAATTTTATAGTACACTAGATCTTCTTGGGCAGCCTCCCCACGATCTTCCTCTTGAAGGTACAATCATACTTAAGGAATCAGATGTGGTTTGGAATTTTCTTGATTGCATAAGGCAATGGGATGTTTACCTTCACTTGTGTAAAAACTCAAAGATGTCAATAATTTGTTTTTGTTCCTCTTGATGGAGAAGTCTTCTAGAGCATCAAAGAATGGTGGCTCAATAACATTGTTCTTGCTTGAAGTTTCTTAAGGGCCTTGGGTATCACAATAGAACTTCTTGATTTTGTGGATGGGACACATGGTGTTGCAAACTGAACAAAGGTGGGAAACATGGTGCAACATCCTTGAAATTTGGGAATTTTAGATTTATTCAAGGCTATATGTGGGAATCAAATGTGAGTAATAAATGAAATAGTATGACTATTGTTATGACCGCATCTGAGCTTAATTGGTAAACTAGGGTTTACCTGGATGATTATATGCTTAATTGGATTGATCATTACTTAAATCTAATTAATGATGATAATGCAATTATGATGTTTTAAACCTAATAATAACTTTAAGTGTTCTATTGTTTGAGAAATTAGGGTTTGAGAAAAATAAACCCTAGTTGGCTGAAATTAGGATTTTGATGGTACATGAGTATGGAATTTGATCAGGATAGCAGTGTGGTAAATGATTTTTCATATTTTCTACAAATTTTTTTATTTAATTGAATTTTGGATATGATATGTATAACTCAAACATGTATATTGTATTAAAATTTCAGAATATTTGAGTGTTCTTTGAATGTGGTTCTCGGTCAAACTATACTTTGACCAAAATACTGACAGAGTGCTTTTTAGCAGTGTAGTGTTTTATTTTTAGTTATTTATTAGTAACCCCAAATAATATGAAATTTTAAATGGAGATCTAAAACTCAATCATAAATAATATGTAAAATTTTCATAATTTTTTGATGTGTTTATACCTTATCAGTAGATGAATTACAGTAACTGACATTTCTGCAGAATTTTGGATAGCAGTGCACTATTCAATTTTTAATTATTTACTGGAAGCATGGAATAATCTCAAAATTTAAATGAATTTTTGAATCTTAATTATACACAACATGATAAATTATAATAATTTTTTGAGAAGGTTTGATCTCTGAAATACATGAATTCACAGAAACCTTTTTATGACAGAAAACTCTGCTGAAATAAGAAAAAGTTTAGTGAGGGGTCAATGTGCAATTGACCCAAGTAGCTCAATTGCTCTATATGGTCAACCTAACACACTAGAAGCTCTCATATTTCGTGATTCATTCTAGAGAAATAAAATCCTAGAGAGAGAGGGAGAGTTATGGTTTGAGAGGAGAAATTGATGGAGATGTTGACCTAGGGTTTTGCGGTCCGAGAAATGATGAAATCAAGTAAGTTTAGCTTCTTTGCATAGCCTTTCATGGTGAATATTCTCTCACATGTCAAGATTCCATCCCTCCTATTATTTGATCCAAAATGGTAACAAAACTTCCTCTTTTCTCACTCTTTCTTCAATTTTCCTCATTTCTAGGGTTTCTGAGTTGAAAGGAAGAAGAATTGGGTGAATTGCTAGGGATTTGATATGGATTTGAGATTTTCAGATATGGGATACGTTTTTAAGGTGTTTTCATACCTTATGGTGAGCGGAAAATTCCTTTACAAAGTATATTGCACGAAAATTGGTTAAATCATCCATAATCATTAATTGTTTAGTATGTGATTACAAACCATGAATTGTCTATTTGTTCTAAGTTGTTGCAAAATGACATGAAATGGAGTCTTACTCTGTTTAGATGAATTTCAGATGATAAAATCATACTAGAAATGTATACAATACATTCTAATGAGAATTCCCTAAGTATTCACAGAGGTTATAAGAATAAACTAAAAAATAGGGAATTTGTCTATGACTGAAATTTGCTTATCTAGATCCCCTTGGTTATGAATGATTGTTTATCTAAATTCATAGTACATACATATCAAATACTATCTTTATTCATTTAAAGTGAATAGTGTTTGTTTGATATCTCAGTAAAGAGGGTGAAACCCTAGTTGCGAGGAAAGTTGGATAGTTATGAATAGATATCGTGAAATCCATTTGAAGGGATTTTCTTGACATGATAGACTTTATTTATTCAATTTTATTCTTGATGTATGATATCTCAGTGAATGGCATGGAAACCTAAATTCAGCTCAGTTCTAAGGTTTCATACATATGTTGATTGTATATGATTTGTTGAAAACAGTTTTTATTCAGTGAATGCTTATGTCGTATGAATTCCTTATGAGAGCCATGTGATAAGTGAATGAGGTAAATGAAACCCTAAGGATAGGGTGTTCAATGAATCAAGTATTGTGATATCAATGTTCTCTGTATGAGATGTGTGATACTTAACAGTTCAATTGCATGATTCTAGTGTATAAAGTGCCAAGTGGACATGTAATCTGTTTATTTAAGAGTTTTAGTCTGCCTGCATGTATAGTATGTTGATTACTCAGTATATTACATTGTTTTGAATATATTTCTCTGCCAAGTTTAGAATGATATACATGTTGTATTATAACTTCAAATAAGTAGACGTGACACCATTGAGATATCAGAGTCAAGTATAAGTAAGAGAAAGGTACAATGTAGAAAGAGCTTTCTAGGAATAATAAAATAATATACTTAAGAGCCATGAACACCGTAGAATCCCTATGAGAGGTATGCGCCTTAGGGATAAAACGTCCACTACTACAGAAATAGCATTCAGTGTCGCTTTTCTGGGCGTCAGTTATTAAGGAAAACCGACGCCTATCATATAAGGCGTCGATTGTTTAAGCAAACCGACGTCTATATTCGAAGACCAGCCAGACACGGGTACCGCTTTGTATTCAACGTCGGTTGACAATAACAAACCGACGCCTAAAAGCTCCCGCGAAATCCAATTTTTGAGCAAAAAGAAAAAGTGTCACATACAACGTCGGTTATTTAAATAGCCACCGACGCCTATGTGTGATGAAACTTTGCGCGAAAAGTGTCACTTTTAGCGTCGGTTATCTGTTGATAACCGACGCCGAAAGTGGTTCCCGCCAAACAATTTCGTGAAAATATCGTCCAATTGAGCGTCGGTTGTTTCAAACAACCGACGCTAAAGTTGTTTAGGCGTCGGTTGTGACAAACAACCGACGCTATAGGTGAACTTTATATCCTGCGATCACCCGACTGTTCCCCTTTCTTCTGTTTCATCGCCTAAACAACTTTATCTCCCGCCGCAACTGCTGTCGCCCGACCCTCCACTCCGCCGCACCCCTCCACGACAGTGCCACCGCACCGCCTTCTCCGGCGCAGCCTTCTCCTCCGGTGCCTCCACGCCGCCTTCTCCTTCGGTGCCAGTGCCTCCACGCTGCCGCCGCCAGGACGACAGAAGCTGCTCTCCACCGCCGTCGTGCCGCCGCCAGGGTTTAGGGTTGCTAGCTGCTTCTCCGCCGCACCGCCGGTTCGACCACAACTCCTCTCCACCGCCGTCGCCCACTCTGTGCCGCCGTCTGCGGACTACAACTCTTCTCCAGACCGGTATGCCCTCTTCTCTGTATTTTATTGATGTACATGTATTTTATTGGTGTGACAATGCTTGCGGGTGATTGGTGGGATTACGAGGGTAGTATTGCTGCAATAGAGATTACGATAGTAGGGGTGAGGCTTGCGGATGGTCGGTGGGCTTACGGTAGTAGGTATTACACGAGTAGGGGCGACGCTTGTGGGTGGAGAAGATTGCGACAAGGAGTGAGAGCTAGGAGGCAGAGGTTGCGTGTTAGTGAATGAAGTCTAAGGCTCTTTCCTCTCTCTCAAGCTCATGAAATGTGATTCTTACTGAAATATGATGATGGGACAATTTTTTCTCTGCCATAGTTGAAATTTTCCTACTTGAAAAGGTCAACTTACCGAAAAGAATGCTCTTCTACCTTTTATTTTAAAGATGCATTCTATATACAATTTTCCTGTACCCACAATTGCTGATTAGTTTTCTTGTACAACTGGATTTTTCAAGGAAATAGCTACAGCTAGATAAGATCGTGTACACTCTGTATTTTTTCCCATCCTTTCTACAACTGGATTCTTCAAGGAAATATGATGATTAGGGATACATATAATGTCTAGTACACAAATATTAGATGATATTCAAGAAAACCCTAGTTTGATGAGCATGTTGTTAATCATGTTAATTATGTTTCTTCTATATATTCTGATGTCATTATATAATTATGTGATCCCAACATATTAAATTGAATTAGAATGATTTCATGAATTATAGGGTTTTAAAGTTGATAAACATGTACATGCGGAAATATGGTTATTAAACCAATGGTTATAACATATAATGTCTAGTAAAGATTCCTAGACCTTTTGTTTGAAACTATTGATTTCTTAATTTATGATTTAATAATGCTCTGTTGATTAGGATTAACCATGTTGCCTGTAGTTTATAGACATTTATTATATATAAGAATGACAACACATGTATTTGTTGGCCTAGAAACCCATCCAAGATTGACTCATTAGGAGTAAATCTTGGATAGTCCCCGGTTTGGGACTGTTCTTGAACACCTAATCTCACTTAGGATGTAAGTGTATAATGTGTATTGGGTTTTCGAGAAAATTTTGGTAGCATTTCCCCGTTTGTTCTCTAAGTATATATGTACTTAGAGAACAGTGGGGAAATGCTGCCGAAATTTTCTTGAAAACCCAATACACATTATACACTTACTAGTGAGATTAGGTGTTCAAGGATGGGATAGGTGGTACATATTTATTATATATAAGAATGACATCAAATGTGTTTGTTGGCCTAGAAACCCATCCAAGATTGACTCATTAGGAGTAAATCTTGGATAGTCCCCGGTTTGGGACTGTTCTTGAACACCTAATCTCACTTAGGATGTAAGTGTATAATGTGTATTGGGTTTTTGAGAAAATTTCGGTAGCATTTCCCCGTTTGTTCTCTAAGTATATATGTACTTAGAGAACAACGGGGAAATGTTGCCGAAATTTTCTCAAAAACCCAATACACATTATACACTTACTAGTGAGATTAGGTGTTCAAGGATGGGATAGGTGGTACATATTTATTATATATAAGAATGACATCAAATGTGTTTGTTGGCCTAGAAACCCATCCAAGATTGACTCATTAGGAGTAAATCTTGGATAGTCCCCGGTTTGGGACTGTTCTTGAACACCTAATCTCACTTAGGATGTAAGTGTATAATGTGTATTGGGTTTTTGAGAAAATTTCGGTAGCATTTCCCCGTTTGTTCTCTAAGTATATATGTACTTAGAGAACAGCGGGGAAATGCTACCGAAATTTTCTTGAAAACCCAGTACACATTATACACTTACTAGTGAGATTAGGTGTTCAAGGATGGGATAGGTGGTACACATTTATTATATATAAGAATGACATCACATTATACACTTAGGTAGGATGTAAGTGTATACCCTAATCTTTTCCTAATATATACTTGTTTCCTAATATATACTTGTTTTCTCTGATCATAGAATGGATAGATCATGGATGTCCATTCGTAATCGTTGCACCCCAGAGTTTATATCTGGTCTTGATCAGTTTATTAGATTTTCTGAGGAACATAGGAAAAAACCTACAGATAGGTTCTACTGTCCATGTAGACATTGCGGTAACAACTTGAAAGTCAACACTGGTGAGGAAATCAAAAGTCATGTCATGTGCAACGGGATTGTACAAGGCTATACAGAATGGCACTGGCATGGAGAGATTTCAAAATCGAAACCAGTAGATGTCGATAGCAGTGCTTGGGTGGAAGAAGAAATTGCCTCCGATGACGTAAATGTGAACAAACCAGTTCCAGCAGACATCGTTGATGTGATGCTGGATAGTTGTAGGGTAGAGCACACTGATCCACCTCCTATCTTTAGAAACATTGTGCATGATGTTGAGATACCGTTATACACAGGCTGTGCTAAGTTTACGAAGCTTAGCGCTGTGTTGAGATTGTATAAGTTGAAAGCTAACAATAGATGGAGCGACAAAAGCTTCACTTCATTGTTGACTTTGTTGAAAGAAATGCTTCCTGAAGGAAACAAGCTGCCAATCTCAACATACCAGGTAAAGAAAATCTTGTGCCCAATGGGAATGGAGGCCAAGAAGATACACGCATGCCCGAATGATTGTGTATTATTTCAAAAGGACTATGTAGATTTGAAAGATTGTCCAAAATGTGGTGCGTCACGGTATAAATTGACGACTTCGGGGGAGTCCAAAACTGGTTCTCGTGCCAAGGTGTTGTGGTATCTACCTATAATATCACGGTTTCAACGCTTGTTTGCAAATCCGAAAGATGCGAAGAATTTTAGGTGGCATGCAGATGTTAAGAAAAATAATGATGGGATCCTGCGACATGCGTCTGATTCCCCACAGTGGAAGAAGATTGATCTATTGTACCCCAAATTTGGTGAAGAAGATAGGAATCTAAGACTTGGGCTTTGTACAAATGGGATGAATCCGTACGGGACATTGAGCAGCCAACATAGTACTTGGCCAGTCATGCTTGTTATATACAATCTTCCTCCCTGGATGTGTATGAAAAATAAGTACGTTATGTTGTCATTGTTGATATCGGGCCCTAAACAACCCAGAAATGATATCGATGTTTATCTTGAACCTTTGATTGATGACTTAAAGAAACTTTGGGCTGAAGGTGTGATGACCTATGATGCTTCAGCAAGAGAGACATTTCGTTTGCACGCTATGTTGTTTTGCACTATTAATGACTTTCCAGCACATGGGAATTTGTCTGGATATAGTGTCAAAGGAGCTAAAGCGTGTCCTATATGTGAAGAAAACACTGATTCAATAAGACTAAAACATGGCGGAAAGACTGTATATCTTGGTCATCGAAGGTTTCTTTCAAAATTCCATCCGTATCGTAGGAAGCGCAAAGCATTCAATGGATGGAATGATGAACGGAGTGCACCTAAACCTATACCAGGAGATGTTGATTATGAAAGAGTAAAAGACATTGTCAATGAATTTGGTAAGAAATCACAATGTAGTATGGCCACACGGAGTGACAATTCTTCATTCAAGAAGAAGTCAATATTTTGGGATCTTCCTTATTGGAGTTCTTTGACAGTCAGACATTGTATCGATGTAATGCACGTTGAGAAAAATGTCTGTGATAGCATCATTGGTACTCTGTTAAATATACCAGGTAAGACTAAAGATGGGATAAAATACAGATTGGACCTACGTGAAATGGGAATAAGGTCAGAATTAACAGAATTACGTGAAATGGGTAGTAAAAGAACATACTTACCTCCCGCTTGTTACACGTTGTCTAGAAAGGAGAAGAAAACTTTTTGTGAATGCTTGGTAAATGTTAAGGTGCCACATGGTTACTCATCCAACATCCGTAGATTGGTATCAATGAAAGATCTGAAGTTGATAGGTCTTAAATCTCATGATTGTCACACTCTAATGCAACAAATATTGCCTGTGGCAATTCGATCTATATTGCTGAAGCATGTAAGGTTTGCAATTACCAGACTTTGTTTCTTTTTCAACAGTCTATGCAACAAAGTTATTGACCCTTATACTCTCGATAATTTGCAAAGAGAAGTGGTTGTTACCCTATGTCAGCTTGAGATGTATTTCCCTCCTTCGTTCTTTGATATCATGGTACATCTTGTTGTCCACTTGACTAGGGAAGTGAAAATGTTGGGACCAGTTTTCTTGCATTGGATGTATCCCTTTGAACGATACATGAGTGTTTTTAAAGGTGATGTTCGAAACCGTTATCGGCCTGAAGGGAGTATTATTGAAGGTTATGTGGCGAGAGAGGTTATGGATTTTTGCAATGACTTTCTCAGTGGTAATGACACTCCTGATAATGACAAGAATATTGAGGAGGGCAAAGGAATTTTGGGATCACGGGTGAAAGTAATCAGCCGTGAGCAGTTGGAACAAGCTCACTTGTATATTTTACACAATATGGACGAAGTGAGTGTTTATATCGAGGAACATACCAATTTCATAAAGAGACAACATCCTCGAGCAAGTTCAATGTGGCTTGCTAGAGAGCACAATAAGACTTTTACTAAGTGGTTTGAAGATAAAGTCTTACATCAACTATCTCAAACACCAAATGATATTACAGAAACTATCAAATGCCTCGCCTTTAAACCAAAACCGAATGTTATGTCTTATGAAGGGTTTGACATTAATGGATTCACATATTACACAAAGCGCCAAGATGATAAGAGTGTCATCCAAAATAGTGGGGTCACTCTTCAAGCGTCGACTATGTACTTTGCAAGTGCAAAGGATAAGAGTCCACGTGAAGCTAAAATGTCATATTACGGTGTCATTGAGGACATTTGGGAGTTTGACTACATAGATTTCAAAATTCCGCTCTTTAAATGTAATTGGGTTGATAACACCAAAGGATTTATAGTGGATGAATTGGGTTTCACTTTGGTGAACTTTGAAAAGATTGGCGAGAAGGGTGAACCATTCATATTGGCATCACAGGCGAAACAAATATTCTATATCGATGATCCTGCGAATGATAAATGGTCGGTTGTTCTTCATGGTAAAAGACAATTCATTGAAGATCCTATAGATGAAGAAGAGTACTATGATAAGTATGATGACTCCAGTCCATTCTCAGTTGGGTTGCCAACTCCACAAAATATTGAAGCTAATGATGACTTATATGTGCGCGGAGATCACAATGAAGGATTGTTAATTGATAAAAGATCACAATTTTAGAGACATGTATGTTTATACAAATGCTAAATGTTTGCCTTTTTCTAGTTAATACAAATGCTAAATGTTTGCCTTTTTCTAGTTAATACAAATGCTAAATGTTTGCCTTTTTCTAGTTAATACAAATGCTAAATGTTTGCCTTTTTAATGACATTTTCAGATGGTTGACCATGATGAGCATGATGTCCATGATGAGCATGAAGTCCAGGATGAGCATGCTGTCCATGACGAGCATGGCGAGGATACCAATGTAAGTTCTAAAAACATATCCTGTATTTCTATAAAATTCATTATCTTCTAGTTATGTCATATATCCTATATTTCTATATTGGGCTAATTCAATGTGTTTATTTTTGTCAAAATTTAGGTTGATGATGCACATGTACCCACTGAAGCACTGGAGCAACTTGATGCGCAACACCAAACACTTAACAAGAAAAGGGGCATCACTCTGTTGAAGAAGTTAATAGCGCTAAGTGGCAGTGGATCCAAATTGGTTGTGGAGTTTGATAATGGAGGAAATGCAATTGGAGTGAACCGCAATAATTTTGTAAACTATCTTGGGTGTACCACTCGGAGCCATTGTGGTGTTAAGTATGATAATTGGCATAAAGTTCCTCAGGGGAAAAAAGACTTGATATGGAAGGATTTATGCGTGAGTTATTATTATTTGCAATTCTATTTTGTAGATTACAAATTCTATTATTTGCAATTCTATTTTGGATACTAGTTAATAACATTTCTATTTTACAGAATCTGTTTGCATTGGATGAGAAGTTGCATCGTAAAAGTGTGATGCAACGCGCTGGAAAGATGATTAGGAATTATAGGACAAATCTGAACAGAGAATACATAAAAGAGGGTGATAAGAAGAAGAAGTCAGCCCTTGAACAATGGAACTTCTTGGACAAAGAAGATTGGGACAATTTTGTTGCTTCAAGAAAATCTGAAGAATTCAAGGTATTAGGCGTCACTCCCAATTTAATTAATATACATTGTATTCACCTATTCAAGATTAACATTTAGTGCTACTAACCAAATCATTAATGTGCATACTAACCAGGCCCTCAGTGACGCACAAAAAGCAAGGCGTGCACTGAATGTGCATGACCACACTATGGGTCCAAAAGGCTATGCAAGCGTTTGCCAAAGACTACAGGCGAAGTCTGCGGCTACTCAGGAGTCTGCTGCTACTGAGGAGTCTGCCACACCCATGCCTCACCATGTTATCTGGATAGCTAGGAGGCAAAACAAAAAGGGTGAAATAAAGAAGCCCGTAACTGCTGAGGCGGCTGCGAAAATGGTAAAATACAACTCTTAGAGCAATCGTTTGAATATTGATTATTTGTTAACTTACCAATTTCTGTTGATGGTGATTAGCGGGAGCTGCACGAGCAGAGGAAACAAGGCACGTTCATCCCTCAGGGCACACAGGATGAATTGACAGTTGCTCTGGGTAACCCAGAGCATCCTGGACGTGTTAGGGGTGCAGGCGCTGGTGTGGGCATCAAAGCATTCTTTGGGCCATCCCAGCGCAAACCCAGAGCGGGACTTTCACAAGAAGAGGTAACCTGTACTTTTTTTAGAATGCTGTTGCAAAAGGAAATTCAATAATAAGAAGCTAATGTTTCTTTTATCCATGTATAGGAGAATAAGAGAGTCGAGGATATAGTTGCTAAGAAGGTCAACGATGTAGTTGCTGAGAAGGTCAAGGAAGAATTGCTGCGGTGGCAGGCATCTCAGGCTTCCAATCAGCCTATGGCGACCCACTCTATTCCTGATGTACAGACTACAAGTAATCATGTAGACCCACCGCCTAACACGTCTGCTGTAAGTATTGTTTATGACATTGTAGTTAGTCTTTTCAAGTTGTTATGTTTTCAAGATGATATGTATATATGTATAATATTCTTTACGTAAATTTGTAGGCATTGAAGCCATGCCGCTTAAGAATGCAAGACTACGTTGTTGCAGAGGTGCAGGCTTACCCATCCCTTCCTGGGGCAATGTTTCACGGGACTCCAATGCCACAGGGCTACGTTCGTGTGAGCCCGATACGTGTGTTACCCGATTGGAGAGAAGCTACATTGCCATATCCCCACCCGGATATTGATACACTTACTGATGCAGAAGGCGGGGTCATATTGTGGCCCAAAGCAGATGTCGTCTACACTACTGAAATTGTAAGATAAATTTACATTGATTTAGACTGTTAATGTGTATATATGATGTCAACTGATCTGAAATTATATATACAAGTTAAAAAGAAGACACCAGGAGCACCTAGGCCTCCACCTCCACTTCCCGCATTACCAACTTGGGTTCCAACTGACCTAACATACCCGTTAGGTCCTGCTTGTAGGGGAATGGCATGTTGGCTACGGGCACAAAATAAACATTGCCCGATAATTGTTTCTTTAGATGCAGATTATGCAGGTCAATCATACGATAGCTCTTTATTTATACAAGATATTATTGAGCTGTTTATGTATGATTGGCTGAATACATCAATGATAGAGACATGGATAAGGTGAGATCTTGTTTATACATCCATATACCTTGTGTAAGATCCGGTGATCTGGTTTCTTATATATTAATGCATACGTAATACATGTTTTGCAGCTACTTAGTCGAAGATCATTGCAAACAATTTGCATTTGATCATGTGGGATTTTTGATTCCATCATTGATTAGTATGGTAGCTAAAGATCCTGATACTGTTCAACAAGACTGTATAGATACTTTTACAATTTTTGGTCAGCAAAAGAAGACGATAATAATAGCTCCATTCAATGTCAAGTAAGTTTACTTTATTTATAATTTGGACTTAAGAAAATTCCATTTTTATTGTGCATTTTGAGTTATTAATTGTTAACTTTTTACCTCTAGCGGTAAACATTGGGAGTTACTAGTTATTGTCCCCGGGACGTTCACTGTTTATTATCTAGATCCCGCGGGAAGTACATTAAATACTAAAATTGGACACGTAATGAGAATGCCATTATTCTGGTGAGAAATATTTCATTTTTGTATATGTTAACATCTATTATTACATTACTATTTACTTATGCAATTTACTGTGTTATATTAACATGTAGGGGTTTAGATGCATTCAAAAAGGCTGGAGGAACGGTCCCAAGGAAAAAGAACCAGCCAATAAATTGGCAGAACGTACAAGTAAGTTCCCAACTCCAATGTATATATTATTGATGTGAATTGTGCTTAGTTGTATTTTTTTGTATGTTTCAATTTATAGTGCGCTACACAAGACAATGGTTGGGCATGCACATACTATGTGATGCGATTTATGCAGATGATTATCCGATATGCCGCATTGGACATCGATACCATACATGAGGTATTATATATAGTCTCATTAGTTAGTATGAAATATATCAATCTTATTTTTATATTATTACTTATATATATACATCATTCTCTTTGTAGGTGTTTAAAACTGACAACACTACAGGTAAACGCTTAAAAAATATACATGCTCCATATACGATGGAAGCATTAAATGAAATAAGAGAAGAATGGGCAAAAGCCATACAAGCAGTGGCAACTGTAAGATATAATTGGGATGTTGATAGCGATAATGAATGATACTTTGTAAATGAATATTTCTGAATGTTAATACATGTATTTGAATGTTTCTATATGTGTGAATGTGAGAATTGAATTGATGTCTGAATGTATCTACTTGTGTGAATTATTTTTTGTGAATTTTGCAGGTTTGTGGCCTGTTTGTAGGCTGATATCAATGGATGTCGTAAACCTGTAGTTCAAAAAACTGAACTGCAGGTTCTCATCCTACTGACCAGCCACAGCAGGCCTGCAAACTGATATAAAAAAAAATAGATATAGGCGTCGGTTATTTACAGAAAACCGTCAGCAAAGACCTACATCGTCGGGTTTTTGCAAAACACCGACGCCTAATGTGGCCACAGCCGTACAGGAAATGGCGTCGGCTGTTCGTGTCAAACCGACGCCTATTTAACCTATAGGCGTCGGTCTTTTAGTAGATAACTGACGCCAAAAGGGTTCGCGCCATAGAAAACGGCGTCATCTAGGACACTTTCTGCGTCGGTCTTTTAGTAGATAACCGACGCCGAATGTGTCCTAGATGACGCCGTTTTCTGTGGCGCGAACCCTTTTGGCGTCGGTTATCTACTAAAAGACCGACGCCTATAGGTTAAATAGGCGTCGGTTAAAAAACTGACGCCGAAGTGTTCGACCTTTAGCGGCGCCCACATAGGCGTCGGTCAGAAACCGACGCCAAAGGGGGTTAAACAACTGACGCCAAAGGCTGTTTCTGTAGTAGTGGTCCTACCCTGGCGGTGTGTCTAGTATACGGGGGTCGGAACGTACCAACAGGTGGTACATGGGACGAAGCCCTAGTGGAAGTCTCCTTAAATTATAGAATGTAGTGTCCAATGTCAACCAGAGATCTTGGTGACACTAGAGTATAGAAAAGCCAATAGGTGGCTTGACTCTCCGCCTGTGTGCTCAGGTTAGAGGAGGAGTCCAGTTTAGGCCAGAGAGCCATTTCCCTGTTGCAGACCAGGAGAGTAGTCAGACTTAGCATTTCCCGGGTGTGTCCGCTAAGTCTTGTACGGTGTGATCGTAGTGCACCATACGTCTTCATATGTAGAGTACACTGCATATGATCAGGGTATAATAAAATGAATGAGAGGTCAAACAAGTGTGTACAATTATTCAATTATTCTTTGTATGTTTTTGAATTATTAGTTCTCTTTATGATCAATCAAGCATTTCATATATTGATTCACTCTTATAGATATATAGAGCATGCTGCCATATTTATGATTGTCAATTATTAGACTCTTTAAAGCTTACTGTTGTTATAATTGATATCAGTTGCTCAAAAGTATATCTGTAATTATATCAGTACTTTAGACTATTTCTTTGAAGTACTCATTCACTGAGCGAGTTGGCTCACCCCACTACTCAAAATTTTTAGGGAAATCACATGGACTTGAAGAAGATATCATTGCATCAGAGTAGATCTGTCACAAGAGTTAAGTCTGAGTATAGTTAAGTTCAGTCGGTCCCTACCACTCTAGGTCCTTGTATAGATGTGAGAGAGTTGTAAATGATGTTTTGTATGTTTGTTTCCTTAATAAGAGAGAATGCAAATGATTGTCATGTCGTATGTACATGGAAGTGTGAGAAACATAATGAATGTATGGATGTGTATCATTAATGCTGAGATTACATTAGAGAAATAAAAGTTTAATTCTCTTGTAAAGTTAGTTTATGTGGTTCAATGCGAGAAAACAAAGAGTTTGAAAAAGAAGAAAAAGTTAAGGGTGATCTTTGTATTACGTTACCTCAATCCATACCCTAATCTCATGATTAGTGGTAATTGTGAGATCGGGGTGTAACAAGTTTTGGTATCAGAGCTTAGGCTGAGTTGTCAGGGACCATTAAGTTAGTAAGTTAGAGTCATAAGTGTGGTAGATAGGAGATGTTATGATGTTAGCTCTGGGGATTTGAGTATTTGGATATCCTGGCCCAGTATCTGAGTACTTGGATCAACCAGTATCAAGCTACTATGTCTATTCTTTCATGTATACCCTGGCCAGAGAGAAACCCTAGAAATCAGTGGAAGGATGGGTTAGAGAGAAACCCTAGAAATATTAGGGTTAGAAAAAAGATAAGTAACATGAATTAAGAGCATAAATATAAAATGAGATAGAATTTTCATTTCATATTGTTGTTTTATTGGAGATGAATAGAAATGCTCTTATATGTTTGAATTCAGATATTCAGTATTTTGAAATATATATGGGTCCTTAAGATTTGTTGTACACTATGCAATTGTAGCATTTATTGATTATATTCTTTGTATCAAGTAGACCAGAAGTTATATTTGAATGAGTTTTCCCTAAGTGGATATTCTTTCCACATGTTTGAGATTAATAAGAGTTAGTTAATCCTGAGTAGCTCTTGGCTTCAAGACTACAGGTTCGGCCTGGTCTGGTTGGCAGGGTGCATTACTGGGATCTAATAACTCCTATTAAAAATATAGTAAGAGTAGACTCTGGATAAATTAGACCCACATCATAGTGAGAATGCACATACACTAAGATGTTGAAACCTATGGGAAAGATTAGAATAGCTAAGAATCAGTTGGAACTGATATCTGAGATCCAACTTTGAGGCCTCATATGAGAAATCCTTAATTGGGAATAAAGAAACACGACATAAGGTTCTGATTAAGTTTAATCATTAGTATTATATGAAGTCTAAATATGAAATATGGAAAAGATATGAGAAAAGTATGTAAGGGCCAAGATAGTAAGAATCAATCATGAGGAATGGATTATATAATCGAGTACAATGTTTTGATGTACTCCAAATCAAAGGGAAAATAGAAGAAAGGAGTTAAGTATTCGATAATTACATAGAAGTGAAGAGTCTTCAGAAGAGTTAAAGTGAAGAGAACTAGATGAGCATGTAAATCATAAAACTAGGATAGTTGAAACAAAGATAAATGTTGGAAATGATGAGCTTGATTAAGGAATGAGGGTTATGATATAATTGAGAGCATGGAATGTATACCTTTATTGTGAATTTAATACATTCATCCTTACTACCTTTGGATTCCAAGTCTCTATAGAACAACAAACTAGTTTCTAAAAGAAGAACAAAAGTGTAGCTTAACCAATGAATAAGTCATGCAAAGGTAGACTATATTCAGGAAGGAAAAACTTGATTGAAAGAGAAACTATGTTTCACCCATGCATGAGCCGTTTGATTTAAAATGAAGAATATGTAATGTATTAAACATGAGTTGAAACTAGTAGGGAGATTATTGATTTAGAATTTCAACTTCACATTAGTAGAAGGATAAAAAGAAATATATGCAACATGGTAAACATGACCATACACCTAAAAGAAGCAACATGATCATAAGAGAAAACTAGAAGTTAAAGATGACATGTGGAATAGCAGTATATGGTAAGGGGATTATGGAAAGTAAGGAAGGGTTTGAAACATAATGGGGTAATATAGATTATAAAAGAAAGAGGTTGCGAGATTCAAGAAAGTGCTAATTAGTGAAGTATACTTGTTGATAACTAATTAAACCTACATACGAAAAATGTATTAATGGGATGTTTGAAGATAAGACGTCTAAGTCTCTGAACCGTCTTCTCTTCCATATATTACTTAATGAGAGAAATGTGGGAATGGAGTGATAAGAAAATGAATCATATCGGATGCATAACCACCATGGTAGAGGCATATAGTGAATGTAATAATGACACACAATATGATGATGAAACCCTAGAAGGGTAAATTGAGAATGTAATCTATCTGAATGGCCAATTAAGATGAAGGAAATTCAATTGATAAGATAAGGAAGACTTTAGTAAAAACTTGTGAGATCCAAAGTTTGAATTTCAAATTAAGGGAGCAAAGTCACACCACAATAATGCCATGCTACTGATAAAGGCTAAAAACTAGAATGTTTAGAGTTGTAGTAGTTCAAGGATTGTCACTAGTGAATTGACCTTGAATACTAGCATCTCTATAAAACAAGATCATGAAATTTGCACTATGAGAAGTAAACTAGCACTGATAGTAATCCTAGCTAATCTGAAAGGTAGATAAACAATATGGAAATGATTTAGAGCAAAGGATAAGAAATACATTTGAAATATAAGAGGTGTGTTTTGAAAAAAAAGGAGAAATACAATATGAGTGAAGTGTGATATGAAATAAATTCTTGCAGTAATAGCTAGAATGATGAATAATCTATTCATACCTTGTATGTTTCAATTTTAGGGATGTTTAATCTACATGATTAAAATGAGAAGGATAAGTAGCAAAAAGTAAGTAGTAATGAATGAGGAGAGAGATAAGAGAAAACAATGGCTTTTAGTAATATGTGAATTTGTTTTTAGAAGTATAATTTGTTGAAGGTATATTAAGGGGTGTAAATTGGTTCTACGTACGTATGATTTCAGTGTACATGTGCAAGCAATATGTTAATTAAAGGTGTCTGATAGTTGAAGTCATTCATACCAGTAATCCATCTTAGTATTGTACAATTGTGGTATGGTGATATGGGTTGAATGATGATGGAACAAATGGAGGGTTACCCTGAATAAGGTAGTCTTACCTATTCACTCATATGAATAGAAGGGATCACTAGTACAAAAATGGTCTATAGCGTCACTTTTCAGCCGACGCCTAAGTGGTCGTCGCTACAGAAATTGCTCTATAGGATCAATTTTTTTAACAAAAAAAAACCGACCTTGTATAGTAAAAACCGACCCTAATGAGAAATGAAAATGTACCTGAACCCTATAATGTCAGTTTTTTACTAAATAACCGACTCTAAAGATTCTTTCTAAGGATGGTATTTTACTAAATAACCGACTCTAAAAAAACTGACTCAATAGAGTCTTGGAATATGATAGAATGGCCGTGCCGCCTAGCACGGCCGTGTTGGTCTATATTAGCACGGCCGTGCTACACAGCACGACCGTTCTACCATATCTCAATACGGTCGTTCTACGTGGTACGACCGTTCTACCTCATCCCAACACGGTCGTTCTATGCAGCACAACCGTTCTACGCGGAACGACCAAGACACCTATAAGGTCGGTTTTTTAAGAAAACTGACGCTATAGGGTCCAATTTTTTTTAAAATTTCTACAAAAACTGAACAGAACAAAACAAAAGAACAAGAATAAGATATGGGAGAGGGGAGCATTGATGCTCAACCATCACCATTCCAAACCACACATTCATAAAAAAATGATTCATATATTGAGTTGAGTACACATAGTCACGTCATAATTTATAAAATAATAGATTGCAAGTCTGAGATGATATTAAATGTCAGATACAAAAGTAAATATGAAAGAGTACTGAAACCACATACATGAATGGAACGTAACTGACATATTTATTCCAATGCTATATTGACTTCATTTAGAAAAGCATCTGACCACTCTTCTCGGAATTCATTTAAGTCCTCACGTATGTAAGGCTGAGTTGTAAAGATCTGTAACAGAAAATGTACATGCTAATATTTTATAAAATGACTACAACTCACTTATAAATTTATGATGTTATTCTTTATAACCTGATCTATAGTCTGAATATCATTTGATGTTTGTTTGATAATAGCTTGCATATATTTCATTACATAGTAGACACAAGCCCATCCATTATTTTGTATATGATACTACAGATAATGAATTATACTTAATGTTAGTAAACTACTATAAACAGAAGACTATAAGAGTTGACATATAAGAGTTGAAAATTAATACATATAAGACTAAGCAGTTGTCAAAGTAGCTACCTTGACATTTTTCAAAGTCAATGTCTTTAATTTTGTGGGTATTTGTCCTCCGCCTTCACAAAAAGCTTTTATACCCCTATCAATTAAATGATAGTTGGTAAAATAGAAATTCTAAACAAAAATATCATGTTGAAGTATTGACTATATTTATGCTTACGCCATACCTGGAAATTTTAGTTTGTGACCCCTTATTGTTTTTCCCATTGGGTCAAGATAATAAAGAGTCATCAATTTTGGGACAATCACCACTAATTCCCAATGTCTAGATCTGAGTAAGAATAAAACAAACATTAAAATAAATACATTTGTTCATTATTAAAATTATATTGAATAATAATACTTACTTGACGTTAAAAGGAATTAGGATAATTTCCTTTCCCACACTAGCAAAATATTTGAATGCATCAGATAAGTACTCACTCATTTCCTCAATATGTGTCTCCACCTGACTAGTGACCGAAGGAACTAAGAATCCAACATTCTTTATATCAAAGTTTGTGACCTCAGTATATAAATGGTTGTTAAACATTTGTAATTATTTTCATATGTAGAAATAAGCTAAAAATGTGTATTGGAATTTTCTATATTGATAGATCCTTACCTTATCCATACTTCTAATATCAAAGTATTCAGCCAATCATATCGGAATAACTCTGTAACGACCCAACCTTCCAGTAACCCCCAATTAAGGGAGACCGAGAGGTCAGAGCCGTTATCCAATTTCCGGATCAAGGTTCAGCAATTAATTGATAACAATTATTAAATTCTACTAGACTAAAGTGAAAATCTGTAATAAATAAAATATTTGCGTACCTTTGAAAATTTGGAATTCTAAAACTCCTAACCAGAACTCGGACTAACTAACTAATCCTCCTTGGACTTTAATTAGTGTATTTTACAATATGACGATTTACTGTTTGTCCTTTTTTGTTTTGTACCTAAAACACCGACAAACAAAACGTCGGTCAGCCAAAGCTGGTATGTGGGGGATTCACTAATCATGCAATTATCTATAACAATATATTGCATTCAATTCTCCTTTAACAAACAATATTATGTTTTAAGTATAACTACGCGATCCATGTGTACCCCATCCCCTGCGTTGTCCCTACAGTAAACCTGGATACTACCTCCCTTATGGTAGATTCCCATTATACCCCTCATGACTTCACCTATTAGGTGAATCAATTTCTAGAGCTGAGTCACATGGCACTACCCGTAGGTAGCCCACTCCTTAACTCATGGTATGCTAGGAGTCTCATGGCACTACACATGTGTAGCCCAGTTTCTAACTCATGATACCCTAGACCTTGCTCTAGGTTATCCTTAGCCTTTGCATAGCCACAGGGGTGGACTCGGATCTAGCTAGTTATACATGTATACTCATAGTGATAGTCATAGTCACTTTATAGTTGCATGAATTAAAAACATCCAACAGTTATTTCATGCATAGAGGGAAACGTCGATACAATCCTCGGAAAACTAATCGGTATATTCATAAGCGTAACCACATACCTCTTATTGCAGTTTCAGATACAAAATCAAATGTGAAGAGAGAAAATATCCAAGCAATCAAACAATTTGCACAGAAACCCTAAAAATAAAAGTACAAGTTTACTTTTATTAATATTTATCCAATTTCATCATGTCCCTTAGAGTTTTTATCCAATTTTAGGGTTTTCTTGAAAATTAGGGTTTTGCCCCTAATTCATCAAAATCACTTAAAACCTTTAAATTCCCTATTTTAAAATTCCTAACAGTCTTAGGATCATCAATTAGTAATTTACTTCTTTAATGCAAAATACTCATGATTTTCTTCTTCTTTTACCCTAAATTAGGGTTTCCATACACATTACTCTCCATTCATAAACATAAACCCTAATTTAGCCATCTTTATATTAAAACGAATGAAAACTTCATATTATTAACTAGCAGGTTAATAATCCTCATTTTAACCCATTAAGTTACAAAGAATCACCCTTTATATGCAATTAGGGTTTCCAATTACTTTTCAACAGATTTTTATAACAAAACAGGGCACTTTTGCAAAATGAAATAGATCTAGGTTCTGAAAGCATTTTTTATCAAATTCCTTGCATTTTTCTACCCAACTTTCATATATAAAGTTTCTTTATTTGAGATTACTAGATATTACTATGATTTTAGCAAGGAAAATCTATTATTTGCAATTTCGATTCAGAGCAAGGTAATTTACCGAATTTTTGTAGCCACTTGATCTGTGGATCGGTGGTCCACTTCTCGGATCCGATGGTTCTGCTTAGCACGCACCTAGCTAATTCCTTCCTTGCGTGGGAGCGTTAGATTAGCCTTGAGTCCACAGTGGACCGCGATCGGAGGGTGGGCGCCTCGTCGTCTACCTCCGCTCTGAGCAAACTCCCGCGATCAATCCGCTAGTTGACCCAGAGCTCTGAGCCACCCGCAGAACCACCGAGGAGCTTCTAAGCTTCTCCGTCAAGGCCCGAACTCGATGCGCTGGTCAATTGCGCGATCCCACCCGACCCTCACCACCAACGCGGTGCCGGAAAGTCGCCGCCGACTTGCAGGTCGCGGAGGGTGTAGGTTAGACTAGATCTAGCAATCAGAGGCATCATTCCACTTGTCTTCGCACCCCACAACAAAGGGGGCAGATTATAGGGACGATGGTACCCTCGTGATGCTCCCCCTTATATAGGGCTAGGACCTAGGAGTCCAGAGTTTGGGGGTTCCTTTCCCCGACGAGGATTGCCCATAAAACTTGGGTCTAAAGTAATCGCAGAGATCTCTCGGACCCAATGGGACGATCAACTCATTAATTCGTTGCCACAAATTTGAGAAAAAGGAAGAGGAAAGTTCCTCCTAAACCAATGATAGTCCCTGTCCTACTAGGATCTAGATGATGAACCAGGTCAGTTGGATTAAGATCCAACGGCCCCAATCATCCGCGTTCAAACAGAGAAGGAAAGATTTCCCAATTATTCGAATTATCTTCCAATATAATGATAATCTTGGAAAAATCATAACTCCCAATTCTTAACTCCGTTTTTATTCAAATTTTGAGGAAAGCTCGTTCAGGCCTTTATCTTTCATTGTGCAAAAATTGGAGTCATTATCCAAAGGAAACGAGCCCTTTTATTTAGTTCCAAGTTATCCCCTATTTAATTGTATTTTCCACATATTCTTTATTTCCTTTGCCATTATCTAATTATCCTGATTTCCTTGAACCCCAAGGAACCTTTATAACTCGAAAACTTATTTTGGGAGAATATATTTTAGCCTTTTAATCATCATTTAATCCTTTTCTTATATATTCCATTTTCCCATTGTAATTCTTTATTAAATGGAATTCCTTTTTCATTTCTTTTTATTTTTCTTTCAATTGGGTTTAATGGCCAATAAGACCCATCAAGAAAGCATGCAAGGCTATTATTCATGAAATTCATTCAAATCAAACCATGAAATCAAACATTGGTCTTATTTGTTTATTTAGAAGAGATTTACAAATCTCATTACATGTTTTGGAAAAATGAGGTTATAACATCCTCCCCTCCTTATAGGAATTTTGCCCTCAAAATTCAACAATCAAGAAAACAAATCAGGATACTCTTTTTCCATGTCCGTCTTCAGCTCCCATGTGGCCTCATCCTCTCCATGGTGCTTCCAAAGAACCTTTACCATCTCTATATTCTTATTTCTGAGTTCTTTTACCTTGGTATCTAGAATCCGCAAAGGCAACTCAGGATAAGACAACTTTCCTTGAAGCTCAATAGGTTCAATGCTCAGCACATGGCTTGGATCTTGCACATATCGCTTCAGATTGGACACGTGAAACACATCATGCATCATACTGTATTGAGGGGGTAACACCAAACGATATGCGGCTTCACCAATCCGTTCTAACACTTCAAACGGACCCACGTATCGGGGACTCAACTTTCCTCTATTTTTAGCTATAGCTCGGAGCGGTCAGATTTTTAGAAAAACATGTTCTCCCACAGCGAAATGCACATCAATCCGCTTCGCATCAGCATATGACTTCTGTCGGTCCTGGGCTCTCTTTAGCGTTTGCCTGATCAAAGCGACTTTATCAGCATACACTTGGAGTTCATCTGACCTCAATAAGGTCCTTTCACCAACATCATCCCAGTGAAGTGGTGATCGACACGGTCTCCCATATAGAGCTTCATATGGAGGCATCTCGATACTGGCTTGGTAATTGTTGTTGTAAGCAAACTCGGCTAAAGGTAGGTACTGCTCCCATGATCCACCCCAATCGAGCACACAAGCTCGCAGCAGATCCTCTAAGGTCTGAATTGTCCTTTCTGACTGACCATCTGTCTGTGGGTGATAAGCGGTACTGAACTTCAACCTTGTACCTAGTTCCTCTTGAACCTGCTTCCACAACTTGGAAGTAAACTTTGGGTCTCTATCGGAAATGATGGAACCGGGTACGCCATGCAAACACACTATTTCTATGATATATAGCTCAGCTAAGTATGACACTTTGGAAATGGTTTTTAGGGCAAGGAAGTGTACTGACTTGGTAAGGCGATCTACCACAACCCATATCGCATCATGACCCCTCTTGGTCCGGGGTAGACCCACCACAAAATCCATGGTGATCTGCTCCCATTTCCATTCTGGAATCTCTATAGACTGTAAAAGTCCGTCGGGTCGTTGGTGTTCAGCCTTCACCATCTGGCACGTAAGACAACTGGCTACATAAGCTGCAATGTCTCTCTTCATCCCTAGCCACCAGAAAAACCTCTGCATGTCCTTAAACATCTTAGTAGTTCCTGGGTGTACCGTGTACTTAGACCCATGAGCCTCTTGTAGGATACATTCCTTCAATGGTGAATCTTCAGGAACCCATATGCGATTCTCAAAATGTATTCCTCCGTCTATTCCCAAAGAAAGACGGGTCTGAGGCTTCTGCATCAAGCCTTTCATCTTGTCAAGTTCTCCACTGGCCAACTGTGCTGCGACAATCTCACTCAACAATTCAGACTGTATCTGGATGTTGGTCAATCAAACTCGATCATCTAACGGTTGAGGTGACCATTCCACCAGCTCTTCCAAGCTCTTCCACTGTCTGGACAACACAACTGCACACCTTAGCTGTTTCTAACTCAAAGCATCAGCTACGACATTTGCCATTCTTGGATGATAGGCAATGGTGAAGTCGTAATCCTTCATGTACTCCATCCATCGTCGTTGTCGTAGGTTCAAGTATTTTTGCGTCAGTAGATACTTCAGGCTCTTATGGTCTGTGAAGATCTCAAAAGTGGCACCATATAGGTAATGCCGCCATATCTTCAGGGCATGGATTATAGCAGCTAACTCCAAGTCGTGGGTCGGGTAATTCACCTCGTTGGGTTTGAGTTGTCGGGAGGCATATGCAACCACATGTCGATTCTGTTCCAACACACAGCCAAGTCCCATCTTTGATGCATCGGTGAAAATCATGAAACCCTCATTGCCTGATGGTAGAGTTAAAATTGGTGCGGTGGTCAACTTCTCTTTCATCTCCTGGAAACGAGCTTCACAAACATCGGACCACACGAACTTCACATCTTTCCGAGTCAACATGGTCAGAGGCAAGGCGGTCTTTGAGAAATCTGCGATGAAGCACCGATAATATCCTGCTAACACCAAGAAGCTTCGTATCTCGGAGGGGTTCTTCGATGCTGGCCAGTCTCGAACCGCCGACACTTTAGCTGGATCTACGACGATCGTTCCTCCTGAGATGATGTGTCCAAGGAACATGACTCGGTCTATCCAAAACTCACATTTAGAGAATTTTCCATAGAACTTCTGCTTTCTCAAGATATCAAGGACTTTACTTAGGTGGTCTCGGTGTTGTTCTAAGTCATGTGAATAAACCAGTATGTCATATATGAACACTATGACAAATGAGTCAAGGAAGGGTTGGAGCACACTGTTCATAAGGTTCATGAACACACTGGGTGCATTGGACAACCCAAAAGGCATAACCACGAACTCATAGCCGGGTTCTAAAAGCTGTTTTTGGGATGTCCTCACTCTTAACCCTCAACTGGTGGTAACCTGACCTTAAGTCGATCTTTCAAAAGACTCGAGCTGACTTTAACTGGTCAAAAAAGTCATCTATCCGGGGTAAAGGGCATTTGTTCTTAATGGTAGCCTGGTTGATCATTCGGTAGTCAATGCACATTCGGAGCGAACCATCCTTTTTCTTTACAAAAAGAACCGACACTCCCCATGGTGATGTGCTAGGGCGGATAAAAACCTTGTCTAGCAATTCCTACAATTGCTTCTTTAACTCAAGCAATTCAGTAGGGGCCATTCTATAAGGTGCCCAGGAAATAGGGTTTGTTCCAGGGGCTAGCTTTATGGAGAAATCTACCTCTCTTTCGGGAGGAATCCCAGGTAGACCATCCGGGAAAACATCGGCATAGCTCCTAACAACCTCTATTTCTTATAAAGGTTGCACCTTGGGTTTTGGCTCAGTGACTACTGCTAAGAAAGCTTGACATCCTTTACTCATCATCTGTTCTTCCTTCAAGGCTGACACATATAGGTTGGTGGTGGCATCCTTCCTACCCCTAATGACAAAATGTGGGTGACATGGTCTCTTAATGATCACTTTCTTTTCCCTACAGTTAATGTTGGCCCTATAGGTATAAATCCAATCCATGCCAATGATTACATCAAAATCATTCATGTCAAGAAGGATAAAATCTGTAGGAAACTCATGATCTCGATATTTCACCGGTATCACCGGAGTTTTCAAAAGGGAAGTAAAGATCCGACCACTTGGGGTTGTAACATCTAAGACATATCCTAGATCCTTGATATCCAAACAAAGCATAGTTGCAAGATTTCTCGAAATGAAAGTATTAGTAGATCCAGAGTCAAACAAAGCTTTCACATTATGTCCCATAACTTCAAGCATGCCTACATTGTTTTTCATCATGCATTAGACCATTACATGCTTAACTTAAAACATAAAGAAAACTCTAAGGGTTATTACCCTCAATCAAACGATTAGCATTAACTTGAGCCTCCTCATTGTCAATGGCAAACACCCGAGCTTGCCTTCTTTCTCCCGCAGGTGGGGCTACAGCTATAGGTGGAGCTGCTGCTGGTGGGGCTGCCACTGGTCCTTGTCCTCTGGGCTCTGACATGGGACATATGGATTGTAGATGTCCTTCTTTGTGGCAGCGAAAGCATGTCTTCTTCTTGTAGCGACATTAGCCGGCGTGGCCCTTTCCGTAGGTGCGGCAAGGAGGTCGGTTGTTCTCTTGACGAGGTTTCCCTTTTCCTCCATGTTTACCTTTAGCTTGATGACATCCTTGACCCTTCTTGTGGTTGTTTCTTGGGCCTTGGGCTCCTTCAGTGAAACCCAAGTAGCCCTTGGGTGGAAATGGGGCAGGCATCACAGTCCTTTCCATGTCTAAAGCAGTGTTGTAGGCTTCGGCGAAGGTTCTTGGCCTGCTTGCCATCACATGGGGCCTGATGGCAGGATGAAGTCGCTCTATGAAGTGATCCACCCTTCTATCTTTGTCCATCTTGTACCCAAAACGTTCCAGAATCCGGAACTTGCACCCGAAGTCCGCCACAGAAGAGTTCCCTTGGGTCATGTTGGCGAACTCCCTTTATTTTTCCTTCTTAGCTGAGACTGGGACGAACCTGGCGGTGAAGATCGTCTTGAAGTCAGCCCAGGCCATGGGTTCCTCTGTCAAATCCCGGCCAGTGATGTGGGTCTCCCACCATATCTTGGCTGCTCCTTCCAGGAGATGAGCAGCAAAGAGGACCTTCTTGCTCGGCTGAACTTCAAGCATACGGAACCCATTCTCGACTGCAAGCAGCCAAGCTTCTGTTTTGTCGACTACCTCTGTCTTGTCCTCTCCCCAGAACTTCTCGATATTCAACTTGACGAAGTCCAGGATGGTGGCTCCTAGTCGAGGACAAACTGGATGCGGATCACCATTCTTAGCTCTGGCTAGGTCTCGGAGGGCCAAGGCATTAATGGCCTCAGTCAGCTTCTTCTGCTGCTCTATCCATAAGGCCTCAGGGGTGTGGATCATCATAGTCGGTTCTGGACCTCCAGCTTGGTCCTCCTCCATCTGGTCTACTTCCTCGTATACATGTTGCTCTTCATACCCTTGGTCCTGCTCTTGATCAAGGTTGTCGAAGGGTATCAGATCAGGGTTAGGGACCTCATGAGTGGTCTCTTCGGTCCTCTTTCTCTTCATATAGGATTCACCATCATGATTCTTCTTCCTTTTCTCTGAAGACCCTTTTCCTTTTCGGGGAGGCCAAGCACTCCTAGTTGGGTTCCCAGTACCCTCAGGGATAGCAACTGTCTTTGTACAAGCCATCTACATAAGCATAGAAAACAAACCTTTAGTTTATCATTAATCTAATTACACTTATGTCAGTGACATCTCATTACGTATATTTCATTAATTTGATGGAGGATTCCTTACTCCTTAACTTACTTTCCCATACCACATGAGGGTGAGGAAGAGAGGGAAAACCCTAACTCTTAAAGTCCTTAATAAAATTCATGACGAGGGATGAATAAGATGAGGAAGTCCTAAAGGTATCTTATTTCGATTCAAATCCTAGGACATCGGCCAGGCAGTCACACATTCCGGGAGTCCTCATATTCTGACTAGCGGTGCGGAGGAAAATTTTGCCAGCCCCCGAAAGTGATCCTTTTGTAGACACCTCAGTCTTTCGGAAAATCCTCTAATAACTCCCTTGTGTTCTACAGAGTTTGTAAAATTTAATAATTATTAACAATTAAGTGGAGAACCTTGGCCCTGATACCAAATGTAACGACCCAACCTTCCGGTAACCCCCAATTAAGGGAGACCGAGAGGTCAGAGCCGTTATCCAATTTCCGGATCAAGGTTCAGAAATTAATTGATAACAATTATTAAATTCTACTAGACTAAAGTGAAAAGCTGTAATAAATAAAATATTTGCGTACCTTTGAAAATTTGGAATTCTAAAACTCCTAACCAGAACTCGGACTAACTAACTAATCCTCCTTGGACTTTAATTAGTGTATTTCACAATATGACGATTTATTGTTTGTCCTTTTTTGTTTTGTACCTAAAATGCCGACAAACAAAACGTCAGTCATCCAAAGCTGGTATGTGGGGGATTCACTAATCATGCAATTATCTATAACAATATATTGCATTCAACTCTCCTTTAACAAACAATATTACGTTTTAAGTATAACTACGCGATCCATGTGTACCCCATCCCCTGTGCTGTCCCTGCAGTGGACCTGGATACTACCTCCCTTATGGTAGATTCCCATTATACCCCTCATGACTTCACCTGTTAGGTGAATCAATTTCTAGGGGTGAGTCACATGGCACTACCTGTAGGTATCCCACTCCTTAACTCATGGTATGCTAGGAGTCTCATGGCACTACACATGTGTAGCCCAGTTTCTAACCCATGATACCCTAGACCTTGCTCTAGGTTATCCTTAGCCTTTGCATAGCCACAGGGGTGGACTCAGATCTAGCTAGTTATACATGTATACTCATAGTGATAGTCATAGTCACTTTATAGTTGCATGAATTAAAAACATCCAATAGTTATTTCATGCATAGAGGGAAATGTCGATACAATCCTCGGAAAACTAATCGGTATATTCATAAGCGTAACCACATACCTCTTATTGCAGTTTCAGATACATAATCAAATGTGAAGAGAGAGAATATCCAAGCAATCAAACAATTTGCACAGAAACCCTGAAAATAAAAGTACAAGTTTACTTTTATTAATATTTATCCAATTTCATCATGTCCCTTAGAGTTTTTATCCAATTTTAGGGTTTTCTTGAAAATTAGGGTTTTGCCCCTAATTCATCAAAATCACTTAAAACCTTTAAATTCCCTCTTTTAAAATTCCTAATAGTCTTAGGATCATCAATTAGTAATTTACTTCTTTAATGCAAAATACTCATGATTTTCTTCTTCTTTTACCCTAAATTAGGTTTTCCATACACATCACTCTCCATTCATAAACATAAACCCTAATTTAGCCATCTTTATAACTAAAACGAATGAAAACTTCATATTATTAACTAGCAGCTAATAATCCTCATTTTAACCCATTAAGTTACATAGAATCACCCTTTTATATGCAATTAGGGTTTCCAATTACTTTTCAACACATTTTTATAACAAAATAGGGCACTTTTGCAAAACAAAATAGATCTAGGTTCTTAAAATATTTTTATCAGATTCCTTGCATTTTTCTACTCAACTTTCATATATAAAGTTTCTTTATTCGAGATTCCTAGCTATTACTATGATTTTAGCAAGGAAAATCTATTATTTGCAATTTCGATTCAGAGCAAGGTAATTTACCGAATTTTTGTAGCCGCTTGATCTGTGGATCGGTGGTCCACTTCTCGGATCTGATGGTTCTTCTTAGCGCACGCCTAGCTAATGCCTCCCTTGTGCGGGAGCGTTAGATTAGCCTTGAGTCCACAGTGGACCGCGATCGGAGGGTGGGCGCCTCGTCGTCTACCTCCGCTCTGAGCAAACTCCCGCGGTCAACCCGCTAGTTGACCCAGAGCTCTGAGCCACCCACAGAACCACCGAGGAGCTTCTAAGCTTCTCCGTCAAGGCCCGAACTCGATGCGCTGGTCAATTGCGCGATCCCACCCGACCCTCACCACCAACGCGGCGCCGGAAAGTCACCGCCGACTTGCAGGTCGCGGAGGGGGTAGGTTAGACTAGATCTAGCAATTGGAGGCACCGTTCCACTTGTCTTCGCACTCCGCAGCAAAGGGGGCAGATTATAGGGACGCTGGTACCCTCATGATGCTCCTCCTTATATAGGGCTAGGACCTAGGAGTCCATAGTTTGGGGGTTCCTCTCCCCGAAGAGGATTGCCCATAAAACTTGGGTCTAAAGTAATTGCAGAGATCTCCCGGACCCAATGGGACTATCAACTCATTAATTCGTTGCCACAAATTCGAGAAAAAGGAAGAGGAAAGTTCCTCCTAAACCAGCGAGAGTCCATGTCCTACTGGGATCTAGAAGATGAGCCGGGTCAGTTGGATTAAGATCCAACGGCCCCAATCATCCGCGTTCAAACAGAGAAGGAAAGATTTCCCAATTATTCGAATTATCTTCCAATATAATGATAATCTTGGAAAAATCATAACTCCCAATTCTTAACTCCGTTTTTATTCAAATTTTGAGGAAAGCTTGTTCATGCCTTTATCTTTCATTGTGCAAAAATTGGGGTCATTATCCAAAGGAAACGAGCCCTTTTCTTCAGTTCCAAGTTATCCCTTATTTAATTGTATTTTCCACATATTATTTATTTCCTTTGCCATTATCTAATTATCCTGAGTTCCTTGAACCCCAAGGAACCTTTATAACTCGAAAACTTATTTTGGGAGAATATCTTATAGCCTTTTAATCATCCTTTAATCCTTTTCTTATATATTCCATTTTCCCATTGTAATTCTTTATTAAATGGAATTCATTTTTCATTTCTTTTTATTTTTCTTTCAATTGGGCTTTAGTGGCCAATAAGGCCCATCAAGAAAGCATGCAAGGTTATTATTCATGAAATTCATTCAAATCAAACCATGAAATCAAACATTGGTCTTATTTATTTATTTAGAAGAGATTTACAAATCTCATTACATGTTTTGGAAAAACGAGGTTATAACAAACTCTATAATATCATCAAGAAAAATATAATTGTCAAAGTCCCTCCCAGTTGCATCTTCTATTAAATTGATCAACATTTGTAGTCCAGAGCTTTGGTTGGCTAAGTATCGACACAAACATTTACATTTACTTTCCAACTCGTCGAATGTGGATTCTGAAATAATAGATGGCTTGGGCATAGGAGGACGACTAGTAGAATTTTTACTTTTTGGTTTGCAAACCTGTTAATTAAATTACATACTTCTATTACACAAGTTAATACATGCAGTCAAATATGAAAAACATGGTAGAATTCAATACCTTGTCATTGATAACCAAGTGTCTAGGCCAACCTACCATAGCACCCTCTGCTTCTTCAATTGTACTATATTCATGATTAGGTATGGGTAGTGGTTTGTCCCCCATTCCGTCATACACAAGATGGATGGACACACGACAAATGTCATCAGTAATTTGTTGGCAATGCAATGTACCACCAAGGTTGTACACCTTGCCCGCTGCCACAATAGTAAATTCTGGAACCTCCACTACAAGTTTACAGTTCATACCAACCTAGATTGAAATAATATAAGTTATATAAGAAGCAGTAGAACAGATACCTGTTACAACTATATATATTATCATATATATATATATATCATACTAATATAGAACTTACTGGAGATTGTTGTGGTGGGTCATTGGGAGTGCTCCCATGACCTTCTTCAACTATAGCATGGGCTTGTACCTCATCACTTGAGAGACGCACAATATGAATAGGTTGAGAAGGTTGAGTAGGCTGAAATGAAGACATTGTTTCTTTTACTTTCTGCACTACTAATGCTTCAACCTCCTCTTGTGTAAGACCTCCTGCATGACCTCTTTTAGATTGCGAAGGCCCAAAATAAGACTTGAATCCTATGCCAGCTCCTAATCCCCTAACACGGCCAGGATGCTCCTTCGTACCAAGAGCAACTGATAGTTCATCCATGTGTCCAGTTGGGATGAACTTTCCTTCCTTCCTTTTCTCATAGAGATCAATCTATTCATAGTTAATAAAAATATTAAATCACAATATCAATTAGATATAAATAAATCTAAGTTTGTGGGAGTTACTCTTTACTTAGTTGGGATAAACCTACCATCTTTTGTGCCACCTCCTTAGTTGCAGGGTTGATAATTTCACCTGCTCAATTCTTTCTAGCATCAATCCATGTCAAGTGTCAGGGTGGACGCTCAACATGAGTTATACTAGATTCTTCTCCAGAAGAGGATTGCTTCTCTTGTAGTTGGCGGCGGAAGGCATAACCACCGGGCCCCAAGCGATGGTCATGCACATTTTTGGCCCGTCTTTCCTTTTGAGCCTGGTGGATAGCTTGATCATTTAAAATGAGGTATTGTAATTTAGACTTGGAAACATGTATAAATAGATTCACCTCCTTAATTATATAAAATTAAAGATTCATACAATACATCACAATCTTTATTACCTGAAACTATTATGATCTCCTAGCTGTAACAAATCTTTCCCACACCTCAGGATCTATAAAAATATATACATCTATTGCTTTCTTATTTTGTTTAGGATTATCTATAAATTCCCTTGCGAGATATGTCTTAAAACCCCTCCATCGTACACCAAAACGTTGTAGCACTCTTTTCTTGTGATATTTTTCATTTATATGAAAAACACCCTATACATACAAAAGAAGCAATTAATAATGTTGTTTTGAAAAGGAATTAATTCCAAGCAAACTAAATTAGAATCAATAGATAAAAAACATATTAAAATAATATCACTTCCACTCACAGATATATCTTTCCATATGAGGTCTTTTTTGGCATTAGGAACCTCATGCCAATTTTCTATATCTATTGGCACCTTACTGCGCATGGTCGCCCCTACGTAATGCTTGAAAGCACTAGCATGTTCCCCAACAGGTGCTCCTGTGATATCAAACTAGACTGGCAATTTGTCCCCTTTAGCCCTGAGCTCCTGCAGCCTACGCATCAGTGTGGGACCTCTACTTTTCTTAGCATCACCACTACCATCCTCATGGTGCTCATGCTCATGCTCAGAATGTTCATCTTCACTCACCATTTTAGAACCTGCAAGTATACATGATAAAAAAAGTGATAATAAAAGCACAAGTGATAAGGTATACATGATATATGATGTATATTTAAAAGATTACTTGCGTGAATGATAATAAAATAAATAATTCAAAGAATACATGCCTCTAGTATTGGTTGAGTTGTTAGTCAAGGAAAATTCCTTCAGCATGGTCTTGACATTTATAATATTCATGGGTGTTATCTTCAACATATACACTTGGCAAACCAACTGAGAATGGACTGGAATCATCATACTTATTGTAGTATTCTTCTTCATTTATAGGATCTACAGTAAACTGTCTTTTTCCATAAAGAACGACAAACCAATTTTTATTTGTCGGGTCATCAATATAGAATACTTGTTTTGCTTGGTCTGCCATGATGAATGGCTCATCTTTCTCACCAATCTTTTCAAAATTCACCAATTTGAAACCCAACTCATCCACTAAAACTCCTTTTTTGTTGTCAACCCAATTACACCTAAAGATAGGAACTCTAAAATTTGTATAGTCCAATTCCCAATGACACCGTAATATGACATCTCAACTTCACATGGTCTTTTATCTTTGGCACTAGAAAAATACAACAAACAAGCTTGAACAGTGACCCCACTATTTTGAACTGCACTACTTTCATCTTGACGCTTTGTGTAGTATGAAAATCCATTTATGTCATAACCTTCATATGACATGACATCCATTTTTGGCTTAAAGGCGAGCCATTTTATGTTCTCAGCAACATTATTCAGTGATTCAGATAGTTGATTAAATACTTTTTCTTCAAACCACCTAATAAATGTTCGATTATGCTCTCTTGCAAGCCACATTGAACTGGATCGTGGATGATTTCTCTTGATAAGATCATTGTGTTCTGTGATTTAGCTACTAACTTCATCGATGTTGTGTAAAATATACAAATGCGCTTGTTCCCACAACTCACAGCTGATTCCTTTCACTCGTCCTCCCAGAGTTCCTTTGCCACAATAAGATTCAGTGTGATGGGAATTTTTTAGATCACTAGAAGTTTCATTACAATTCAAAAAAGCATAGAAAAAGTCCATCACCTCCCTAGACACGTAACCCTCAACAATACTCCCTTCAGGACGATAACGATTCCGAACATCACCTTTAAAAACACTCATGTAGCGTTCAAATGGATACATCTAGTGTAAGAAAATTGGACCCAACATTTTCACCTCCCTTGTAATATGTACTACAAGATGAACCATGATATCAAAAAATGAAGGAGGAAAGTACATTTCAAGCTGACACATGGTAACAATTACATCTTTCTGTAATTTATCGAGAGTATCAAGATGTATCACTTTGTTGCATATTTCATTGAAGAAGAAACATAGTCTTGTGATTGCAAACCTTACATGCTTAGGCAATATAGATCGAATAGCCACAAGTAAAATTTGTTGCATTAAGGTGTGACAATCGTGAGATTTGAGACCTATCAACTTCAGATCCTTCATTGATACAAATCTACGAATATTAGAAGAGTATCTTTGTGGAACCTTAATATTATACAAGCACTCACAGAAAGTCTTTTTCTCCTTCTTTGACAAATTGTAACAAGCTGGTGGTAAATATGTGCGGCGACCCCTGATCTCCACTGATAATTCTTTTCTTATACCCATTAATTCTAAATCTTTTCTAGATTTGATGCCATCTTTAGTCTTTCCTTGTATGTTCAGTAGCGTAACAATGATGCTATCATAAATATTTTTTTCAACATGCATGACGTCAATGCAGTGTCTAATTGCCAAAGATCTCCAATAAGGAAGATCCCAGAATATTGACCTCTTCTTGTATAGAGATTTGTCACATGCGAGTGTACGACTACTTGAACTCTTTCCAAATTCATTAACAATATGTTTCACCCTATCATATACAACATTTCCTGGTATAGGTTTAGGAGCACTTTGTTCCTCAGTTGACCCATTAAAGGTTTTGCGTTGCCTTCGATAAGGATGCACTGGTGGGAGAAATCTCCGATGACCAAGATATACGATTTTACCACCATGTTTTAGTCTGATTGAATCAGTATTTTCCTCACAAACAAGACATGCTTTGTATCCTTTTATGCTATATCCAGACAGATTTCCATAAGCTGGAAAGTCATTATTCGTGCAAAACAACATAGCACACAAACTGAAGATCTCTTTACGTGAAGCATCATATGTCATAATACCTTCTTCCCATAGTTTCATTAGGTCATCTATTAGAGGTTGAAGGTAAATATCAATATCATTTCCAGGTTGCTTGGGCCCTGATATCAATACTGACAACATGACATACTTATTTTTCATACACAACCAAGGAGGAAGATTGTATATAACAATCATAACAGGCCATGTGCTATGTTGGCTTCTTAATGTACCATAGGGATTCATTCCATCTGTACAGAGTCCAAGTCTTAAGTTTCTTGGTTCTTTACCAAATTGAGGGTATAATAAATCAATTTTCTTCCATTGTGGTGAATCAGATGCATGTCGTAGGATGTCATCATCATTGGCCTTTAACTCTCCATGCCAAGACAAATTTTGCGCATCTTCTGTATTAGCAAATAAGTGTTGAAATCGTGGTATTATTGGTAGATACCACATCACCTTGACAGGAGAGCCATTTTTAGCCTTAGCTGAATTTGTGGTCTTATACCTTGACGCACCACATTTTAGACAATTTATTAAATTACTATAGTCCTTCTGAAATAACACACAATCATTTGGACATGCATGAATCTTCTTAGCCTCCATTCCCATTGGGCACATTATTTTCTTTACTTGATATGTTGAAATTGGAAGCTCGTTGCCTTCAGGAAGACTTACCTTTAACAAAGACAACAGTGAAGTGAAACTCTTATCGCTCCACCGGTTTTGAGCTTTAAGAGTATATAATCGCATCACAACACTCAACCTCATGAACTTAGTACAACCCTTATATAAAGGTTTTTTAGCATCATGGACAATGTTTGCAAATAAAGAAGGTGGATCAATGACATTATATTGACAACTACGTAGCATCTCTTCAACCATATCTTCCTGAATCAGGTCATCCTGAATCGGTTCATCATTGAAATTATCATCATTATCTATATCTTCTATGCCACAACTATTAGTATCGACATTTTCTGATCCATTATTAATTTTCTCTCCATGCCAATACCATTCATTATAACCTTGTATGATCCCATTGCATATGACATGATCCTTAATTTCCTCAGCGGTATCAACTTTCAAATTGTTACCACAATTTCTACATGGACAATAGAACCTATATGTAGGTAGTTTCCTATATTCCTCAACAAATCTGATAAATTCATCAAGACCTTTGGCAAACTCTGGACTACAACAGTTCTTGATAGACATCCAACTTCGATCCATTTTCTATATCACATTAAAAATTAATTATAAAACTAAGCATTTAATATTGATGCTATAAGTTGTAAGTTTTTATTGATAGGAAGTTAATTACTTTTATACTAAAGTGTACCACCTATCCCATTTTTGAATATTTAATCTCACTAGTAACTGTATAATGTATGTTTAGTTTTGAAAAAAAATTCAGCAGCATTTCCCCTAAGTTCTCCAAGTACACCGATGTAAATGGTAAATAACCACTCACATATGTACCCAGAGAACAAATGAGGAAATACTACTAAAAGTTTCTTCAAAACTAAACATACATTATACAGTTACATCCTAAGTGAGATTAAATATCCAAAAACAGTCCCAAACCGGGGACTATCCAAAATTTACTCCTATGAGTAAATTATGAACGGGTTTCTAAGTTGATACATGCATAAATGTATTATTGTCGTATTTATATATTAAGTTAAACATCATGCATCGATGATCTCATATATAAACCCTAAAGTGTCAATCTGAGACTACACAATGTCTACCCTCATATTTATGAAATGTCTACCAAGCACTACCGTATGTATTAAATATTTGAATCAAAATGAAGCCTAATGGCACATTGGGAGAGTGAGAATATTATACCTCACTTGAAGGCTGAAGAAGAAATATATGCAAGTCAACAACACAAATGCACGATTCAATTCTCTTATAATGTAAGGCATTAGGGTCAATATACATCAATATTAGAGGAACATGAAGATTTTAACAAATGCAATTCAGCAACTCAACCACCACAGCCGTGCTACCTAACAAATATATTCACTCAGCCACAACCACCATGGCCGTGCTACCCAGCACAGCCGTGCCACCTAACAAATATATTCACTCAGCCATAGCCACCACGGCCGTGCTACCTAACAAATATATTCACTCAGCCACAGCCACCACGGCCGTGCTACCCAGTACGGCCGTGCTACCTAACAAATATATTCACTCAGCCACATCCACCATGGTCGTGCTACCTAACAAATATATTCACTCTGAACCTCTCCTCAATCACGACATGACAATAAGAAGAAAAATAGTCATGGCTATGGCACGATCGTGCTACTACTACCAGCACCCATTGCTACCCACTGCCGACCCCAGCCCCGACGTAAGACGTAAATAGAGGAGTGAGGCGGTAGAGACAATACCTTGAGAAGAACCGATCGGTGAGGGAGCTTGTGCGGGAAAAGAACTGGAGAGATGCGCACGACCCTTGCAACGCCTAAGGCGTCGTCTTCATCGACTTTCAAGGAAGAAAACACCGGAGAGAGAAGCAACACCTAAGGCGTCGTCGTCGTCCAAGGAAAACGACGTCGGAGATGGTGGTAAGGAGTGTCGTCGTCGCCAGAGATGGTGGTAAGAAGCTTGGGCGTCATCATCCAAGGAAAAGAAGTGCTAATTTGCCTATTTTCAGATGAGTAGATGGTTGGGGGAGGTCACCTTTGTAGAGGCGGCACTGCCTTTCTTCAGGCGTGGGAGCAGGAACGGGGAGTAGCAGCAGCAGCAAATGGCAACCTAAGCCTTACAATCGGGTTTCTATGTGCAATGTAGAAGACATGTAGCGTCGGTTTTGGGTAAAAAACCCGACCCTAAAAGTCTATTAAAAAAATGGTGCCCGGACTTAACCTATAGCGATGGTTTTTCAGGATAACCCTAAACCCTAAACCCTAAACCCGACAAATATGTAGCATCTCATCAACCATATCATCCTGAATCGGGTCATCCTGAATCAGTTCATCATTAAAATTATCATCATTATCTATATCTTCTATGCCACAACTATTAGTATCGACATTTTCTGATCCATTATTAATTTTATCTCTATGCCAATACCATTCATTATAACCTTGTATGATCCCATTTCATATGACATGATCCTTAATTTCCTCAGCAGTATCAACTTTCAAATTGTTACCACAATTTCTACATGGACAATAGAACCTATATGTAGGTAGTTTCCTATGTTCCTCAGCAAATCTGATAAATTCATCAAGACCTTTGGCAAACTCTAGACTACAACAATTCTTGATAGACATCCAACTTTGATCCATTTTCTATATCACATTAAAAATTAATTATAAAACTAAGCATTTAATATTGATACTATAAGTTGTAAGTTTTTATTGATAGGAAGTCAATTACTTTTATAATAAAGTGTACCACCTATCCCATTTTTGAATATTTAATCTCACTAGTAACTGTATAATGTATGTTTAGTTTTGAAGAAAATTTCAGCAGCATTTCCCCTAAGTTCTCCAAGTACACCGATGTAAATGGTAAATAACCACTCACATATGTACCCAGAGAACAAATGAGGAAATACTACAAAAATTTTCTTCAAAACTAAACATACATTATACAGTTACATCCTAAGTGAGATTAAATATCCAAAAACAGTCCCAAACCAGGGACTATCCTATGAGTAAACTTTGAACGGGTTTCTAAGTTGATACATGCATAAATGTATTATTGTCATATTTATATATTAAGTTAAACATCATGCATCGATGATCTCATATATAAATCCTAAAGTGTCAATCTGAGACTACACAATGTCTACCCTCATATTTATGGAATGTCTACCAAGCGCTACCGTATGTATTAAATATTTGAATCAAAATGAAGCCTAATGGCACATTGGGAGAGTGAGAATATTATACCTCACTTGAAGGCTGAAGAAGAAATATATGCAAGTCAACAACACAAATGCACGATTCAATTCTCTTATAATGTAAGGCATTAGGGTCAATATACATCAATATTAGATGAACATGAAGATTTTAACAAATGCAGTTCAGCAACTCAGCCACCATGGCCGTGCTACCCAGCACGGCCGTGCTACCTAACAAATATATTCACTCAGCCACAGCCACCACGGCCGTGCTACCCAGCACGACCGTTCTACCTAACAAATATATTCACTCAGCCACAACCACCACGACCGTGCTACCTAACAAATATATTCACTCTGAACCTCTCCTCAATCGCGGCATGAAAATAAGAAGAAAAATGGTCGTGATTATGGCACGATCTTGCTACTACCACCAGCACCCATCGCTACCCACCACCGACCACATCCCCGATGTAAGACGTAAACGAAGGAGTGAGGCGGAAGAGACAATACCTTGAGAAGAACCGGTCGGTGAGGGAGCTTGTGTGGGAAAAGAACTGAAGAGATGCACACGACCCTTGCAACGCCTAAGGCGTCATCGTCATCAACTTTCAAGGAAGAAAACACCGAAGAGAGAAGCAATGCCTAAGGCGTCGCCGTCGTCCAAGGAAAATGGCACCGGAGATGGTGGTAAGGAGCGTCGTCGTCGCCGGAGATGGTGGTAAGAAGCTTGGGCGTCGTCGTCCAAGGAAAGCGACACTAATTTGCCTCTTTTCGGACGAGTAGATGGTTGGGGGAGGTCACCTTTGTAGAGGCGGCGCTGCCTTTCTTCGGGCGTGGGAGCAGGAACAGGGAGTAGCAACAGCAGCAAATGGAAACCTAAGTCTTATAATCAGGTTGCTATGTGCAATGTAGAAGACATGTAGCATCGGTTTTGGGTAAAAAACTGACCCTACAAGTCTATTAAAAAAACGGTGCCCAGACTTAACCTATAGCGATGATTTTTCAGGATAACCCTAAACCCTAAACCCGACAACTACGTAGCATCTCATCAACCATATCATCATGAATTGGGTCATATTGAATCGGTTCATCATTGAAATTATCATCATTATCTATATCTTCTATGCCACAACTATTAGTATCGACATTTTCTGATCCATTATTAATTTTCTCTCCATGCCAATACCATTCATTATAACCTTGTATGATCCCATTGCATATGACAAGATCCTTAATTTCCTCAGCAGTATCAACTTTCAAATTTTTACCACAATTTCTACATTTAGGTAGTTTCCTATGTTCCTCAGCAAATCTGATAAATTCATCAAGACCTTTGGCAAACTCTGGACTACATCGGTTCTTGATAGACATCCAACTTCGATCCATTTTCTATATCACATTAAAAATTAATTATAAAACTAAGCATTTAATTATTGATACTATAAGATGTAAGTTTTTATTGATAGGAAGTTAATTACTTTTATACTAAAGTGTACCACCTATCCCATTTTTGAATATTTAATCTCACTAGTAACTGTATAATGTATGTTTAGTTTTGAAGAAAATTTCAGCAGTATTTCCCCTAAGTTCTCCAAGTACACCGATGTAAATGGTAAATAACCACTCACATATGTACCCAGAGAACAAATGAGGAAATACTACTAAAATTTTCTTCAAAACTAAACATACATTATACAGTTACATCCCAAGTGAGATTAAATATCCAAAAATAGTCCCAAACCGGGGACTATTTTGAACGGGTTTCTAAGTTGATACATGCATAAATGTATTATTGTCATATTTATATATTAAGTTAAACATCATGCATCGATGATCTCATATATAAACCCTAAAGTGTCAATCTGAGACTACACAATGTCTACCCTCATATTTATGGAATGTCTACCAAGCGCTACTGTATGTATTAAATATTTGAATCAAAATGAAGCCTAATGGCACATTGGGAGAGTGAGAATAGAATACCTCACTTGAAGGCTGAAGAAGAAATATATACAAGTCAACAACACCTGCAACAACAAAAATGCACGATTCAATTCTCTTATAATGTAAGGCATTAGGGTCAATATACATCAATATTAGAGGAACATGAAGATTTTAACAAATGCAGTTCAGCAACTCAGCCACCACGGCCGTGCTACCCAGCACGGCCGTACTACCTAACAAATATATTCACTCAACCACAACCACCACTGCCGTGCTACCTAACAAATATATTCACTCAGCCACAGCCACCACGGCCATGCTACCCAGCACGACCGTGCTACCTAACAAATATATTCACTCAGCCACAACCACCACGACCGTGCTACCTAACAAATATATTCACTTCAAACCTCTCCTCAATCACGACATGACAATAAGAAGAAAAACGGTCGTGGTTATGGCATGATCATGCTACTACCACCAACACCCATCTCTACCCACCGCCGACCCCGGCCCCGACGTAAGACATAAACGAAGGAATGAGGTAGCAGAGACAATACCTTGAGAAGAACCGATCGGTGAGGGAGATTGTGCGGGAAAAGAACCAGAGAGATGCGCACGGCCCTTGCAACGCCTAAGGCGTCGCCGTCGTCGACTTTCAAGGAAGAAAACACCGGAGAGAGAAGGAATGCCTAAGGTGGCATCGTCGTCCAAGGAAAACAATGCCAAAGATGGTGGTAAGGAGTGTCGTCGTCGCCGGAGATGGTGGTAAGAAGCTTGGGCGTCGTCGTCCAAGGAAAGCAGTGCTAATTTGCCTCTTTTCGGATGAGTAGATGGTTGGGGGAGGTCACCTTTGTAGAGGCAGCGCTACCTTTCTTTGGGCGTGGGAGCTGGAACGGGGAGTAGCAGCAACAACAAATGGCAACCTAAGCCTTACAACCATGTTGCTATGTACAATGTAGAAGACCTATAACGTCAGTTTTGGGTAAAAAACCGACCCTAACTATTAAAAAACGGTGCCCAGACTTAACCTATAGCGACGGTTTTTCAGGATAACCGGTGCTACAAACCATATCTGTAAGGTCGGTTATATATAAAAACCGACTCTAGAGTTCTAAAGCGGTGCCCGCCTTTTTGTTGACCCTATAGCATCGGTTATTTTAAAAACGGACCCTATAGATCGAGGCGCGAAGCCAAAATCGCGCGAATTTTTGCCGCGGGAAACCTATAAGGTCAGTTTTTATGATAAAACCGATACAGTAGTCTATTAGGTCGGTTATTCTAGTAAAATGATGCTATGGGCAGCGACGTTACTGGCCAAAAATGTAGTAGTGGATGATAACCATATTGTATTGATATGTAACCCTAATGAGGTATAGCTTGTTATACCTAGCTTTAATATAACTAAGTGATGGTAATTGGGTATGAGTAGTCCTTGAATGACTAATACAATTATGGAGTACTATGTTATTGTTGTTGAAGCCCTTGTATGCTATAACCTGATGGTTACACCTTGAATTATGTGTGGGTTCATACTTGAGAATAGTATGGAATGTGATGGTAATGCTTCACCTTATGCATCCATGATCCAATGGGGATGTCGTGAGTAGTAATGTACAATTGTTGCTGAATCTAGTCTTTTAACTCAAGACTATTTTGCTATTTGAGTAGCACAATAGTAAAATTCAAAAGAACATGGTGAACTCTCTTTCGTGATTTAGAGGTAATACATAACAATAGTACATATTTGGCAGTATAAATTGAGATAGTTGGATCAGATTATCGATGTTGAGGTAACACCTCAAGAGTATGAAAATATTGAAATGGTTGTTTCTCTCTCTATCCGATGATTGATTGTGGCATAGAGAATTTGTTTGTTATCATTGAGAACTATTTCAAACATGTTGTGATTTAGTAAAGGAATAAAGGACTTAATGTTGAAAACTGCATTCAAGTATGAAATAAAAGAATATAATGACATGTAAGATTTCAAAAGCTTAAAATAAACCTTGAATGTACTTTACTTGCATATTTATGTTTCAGGGATGAACCTTTTAAAGGGGGGGGGAATTGTTATGACCGCATCTGAGCTTAATTGGTAAACTAGGGTTTACCTGGATGATTATATGCTTAATTGGATTGATCATAGCTTAAATATAATTAATGATGATAATTAAATTATGATGTTTTAAACCTAATAAGAACGTTAAGTGTTCTATTGTTTGAGAAATTAGGGTTTGAGAAAAATAAACCCTAGTTGGCTGAAATTAGGGTTTTGATGGTACATGAGTATGGAATTTGATCAAGATAGCAGTTTGGTAAATAATTTTTCATATTTTCTACAAATTTTTATTTAATTGAATTTTGAATATGATATGGACAACTCAATCATACATATTGGAGAAAAATTTCAGAATATTTGAGTGTTCTTTGAATGTGGTTCTCGGTCGAACTATACTTCGACCAAAATGCTGACAGAGTGCTTTTTAGAAGTGTAGTGTTTTATTTTTATTTATTTATTGGTAACTCCAAATGATCTGAAATTTTAAATGGAGATCTAAAACTTAATCATAAACAACATGTAAAATTTTAATAATTTTTGGATGCGTTTAGACCTTATCAGTAGACGACTTATAGAAACTGACATTTCTGCATAATTCTGGATAGCAGTGCACTATTGGATTTTTAATTATTTAATGAAAGCTTGGAATGATCTAAAATTTTAAAGGAATCTTTATAACTAAATTATAGACAACATGATAAATTCTAATAAGTTTTGGAGAACGTTTGATCTCTAAAATATACGAATTCACAGAAACCTTTTTATGATAGAAAAATCTGCTGAAATAAGAAAAAGTTTAGTGAGGGGTCAATGTGCAATTGACCCAAGAAGCTCAATTGCTCTATATGGTCAACCTAACACACTATCAGCTCTCATATTTCGCGATTCATTCCAGAGAAACGAAATCCTAGAGAGAGATGGAGAGTTAGGGTTTGAGAGGAGAAATCGATGGAGATGCTGACCTATGGTTTTGCGGTCCGAGAAATGATGAAATCAAGTAAGTTTAGCTTCTTTTCATAGCCTTTCATGGTGAATCTTCTCTCACATGTCAAGATTCTGACCCTCCTCTGATTTGATCCAAAATGGTATCAAAACTTCTCCTTTTCTCACTCTTTCTTCATAATTCCTCATTTCTAGGGTTTCCGAGTTGAAAGGAAGAAGAATTGGGTGAATTGCTAGGGATTTGATATGGATTTGAGATTTTCAGATACGAGATACATTTTTAAGGTGTTTTCAAACCTTAGGGCGAGTGGGAACTTCCTTTAAATAGTATATTGCACGAAAATTGGTTAGATCATCCATAATCTTTAATTGTTTAGTATGCGACTACAAACTCTGAATTGTCTATTTGTTCTAAGTTGTTGCAAAATGATATGAAATGGATTTTTCCTCTGTTTGGATGAATTTCAGATGATAAAATCATATTAGAAATATATACAATACATACTAATGAGAATTCCCTAAGTATTCACAGAGGTTATAAGAATAAACTGAAATATAGGGAATGTGTCTATGACTAAAATTTGCTGTATAAGTAAATAGAGAAATTTGTTTATCTATATCCACTTGGTTATGAATGATTGTTTATCTAAATTCATAGTACATATATGTCAGATACTATCTTGATTCTTTTAAAGTGAATAGTGTTTGTTTGATATCTCAGTAAAGAGGGTGAAACCCTAGTTGCGAAGAAAGTTGGATATTTACGAATAGATATCGTGAAATCCATTTGAAGGGATTTTCTTGACATGATAGACTTTATTTATTCAATTTTATTCTTGATGCATGATATCTCATTGAATGGCATGAAAACCTAAATTCAGCTAAGTTCCAAGGCTTCATACATATATTGATTGTATATGATTTGTTGAAAATAGTTTTTATTCAATGAATGTTTATGTCGTATGAATTCCTTATGAGAGCCATGTGATAAGTGAATGAGGTAAATGAAACCCTAAGGATATGGTGTTCAAAAAATCAAGTATTGTGATATCAATGTTCTCAGTATGTGATGTGGTGATGCTTAACAGTTCAATTGTATGATTCTAGTGTATAAAGTGCCAAGTGGACATGTAATCTGTTTATTTAAGAGTTTTAGTCTGCCTGCATGTATAGTATGTTGATTACTCTGTATATTATAGTGTTTTGAATATACTGCTCTGCCAAGTTTAGAATGATATACATGATGTATTATAACTTCAAATAAGTAGACGCGACACCATAGAGATACCAGAGTCAAGTATAAGTAAGAGAAAGGTACAATATAGAAAGAGCTTTCTAGGAATAATAAAATAATAGACTTAAGAGCCATGAACACCGTAGAATCCCTATGAGAGGTGTGTGCCTTAGGGATGAAACGACCTACCCTGGCGGTGCAGCTAGTATACGGGGGTCGGAAGGTACCAACAGGTGGTACGGGGGACAAAGTCCTAGTAGAAGTCTCCTTAAATTACATAATGTAGTGTCCAACATGAATTAGAGATCCTAGTGGCACTAGTATACAAACAAGACAATAGGTGGCTTGACTCTCTGCATGTGTGCTTAGGTTAGAGGAGGAGTCTAGTTTAGGACAGAGAGCCATTTTTCTATTGCAGACCATGAGAGTAGTCACACTTAGCATTTCCCGGGTGTGTCCGCTAAGTCTTGTACGGTGTGATCGTAGTGCACTACGAGTCTTCATATGTAGAGTACACTACATATGAACAGGGCATAATAAAATGAATGAGAGGTCAAACAAGTGTGTACATCTATACAATTATTCTTTTATTCTTTGTATGTTTCTGAATTATTAGTTCTCTTTATGATCAATCAAGCATTTCATATATTGATTCACTCTTATATATATCTAGAGTATCCTGCCATATTTATGATTGTCAATTATTAGACTCTTTAAAGCTTACTGTTGTTATAATTGATATCAGTTGCTCAAAAGTATATCTGTAATTATATTAGTGCTTTAGACTATTTCTTTGAAGTACTCATTCACTGAGCGAGTAGGATCACCCCTCTACTCAAAATTTTTAGGGAAATCACATGGACTTGAAGAAGATATCATTACATCAGAGTAGATCTGCCACAAGAGTTATGTCTGAGTATAGTTAAGTTTAGTCAGTCCATGTCACTCTAGGTCCTTGTATAGATGTGAGAGAGTTGTAAATGATGTTTTGTATGTTTGTTTCCTTAATAAGAGAGAATGCAAATGATTGTCATGTCGTATGTACATCGAAGTGTGAGAAACATAATGAATGTATGGATGTGTATCATTAATGTTGAGATTACATTAGAGAAATAAAATTTTAATTATCTTGTAAAGTTAGTTTATGTGGTTCAATGCGAGAAAACAAAGAGTTTGAAAAAGAAGAAAAAGTTAAGGGTGATCTTTGTATTACGTTAAATCCTCAATTTATACCCTAATCTCATGATTAGTGGTAATTGTGAGATCAGGGTGTAACAACTATAGTTGATGAATTTAAACCCTGGACCAAGTTTAGGTCTATATATTAAGTAGATTAATATTGGGAAAATGTATCAATTAAGGCGTCAATTGTGATATTATAATGGTTCAAGTCTTGATTAGGAATATAATTAAGCTTGTAGACCCTTTCACCAGTACAAATACCACCTTTAACGTCAGTTATAATAGCCCTATAATGTCAATTTTTTACAGACACCCTAGTGGACAACACTATAGATAAGGACCTTTTGCGTCGATTTTGGGGAAAAGGAAAAACTGACGACATATGTCTAGCATCGGTTTATATAGAAACAAAAATCAATGACTCAGTATGACATCAATGTCATGGTATTTCTTTGTGTCATTGGTTTCTAAAAAGAACCAACACTATATTCAACCCTTTGTTGTTGGTTATCATACTCAAAACTGGCACAATATGTACTTTTCCCTTTTAAGAATTCCAAAGATACGTCATCAGTTATCTAAAGGACACCGGTGCTATAGACCAACTATGTTGTCAGTTTCTTGAAAAAATAGACGCTACAGGGCAGCTGATTGTACGATCGTACTGGGCAACATAACCATTTTAGAATAGTTGTGTTGTCAATTTAATGAGAAAATAGTCGATTTAGTGAGAAAATCGATGGGATAGTTGTTCTATAGCGTCAATTTTCTAAAAAAAATGATGACAAATGTTTACAACAACTACTATTTGTAACAACTGATGCTACATGTATATTTTTATAGAAGGTATGTAGACCTGATGTTCTGCATGATGCATAACCTGCAGTTCATTAGAACTCAAGGTACCATTCTGTGTTCAACTTAATAATGGGACAACACATATTAAAAACCTACAATAACAAAAACATACACACAATTCATCCACCCACACACATTTTCATTCTTCAATTCCATTCTCTTCAACACTTAATTCCATTCTCATGCACATACACAATTCAGAAAACACACACACACGATCTATTCTCCAACTCCATTCTCATTACATGTACAAATGTAACTCACATTCATATATACACATTCATTCACACACATGCATATATGCACCGGTGTTCACTTGCATCAAATTTAAAGTTGAAAAAAGTCATAAACACCACATGTATATAGAAATAATGACATCAAGGTTTATAAAACTCATATTTTATCCCAAATTACATTCAAAGTTGACTTCCTTAATAAATACGTGTGCCCATTCATCTTTTGTTCTTTTCTTTAGGGTTCTATCGTGTCAAATAACTATAAAGAGAATAACATATTATCAAATGAGACTATTTACTTATGATGATCAAGACTATATACATTACCTTTTGTATACAATGGATATCTAGTACCTCCTATATGAAAATCAGGTCCATATACAACATCATGTAATATTTGTATGCCCAACAATTTTCTTATACATGGCACTATAAATTTACAGTCATGCAAAATGTAATGACCACATTTGTGCTTAATTGGTAAACTAGGGTTTACCTGAATGATTACATGCTTGATTAGATTGAACATCGTTTAGACTTGATTAATGATAGTAGATAAATTGTGATGTTTCAAACCTAAGAAGAAATTCTAACTATGATTTTAGTTTGAAGAATTAGGGTTTGAGAAATGTAAACCCTAATCGGCAAAAATTAGGGTTTTGATAGTACATGAATATGGAATTTGATCAGGATAGCAGTGTGGTAAAATGATTTTTCATATTTTCTAAAATTTTTGTATTTAATTAAATTTTGAATATTATATGGATAACTCAATCATGCATATTGGAGAAAAATTTCAGAATATGTGAGTGTTCTTTGAATGTGGTTCTTGGTCAAACTATACTTTGACCAAAATGTTGACAGAGTGCTTTTCAGTAGTGTAGGGTTTGATTTTTAATTATTTATTGGTAACTTAAAATGATCTAAAATTTTAACTTGATATCTAAAACTAAATCATAAACAATATGTAAAATTTTCATAATTTTTTGATGCGTTTAGACCTTATCAATAGATGAATTACAGTAACTGACATTTCTACAGAATTCTGGATAGCAGTGCACTATTTGATTTTTATTTATTTAATAAAAGCTTGTAATGATCTAAAATTTTATTTGAAGCTTTATAACTCAATTATACACAACATGATAAATTATAATAATTTTTGGAGGAGTTTTGATCTCTGAAATACACGAATTTACAGAAACCTTTTTATGACAAAAAAATTTGTTGAAATAAGAAAAAAGTATAGTAAGGGGTCAAAGTGCAATTGACCCAAGCAGATCAATTTCTCTATATGGTCAACCTAAAACACAAGGAGCTATGATAATTCGTGATTCAATATAGAGAAATGAAATCCTAGAGAGAGAGAGAGAGAGTTAGGGTTTGAGAGGAGAAATTGATGGAGATGCTGACTTAGGGTTTTGCAGTCCGAGGAATTATGAAATCATGTAAGTTTAGCTTCTTTGGATATAGTTTCATGGTGAATCTTCTCTCACATGTCAAAATTCCTTCCCTCCTCTAATTTGATCCAAAATGGTATCAAAAATTCCCCTTTTCTCACTCTTTCTTCATAATCCCTCATTTTTAGGATTTCCGAGTTGAAAGGAAGAAGAATTGGGTGAATTGCTAGGGATTTGATATGAGATCGAGATTTTCAGGGATGAGCTACGTTTTTAAGGTGTTTTTACACCTTAGGGTGAGTGGGAACTTCATTTAAATAGTATATTGCATGAAAATTAGTTAATTCATCCATAATCTTTAATTGCTAATATGCGACTACAAACCCTGAATTGTCTATTTGTTCTAAGTTGTTGCAAATTATTATGAAATGGATTCTTCCTCTGTTTGGATGAAGTTCAGATGATGAAATCATATTATAAATGTATACAATACATCCTAATGAGAATTTCCTAAGTATTCATAGAGGTTATAAGAGTAAATTGAAATATAGGGAATTTGTTTATGACTGAAATTTGCTGTATAAGTAAATAGAGAAATTGCTTATCTAGATCCCCTTGGTTATGAATGATTGTTTATCTAAATTCATAGTATATATATGTCAGATACTATCATGGATTTTGTTCAAAGTGAATAGTATTTGTTTTATATCTCAGTAAAGAGGGTGAAACCCTAGATGCGAGGAAAGCTGGATATTTGTGAATAGATATCGTGAAATCCATTTGAAGGGATTTTCTTGACATGATATACTTTATTTATTCAATGTTATTATTTATGCATGATATCCTAGTGTATGACATGGAAACCCAAATTCATCTCAGTTCCAAGGTTTCATACATATATTTATTTTATATGATTTGTTGATAGTAGTCTTTATTCAATGAATGTTTATGTCGCATGAAATCTTTATGGGAGCCATGTGAATAAGTTGTTGCCTAGTGAGAAGTGACAAGATGTGTGATGGCCTTGTGAGCCATGAGAATACTTGTACAACCAGTGAAATGAATATCTTGGTCTAAGGACCTAGAGGTAATGGTTACCTGTTACAGATGTAACAATGCTATGTGATGATCTAAGGGTTTGAATACCCAGATCCAGTAATCATGATAATGATGTGAAGGGATGAGAATTCCCAGTAATGTGATAAGGGATTGAGATTCCATGTATCATGTGTTTTAAAGATTTGAAAAGTATGTGATAGATGTATTACACCTTTCTTTGTAGCATTTGTGGTGATTAAATGAAACCCTAAGGGTAGGGTGTTCAATGAATCAAGTATTATGATATCAATGTTCTAAGTTATTATTAATAATTCTTGTCATGATAAGTAATTAACTCTTAATTGAGTTATGAGATGCAGAACTCAAGATTTGGGTTGATATGCACGATTCTGGTGTGTATGTGCCAAGTAGACGTGAAATCTATTTCTTTAAGAATTTTAGTCTGCCTACATGTATAGTATGTTGATTACTCAGTATATTACAGTGTTTTGAATATACTTCTCTGCCAAGTTTAGAATGATATACATATTATATTATAACTTCAAATAAGTAGACGCGACACCATAGAGATACCAGAGTCAAGTATAAGTAAGAGAAGGGTACAATGTAGAAAGAGCTTTCTAGAAATAATAAAATAACAGACTTAGGAGCCATGAACACCGTAGAACGCCTATGTGAGGTCTGCGCCTTAGGGGTAAAACGACCTAACCCTGGCAGCGCCAAATATATGGGGGTCAAAATGTGCTATCAGGTGGCACGGGGGACGAAGCCCTAGTGGAAGTCTCCTTAAATTATAGTTTGTAGTGTCAAACATCAACCAGAAGTCCTGATGGCACTAGAATACAGAAAAATCAAGAGGTGGCTTGACTCTCCACCTGTGTGCTCGGGTTAGAGGAGGAGTCCAGTTTAGGCCAGAGAGCCATTTCCCTATTACAGACCAGGAGAGTAGTCAGACTTAACATTTCCCGGGTGTGTCTGCTAAGTCTTGTACAGTGTGATCGTAGTGCACTACGAGTCTTCATATGTAGAGTACACTGCATATGATCAGGGCATAATAAAATGAATGAGAGGTTAAACAAATGTGTATAATTATTCAATTATTATTTGTATGTTTCTAAATTATTAGTTCTCTTTATGATCAATCAAGCATTTCATATATTGATTCACTCTTATAGATATTTAGAGTATCCTGCCATATTTATGATTGTCAATTATTAGACTCTCTAAAGCTTTCTGCTGTTATAATTGATATCAATTGCTCAAAAGTATATCTGTAATTATGTCAATGCTTTAGACTGTTTCTTTGAAGTACTCATTCACTGAGCGAGTATGCTCATCCCTCTACTCAAAATTTTTTTAGGAAAATCACATGGACTTGAAGAAGATATCATTACATCAGAGTAGATCTGCCACAAGAGTTAAGTCTGAGTATAGTTAAGTTTAGTCGGTCCCTGTCACTCTAGGTCCTTGTATAGATGTGAGAGAGTTATAAATGATGTTTTGTATGTTTGTTTCCTTAATAAGAGAGAATGTAAATGATTGTCATGTCGTATGTACATGGAAGTGTGAGAAACATAATGAATGTATGGATGTGTATCATTAATGCTGAGATTACATTAGAGAAATTAATGTTTAATTCTCTTATAAAGTTAGTTTATGTGGTTCAATGCGAGAAAACAAAGAGTTTGAAAAAGAAGAAAAAGTTAAGGGTGATCTTTGTATTACGTTAAATCCTCAATTTATACCATAATCTCATGATTAGTGGTAATTGTGAGATCGGGGTGTAACACAAAATGTTGAAACATAAAAGTATTAATATATAATTGGCATATATATATGCATTGGAGTCAGAAAACTACCTCAACATTCTTCCAACTTAATAAGCTATTTTTCTTATATACCTTTCCTCCAACCTTTTTTTTAAAGAAGTTAGACGGTAGTCTTGTTCATCCCGCCCTTCCCATACGAGCTAACTCAAAAGAAATCTTACACTCACTAATTAAATAAGGTAATTGAAATGTGATAGTACTACTATCATTACATATATCCTTAACTAAGATTTCTTGTATCTCAATAGGTGGAGGATTATAGATTCTCATACTCCCAGAGCTTTTGATGTGGAACTTTGCTAGGCCATCTGCAGCTTCGTTCACCTCCCTACTAGCATATGTAACATGCCACCGTGGTTTTTTGAGATCCTGGATTCGTCATATTAACTTTGCATACCTGGGGTTTCCTTGTATAGATTCTTCTATCATCTTCACCGCCGTCTTAGAATCAGTTTCAATAGTCACTTTATCAAGTTGATTGCAAGCTGCTATTTCCATAGCTAACTGGATGGCCATCGGCTCAGCTTCTAGAACTTCTGTGATACGTATGCTGGTTGCAATACCACCTATCCATTTACCATTCTCGTCTTTGAGAACAGCCGCGCACGCTGCCTTCTTATTTTTAAATGCAACATCAGTGTTTATTTTTATCTCTCCTGCATTAGGCCGCCTCCACTTACTCACGAGCTGCTGAGTGTCGGTGCATCTGTTCTAAAAAACAAGCTTATTCCTGGTATCCCACAGCACCTAGCATGTAACAAGGAATATGTATTTAAGCTCGTCATCTTTCTGGATATGCTGGTAACACCAGGCCGAAATATCTGTTACACTAAAAAAGTTTGTCAGGCCTCTACCTGCAATCATAACATTCCACACCTCCCTAGCAGGTTCACAATCTCTGATTGCATGAATGATCATATCTTCCTCGGTGTTGCACCTCGTGCAGGTGCTACAGCATTCTTCTCCTGTTAGTAAGCAGTGCATCGTGCATCATGGTCCAGAGAATTAAAATTTGATCCGTGCCGATGTTTTCAAGTTCCATATATCCATCCATGCTCCAGGCGTGTGGACAACTTTCCCTTCTCTTAACTTTGTATAGGCTATTTTGGTTGAGTAAGCCCCGTTTTGAGTATGTGACCACACCCTAATATCCTCTCCATTACCAGCGAGAGGCACTGCAATTTTCCTGATCTGCTCAACAATGTGATCCGGGAGCCATTCCTTTAAGAAAGCAGCGTCCCACTCACCTTGGAAGTTGACGAGCGAGCTCACCTTCAAATCAAGTAGGTCGATGGGGATTGGTTTCTTGACTTGTTCTTTCAAGATGGGTCCATTCCGCCACCGTCGATCCATCCTCACATTTATACTACGCCAAAAAAACCTAAATGGCACATTTCCCATTTTTTATTCCCTAAATGGCACGTTCTTGAACTTATTGCCCAAAATGACACATTTGCAGACCAATGCGTCCCCTGCTGGGACGCATTGCTCTCTCGGGAGGGAATGCGTCCCGAAGCCGAACGTATTATTTTTTTTTATTTTTTTTGAATTATGATACCATGTATACCATGTATATTATATATACATATATATGTTAAATTGCTAAATTAATATAATCTAAATTAACTTATATAAAATTAGCCATATATTTAAAATAATATCTGAAGATAATAAAATAATAACAGAATATTATATTTATCAAAACATAATATTTATAAATATAGATAAAAATATTCAAAATTAATAGATATAATACTAAAATTATATAATAAAGTGTAAAATTATAAAAATAAAGAAAATATATACATGTATTTATTTGTAAACTTAGAAGAAAACAAACTAATATAGAAATAAAAATAAGAAAATACTAATATCAAAAATAAGAAAATAAGAAAATACCAATATAGTAAAATAATATATATATATACATATATATATACATAATATATATATGTACATATACATATATATACATAATATATATATACATATATATACATAATATATATACATAATATATACATAATATATAAATATATATATATTATACATATACATATATATATGTACAAATATAATATATATATATACATATATACTTATCAAAACATAATATTTATAAATGTAGATAAAAATATTCAAAATTAATAGATATAATACTAAAATTATATAATAAAGTTAAAATTATAAAAATAAAGAAAATATAAACATGTATTTATTTGTAAACTTAGAAGAAAAAAACTAATATAGCAATACAAATAAGAAAATACTAATATCAAAAATAAGAAAATAAGAAAATACTAATATAGCAAAATAATATATATATATATATATATATATATATATATATATATATATATATATTAAAGGTATGATACATAATATCAAAAATATACATATATATACATCATATATATACATATATACACATATATATATACATAATATATATATATATATACACATAATAAATATACATATATATATACATACATAATATATATATACATAATATATATACATAATATATATATGTACATATACATATATATATATACATATATATACATAATATATATACATATATATACATAATATATATACATATATATACATTATATATATATATATATATATATATATATATATATATATATATAGTCAGGCTAGAATACACTCGAGTGTACGGATCACACGAATACACTCAAGTGTGTTTGCATATCAAGAGAATTTTTGCAAAATGTAAACCGTTGATCTTCACCGTCATACTATAACTAGGCTACATACAAATTTTGAGCCCATTTGGATGAGTGTATGTCACTCATCCAAGGGCAACAAAATCGACGCGCGAAACTAATTTGAAATGTATAATTTTTGCGGTCTTCATAACATGAGCTATACATATCCAAATGTGCTCAAATTTTGTGTATGAGTTGTTCATGAGGTGTTTAATAAAATCAATGGATTAGATTTTTTAAAAAAATTGCATCATAAAAAACTACTTGAGTGTATTCTGCTCCGGATACACTCGAGTGTATTCTAGCCTGACTCTATATATATATATATATATATATATATATACATATACATATACATATACATATACATATGCATATATATATGTACAAATATAATATATATATATATATATATATTATACATATACATATATATTTATCAAAACATAATATTTATAAATGTAGATAAAAATATTCAAAAAATATTTATCAAAACATATATATATCAAAACATAATATATATATATATCAAAACATAATACTAAAATTATATAATAAAGTTTAAAATTATAAAAATAAAGAAAATATATATAAGTATTTATTTGTAAACTTAGAAGAAAAAACTAATATAGCAATAAAAATAAGAAAATACTAATATAAAAAATAAGACAATAATAAAATACTAATATAGCAAAATAATATATATATGTATATATATGTATATATATGTATTTTAAATATGTAATACATTGAAATCATAATAATGTATTTTAAAAACATAATACATTACGTAATACATTGAATTCATTTGATTAATCATAAGAATATATGTACAAATAAAGATAATTAATACATTGACTTCATTTGTTTGTCTTGAAGAAACAAACACTTCCCACGCCTTTGGGTCAGGATAGGCCCATTGCTTAGTGGTGGACTTCCTCTTCTTATTTCTCATTATGTATTCTCTTATCATACTTGTCCTATAATTCTTTAATAGCCTCCCACTGTGCTGCGTTACCTTTTTAGGATGCATTTTTTCATCAAGGCCAAAGATGTTTTACAAGATTTCATATACTTAATGACATATCCATAGAAATAGAATTGTGAATATCTTTAAAAATAACAATATCTCACATATAAATCATTCCATATGTAGTCTTTCGTAGAAGGATCAACTTTATGCCAAGATTCTTATGTTATCTCCTTGCTGCAAGTAATAGACCCATGATATTGTGTTAAAGTATTGTGATTTTTCTGAATAGGATTTCCTACATTGTCAAATTCAACAACCAAATTCAGTCCTTTACCCTTTGTGCTACTATCTTGTTCATCATGGTGGTGCCTCTTCTACATGTATGATCATGTTGTTCCTCCACAAAGCCAACAAGATCCTCAGGGTGCACATCCTCAAGATGTTTATCTTAAAATTGTTAAGATATACATATAAGTGATATAGAATGTAAAATGTACATCTATGTAATAATTCTAATAAAGAATGTAAAATGCACTTCTATGTAATAAAACAATACAACTTACACAACATGGTGCTCATCCTCATGGTGCACATTGTCATGGTGCTCATCTTCACAGTCAAATGCCATCTAAAAATGTCATATTAAATATAGTGCAAAGAATGAAACATAAATGATAATAAATGTAAATGTACATGTCGCATATGAAACATATATAACTTTAACAAAAGAATGTAAAATGCACATGTAACATTAAAAAAAAATAAAATACATGCCTCTAGTATTGATTGGATATTTGAACAATTAATATTCCTTTTGTGTGATCTCCACATGTATATAACTCAGTGTTAGATTCAACATTTGGTGTTTGTAGGCCAATTGAGAATGAATTGGAGTCATCATACTTGTCATAGTACTCTTCTTCATCTATAGGATATGTTGGATGCTTCGTGCAACCTTTGTGTGAGAACCCTCTACACTAAATAAGATTACTCAAAACATAAAACACAATAGATCACCAATTAACCACATATCCAAAAATATGGGTAAATTAAAACTGCTTTCAACATCAACACCCGCTCAGAAATATTTGCATTAGAGCCCAATATCTTTCTTGTATCCATACTATGACAAGAATTTGATAAAAAAATGTTCTATCGCCTTAGCCACAACATATATACACAGGAGAACAATATTTGTATATGCCACATAAACAAGTATTAACATGCTAATAAAATTTCGATTCATTTGAAACACCATATATAAACTTTTCCTGCCCGGACCTGAGAGTACAAGGATGACTCCAGGACACACTAGACATCTAATCAACTTTCTCAAAGGTTCATTACTATAACTCCTCTTTGCTGCCACATGTTTGCTTTCGTCACTTCCAATTACCTAAAAGGGATGTGGTGAACCACAAGGGTGAGACCCATGTCCCAGTAAGAGATATAACCTCCAACACTGTTTATTGATTCCAACATTTTTAGGTAATGAGACAATTTAAGTAGTGTAATCATATATAACAAATAAGCTCAACAAAACTGATGATTAATAAAATACATAAAGGAGTAGATAATAACTATCTTCATTAGCCAGACTATTCTCATATCCCTATTAACAGTATAAGGAGTCTAGCAACATGAGCAACTCTAACATCATGAATAAGTCTAGTATCATATGCATATCTAACAACATCATCATGTCTAACAGGTTGAACATATCAACATCATAAGAAGAGCTAACAACATAATCACAACTATCTATATAAGCATGATTAGCAATATATGCATCTCTAGTTACAAAGGCAAAGCTAGAAATATAAGCATAGCTAACAACATGTGATAACGAATGTCATAATCATATCCAACAATAATAATATCTCTATCAACTTAAACATGACTATTGTATGTACACATTTATAACATGAGCATATCCACAACATAAGAATATCTGCTATCTTTTAATGCATTAAACATCATCTATATGTATAGAGAACAACAAGGGTTATCATCCAATATGAAGCGTCGTGTATAACCCTAAACATATTTTCTAGAAGGTTGTATTACATCTTTTATTATGCCTTGTGGAATTTGAGGATACCACTCAAGTTCCAACTGACCACCGCTTGGCCGCAATCAGTGACATACAAGATCTAGGAAGAGCCGAACTCCTAAGATCTTCTCTGCCCCCAGTCAGTATGGGTCTGCCACAATGACATATAAGGTCAAGCTGCTACAACCTAGTCCATCCTTGGTACAGGTCACGACACTAGTGAAAGGAGGTGGGTACACATACCCTACCATCTGAGGTATAACCACAGTTTTCCTTCAATATCATCACATATATAATAATCAAGACACGACCACATTCATTCTCAAACTGAGGGCTAGGTATGACCGTAGTCGTCCTCTCTAAACACTTGAATTCAGGATGACAAGCACCCCACATACTCATCAGTATGCGCTCTGAGTTTCCCTTAGGAATACTCATTTCACCATCTGGAAAGTTCTAACACTCATATGGATCTATGGCACAGGGCACTGCATGATTAGAGTTCCACTTGATTAGTTATGCCAATTGGGTGAATTAAGGCTGCATCAAACAAATAGACATACAAACCCTAATTCACATATAGAAAGCATATAAGTATCACAACTTCAAAAGTTATAAAAGGTGTGAAAAATAATTTCTCATATCGTCATCACAAGATACTATTCACTTGCCATTTATGAGAGTACACTAGTCATCATACTATCACAAGATATAAATCCTTTTTACAATATCACAAGGTATCAACCCTTATCAACACAAGAGGATTACGCCTCATTCAATGCTCAACCATGCCTAAAGGTCATTAAGACCATCATACTATTCCCTGCAAGATCGTCATTATCGTTCCATGCCTTATAGCAAGGCTCAACAACATCACTTACATATAATACACCAGATCAACACAATATTGCATTAATGAGCTAGGAGATATTCATAAACAATCATAGAAGGGTTATATTAACATTAAGAATATTCCTTTATTACATCAACATGCAAGGAATCTAGATATGATTAACCCTCATCATATTCATAATGCACATGTTTAGCATAAGAAAGTATCAACCATGTGGATATGATAACCACCAATTAACACATTAACGTTACGATCATATTAAGGAGGTTATTTCACCATCATGCCTTCATATAAGAAGGTTAAACATGAATACTCATCTTTATCTATTTGCATTAGAGTTAGGCTCAACAAGATAAATTATATTAATGCTACTAATCATCGCTTATACCCAAACCCTAACTCACGACATCCCCATTAGATCATGGATGCATAAGGTGAAGCATCACCATCACATTCCATACTATTCTCAGGTATGAACCCACACATAAATCAAGGTGTAACCATAAAGTTATAACATACTAGGGTTTCAACAACAATAATAGAGTACTCCATGATTGTATTAGTCATTCAAGGACTATTCATACCCAATTACCATCATTTAATTATATTAAAGCTAGGTATAACAAGCTATACCTCATTAAGGTTACCCATTAATTCATTATGGTGATTATAAATCATAATCATACGAGGGCAAGGGTAATACTATAAGTTTAAGGCATTGAACCATCAAATTCTCATCATCAGAATCATAACATTACACTACATGCTTCACCCAAAACAATGGGAATATTAAGGCATCAACTTCTAATCATTAAATGTTGAAAAGGTAAAGCCATTGGTCATTTACATAAGTAAACATCTTGAACAAACCACCTATGAAGTCATTGAGTTGTTCTCTAGAAAGAGTTACCATCTAACCCTAACATCCCTTGATTAACAACATAAAAAATTCCATTGAGAGTAGGGTAAAACCCACAAGCAATTGTTTATTTAAAACAACCATCAGTAAATGAGCTTCTTAAGTTGATCTTATAAAGGAAACCATTTAAATCACTTTATTAGGACCAAAATATTACATTTAGGTATCATTTCAATTTATTGGATGAAGAAACATTAGATCTTAACCATTAGGTCAAGTTCATATATTAAAACCATCAATTGGAGTATATGTCCGGCCATTGCATCAAATGACCCAAGAAACCATTGGTTTAAGGCTTAATTGATGCTACAACTACATGCTTAACTCACCATAAGTTGTGGAGACCTGATACACCATCATTAGTGACCATTAAGTCACCATAGGTTATTAGATCAACACTATATTCATTAATCACCATCGAATATCAAACTAATATCACAATTGATTGATAGCATCATTAGGGTACTTAATTGTTAATCACTAAGCTTCTAGTTATGCTAATGCCTGACCTAAGGGGTGAACGTCAGTTGACACCCTTGGTCACCACCATCAGTTGTCATGAAGACAACACCATTGGTTGTTGCAATGGTACCACCATTGAGTCATGTGTTTATAGAAGAAATCAACTTTAAACCCTAAAATTGACCATTTGTTGATAGGTGTTTAGCACCATCGGTTGTCAAACCAACCTGATACAAGTCATATTATACCTTAGGAATAAAGTACACATGATCAAAGGTTTATCTAGAACTGAAATCTGAATAGGAAACATTACAAAAATCAAAATCCAAGTCAAGCATAGCTTTTTAGTGCATGGATCATCATTTAAAAGTAAGAACATGAGCTAGCAAGCTTGTGGTAAGCAATAAACGTAGAGTAAGTTATAAAACTTGCCTCTAATTAGAAGATAAACTCCCAAACAGAATAAAACATGAGCAGGTAGGGTAGAAAATCCAAGCATAAGCTGTGAACTCATCCATCTAGCACCCTTCTTCATCAAATGAGCAAACACTAAGCATAAGGAGCAAGAAAGGTAGGGTTTTAGAGGTTTAGAGCAATTTCTACCATGGAACAACAAGGTTTTGACCAGGAGAAAGGTAGGAGGAAGGATAAAAAATAAATAAACATAGAGAAGAAAGGGATTCTTACTCTTTTAGGTCAATATCACTAGAAGGAAGCCTTTTAAACCCTAACAGAGAGCAAAACAAAACCCTAGGAGCTTCCACCAAGAAATTCACCTTCTTCTTCTACCTTGGACAGGTTCTCCATGTATAAATAGATAGGGAACGAGGTTCTTAGCAGGATATAAGTGGTGGAAAGCAAAACTTTCATTTGGGAGCTAAAAAATAGATATATAAAACTCTAGGATAAGGGAGAGAAGAAGCATGAGCTGTCTAAAAAGCTCTCCATGCATCCATGGCCTTAAACTATTGAGGATATACAAGAAGCCACAGAAGAATCTGACCCACCATCCATGGATACCTTCTTATCCCTCGTTTCTTGATTTTACAAGCATAGCAAATAAACCATTTGCTTGATAGCTCCTAAAGGTAGCTCATCCATAAAGGGGGTAAATCCTAAAATACCCTTGAGGAAAACACTTCCAAACAAAGGTTCAACTAGGAGCCCCATGACCCAAAAAGATTGAGAATGATGAGAGAACTACCAAAGAACATAATGCAAGTGATAAATTGTAAAGAAAACCTCTCAATTGGGTAAATTGTAGAAAAGTACAAAATGTGCATAAAATTGCATAACTTGCACAAACAATGTTCACATTGGACCAAACTTGAAACTTAAGCTTGTATTATGATTAAAAAGCATATAAAAAGGTTATATTAAGGTTATAAACATTAAATTATGTTATTTAAGTATGTTCAATACTTTAAGCAAGGTCAGGGGTCTCTCAACCATACACCCCTAACAGGGATTTCGTCTTCGAAATCCAAGGTAAATAAAGATGGATACTTATCAAGCACCTCATCCCCAATATTACACATGGTACCTTTAATCTCATGATGATGTCACATTATTATCATAGATTTCATAATCTTCTCCCTCAACTTCTACATGTGTAACCTTGGTTCATCATAGGAATTGTTGTACCACATGTATAGGTCTGGTAGTACCTTTCAACTTTGGGACTCGATTGTCATATTGAACTATTCTATTTGTTGTATCACACATCACTTAGAGGCCACACTCTCTAGATCTTATTAAACATAGAACATCATGTATCTCTTATCATATGCAACTCTACAAGGTTTCATCTCTATGCCCCTTTAATGGTTGTTGTAATTAACAACTCAATCAACCAGGTAGGCATCCCCTAATTTTCAAGAACTATGAGGCATATGTTTTTAGAGGATTATCCAATCATCTCAATGGTGGACTCATCATCTGTTTGGTTGAAGAATCATACACTTGTATGTAACCGTTAACAAATATAACTTCCTGATTGACCTTGTTAGGGGTGGAAAAATGACATTGTCTTCATCTTATTAGGATTCCCACAACACACTTAACAGATATATCATAACTCCAAAAGGATACTTTAGTCAACCCCAACTCACTCTTTCTAGACTTGTCGCACATAAGTACAATTACTTCAACATTCTTAAGGTTTAGCAAATATGTTGACCATGTTACTAACCATATCTAAAATACCTTGAGATGTCATCATTCAAAGCTTGCTACAACTTGTAAGACATGACTTAGACACTCTGTTCCTCCTATTCATAAATTCTATTGGTACATTGGTTAGTCTAAAGGACATAACCATAAACTCATCACGGTCATGTAACTTATGTCATCCACTCTAGCTCTTATGCATTGATATTTGATCTTAGGTTTATCTTAAAGGAACAAGGTAGCACATGTCTACTGATCAACAAACCATCTATCCTTGATAATGGTCTTGTCCAACTATCACTGAACCATACACAACATTATAGAATCACTTTTGTTTTTCCTTCCAAACAACATTTATAGGGTCATTATCAACGCTCTCTCTCTCTAAGGGAGAGGAATACTTGTAATGTTCATTTAATAAACATCTCCAACCTTCACATACTTCCATATTGTTGATACATCTTGGATACTAGGATTCATTACCTTGGTATCCACCTTATGCACTATATGGAACTCACATCCTTATCTCATCTACTTTTACCAGCATAACAAATCTCAAGACATATAAGAGGAGTCTTCCAAATTATTGGAAGGCTTAAAAGTAAACTCATCACAAACTTTATGATCTTGGAACCATAGTCCAAGCAACCTTATGCTATAATAATCTATCCACCTTCATGTTTACAATGAATCCACACATACCAAATGGCAATGATCCACTTGAAAACGTCGCCCAAGAAAGGAAAGACACAAAGGGAAACACACTTTCCACGTCAAAGCAGAATTGTTCAAGGGTCACTAGCAAATAGGTAACCAATTCTATTTTCATTATGCAGGTTACAACTTCTTATGTATCATTTTACCTTTTTCATTTCGGATTCCTTGCCATTAGCATAGGAATTATCATTATTAACATATCTCATTACTCCTTCCTTGATGACTATTTATCACACTTGGATATGTTCTCTTATTTTATTATGTTTTCAACCACTTATCCAGAGGTAAATCATCATATTCCAAATTTTCTTCATCAAACAAGGATCACCTCCCTTAATTTCCTTCACATGCCATGTTGGTTTTACATTAAATTTTTCTTACATACATAGGTTGGTATGAGATTAACTCAGGTTTCACTTTATTCCTTTGTCATTGTTCCCATTCATCTTCTCATTTATACTTACCATAGGAATTCTCTCCATCTTATGTGAATTTCATACCTTGAATCACTTTATAAGAACATACTTATCTATCTTTTACTTTATTATATTCTTGAATTACATCTTCAAGAACTCCTCTTTTTCTTATTTCTATTCGTATTTAGATTTCATGTTATTGTATCTTTCTCTTATAGTTACCAAACATTAAAGTTTTGATAGTTAATGATGCAATTCTCATATTCTCTTGAGGTAATATTGAGTTATCACCATAATTTATACTTCATTATGCTCTTTAGATAGTTTAAAAATGACTAATTGATCAGAGTAATAAAAAAGATAACAATCTAAGAGTTCCATACTTACCTTTTCTTCAATAATTGAATACTTGGCCAGGGCACTCAAGTATTGAGATTAGGCAGTATGCACCATGTTTTTGTGTCATGTTCCTAACTTATACATCATCCTAGTCCTAAGTCCTAGTGTCCATGTAGACTCAGTGAACCTAAAGCTCTGATACCAACTTGTGATAACATGTTACACTAAATAAGATTACTCAAAACATAAAATAGAATCGATCACCAATTAACCACATACCCAAAAATATGGGTAAATTAAAACTGATTTCAACATCAACACCCGCTTAGAAACATTTGCATAAGAGCCCAATATATTTCTTGTATCCATACTATGACAAGAATTTGATACAAATTGTTCTATCACCTTAGCCACAACATATATACACAGGAGAACAATAGTTGTATATGTCACACAAACAAGCATTAACATGCTAACTGTAACATCCTAAAATTTTGAACCTTATAAAATGACCCCAATTTGAAACCCTAATTTGTTTTATTTTGAAATTTATGATCAAAACATATAATAATGTTATGATGGTTCCCAAATATGTTACATAAAGCAAATTTGATAATTTTTGAACTTAATTGAAAATCGATATCATCAAGATAGCCCTAATTATTAAATATGTGACATTTAGGGTTTAACATGAAATTTAACCAGTAAAAGTTCTTGTTTTGGCCTAATAATTTTTCCATAAGTTGGTATTGATAATTTAATGATTTACCCAAATTTTTATCCTCAAATTCATTTTAAGTCATCCTATATGATTAATTTAACATTTATGATAAAAAGAGAAATATAATAAGCTAAGATGGTCAAATCAGGAAGATAACTATATTTTTGGATTCCTTGTGACTCATTTAGGTAACACACGAAATTTGAGGAGATTTGGACTATCCTAGCTACCCTAATTTGAATTAGAAAATAATTAACCCAATTTAATATATGTAACCCTAACATATCTAATTTGATCAGGAATTTGGTCCATTGTTTATTTGAGGGTCACGCTGACCAGTCGGGTCGGCCCCAGATCCAGAGGCAACGATGAATGGAGGGAGTCCCTCCTTCACCCAACTCCTGCTATCTCCAGGATGCTATAATAGTAGTGTTTTCTCACCTATGCTCTCTCTCGCTCTCCTTAACGCCACACAAAACGAAGGTCTTTTTCACCATCCTCGAACCTTCTAGACTCGTTTGATCCCAAACACGATAGGGCTTGGTGCCTTGGAGTTATAGGTCGACAAGAACTCCCCCTCTCTTCCCATGTTCCCTGTTCTGGCTGGACTTCTAGCTTGCCCAGACCACCACCTATATAAATCGAGCCACAAAAACGTTCTACAACCTTCAAGGAATCGGTTTCCGCCGCTCTTTTTCTCTCTCGCACCTCCGCGATTACTTTGCCTACTCGACTTGGTACTTATCCCCTCCGGCGAGCAGCAACATCAACTCAGATGTCACCGACGATCCTAAGAAATTAGGTATGCCTCCTCATCTACTCTGATATGTTTCGAGCCCTCAATTGAATCAGACATGCAATATCTGTTGATTTCCCTTTTTCCTCTTTGGTTGCTATTTCGAACTGTTGGTTGTGCTTTTCACCTCTTTGGACTTCTCATGGCCTCATTTTCTTTCTTTCCGCCTTCGGCGGCATGTAGCGAATGTGCCCAATGTGCTAGCATCTTTCTGGATGGCTCATTTTCTTCTGCAACCTGACTCCTTAGTCAGCCATGGCGGAAAAGCATGCTCCTCCATCTGACCACCGTGACCCGTGAGCCGTACCTTACTGAGTTCGGTAGGGGATGGGGAAGGTTCCCAACACCTTGGTTTTTCATGTAGAGAAGCAGATCAAGTTTTGGTCTTCTGGGATTCACGGAACCCATACCCCCTTCGCTGTGTTCTTTGTTTTTGGGAGAAAAGAATCGCGGGTTTCATTTTCTAGTTTTACCCTCTCTCCTATTTGATGGATGTCACACGATCATAGGCTTTTTGGGAACGCGGCCCTTTTTATTTGGTTGAACTTTGCTATTTGCTGGGGGAGGTTCCTTGGACCATCGTGTCCTTCTATGATTGCTCCAGCTAGGCCGAGTAGCCATGCCTTTTGGATAATTGCTAACGTGGATTTTTCTCGAGTTCTGATTGGTTGATAAATAGAAATTTGTATCTTTTTATTGGTACATCCTATGGGGTCAAGTTATATATGGATTTTGCTCAGTTTTTCAAGATCTAGACGATGGACTAATATTTAGAACCCGATTCATTGTCATTTTCCCCTATTTTCTTCTAGAATCACAAAACCCTAGAAATTAGATTAAATATTAATTATTAATGAATCATAATTGTCATAATAGGGTAATTGGGATTTCTAAGCCTCAGGAATGAGATTAGGGTTTCATAAACCTAAGGAAGCAACTAGGATCTCTTCTAAGAGAGATGTAAGTGGTCCATGCACTTTGAACATAAATATTTGATTGATTGTATATATGTATGCATAATGTATGTTATGAATGTATTATCTACTATTTTAATTGTTAAAAGTCATTGAATTTATACTAAACTGAATGTCATGTTTAATATCAATATTATTGTATCATTTTCATGCACATTAAGAGTAAATTTAAAGTTTAGTTTTAAAAGCAAAGTAAGAGTTTTAAGAGAAAGATAATGATTAAAAGATAACTTATATAAGATCCTCATCAAGAGGCTCCTCGGAGCAAACTAAGAGGCACTTAGGTGTATAAGAGAAGAGGCACTCCGGTACAACCAAAGAGGCACTTCGGTGCATAAGAGAAGAGGCACTTCAGTGCAAAACCCGAGGATTTTTATATAGGTCAAGATAAAAGGCATAATCTAAAAGTAATTGTCTCTTTTTAAATGTTTAATGTTCAAAGTTTATTTCTAGTTTACATGTTTCTTTAAGATATAATATGTTCAATTCCACTTACCATTTTGTTTGATGCATGGTTGGGGTCGTGATGCCCACAGGAAAGGAGCAACGTCAAGGACAAAACTAGCTGAGGACCAGTTGAAGAAAGAGCTTTAGGACACATGAGATCAGACCTGGTGGGGTGCCAACTATCCATAGATTAGATTTCCTTTACGCTTATGAAGCATGCATTTTAGTTTTAGCGTGAGTTTTATGAGAAAGTGTGGGATGTTTAAGGGAAATCATGTTTAGATTTGTTTATGTATGAGTTACATTGAGGACATGAGTATGAGAACTGTTATTTTATCCTGTGTTGGTATATATGAACTTTATTTTTATGCAATGATAATCATGTTTGTGACATCCCAATGAGATATATGCTTCCTCTTAGTGTTTTTTATGTTTTAGAATTTGGGATGTTACAATATGGTATCAAAGCAAAAAAATATAGTTGGCCACCAAGCTTTTCTCAAAATCTCATATAGTTTATGTTCCCTCTTGTAGATGGCTCCCAAGAAGAGATCTGAAAAGGGCAAGGAGCACGTAGATGGAGAAGGAAGCTCTTCCAATGGAGAACGTGATCATAGTGCTTCTGGAGGGGCTAACCCTAATGGTAACCCTAATGCGCTTATAAAAGTGCTTATCAAGGCTCTGACTGATGCTATCACTGAACAACAAGGAAGACCACATCAACTGAGGAACCAGGAGTTGACCTTAGTTGACTTCTTGAAGATCAAGCCTGATTCTTTTGCTGGAGAGGAAGAGCTGGACGTGGTGGGCAAAGTAGAAAGCTGGTTGGAGAACATGGAGCATTGTTTTCGTGACCTAGATTGCCCTAACCCATCTAGGGTTCGTTTTGGGACTCACATCCTCAAAGGTGTTGCTAGGACTTGGTGGGAGAACTTGCTAGGTTCTCGTGAAGCTGACGCTCCTCCATTCACATGGGAGGAATTCACAGAAGCCTTTAAAGACCATTACATATATGAAGCTATGATCGAGAAGAAAGAAGAGGAGTTTCACAAACTTTGTCAACGTGGTGATATGACAGTCACACATTACGCCATGAAGTTTAGATCTTGTAGAAGTATGGATATGATTATGATAAACGACGCAAGGTGAAGAAGTCCATTAGTGGTCTCAAGGAGGATCTTAGCTTTGCTTTGTCTGGACGAGGACACCACACCGTGCAAGGTACCCTAGATGCTTCTCTTGAACTAGAAGACCACCCAGGTAGAGCATGGAAGAAGGAAAACCACTCCAACAACAACAACCACCATAATGACAAGAAGAGGAAGGCTTCAACTGAGGTTGTTGCAAATCAACCTGTCAAGACCCAATGTGCCAAGTGCTCCAAGTATCATCTAGGAGAATGTAGGTTTGGAATCGGAGTGTGCTATGCATGTGGTGAGGCAAGCCACATTAGACCCAATTGTCCCAAGTTTCAAAAGAAAGAGCCCAAGGTCAATGAAGCACCTTGAGAGAAGTGACATGCTAGAATCTTCACCATGGTGGATGACGATGAAGATGATAAGAATGAACAAGGTATGGTTTAAGTTATTAAATCTCTTTGAGGATATAGTTGTAGTTAGACTCATCTTATGTATGAACATGTGTAGAACTATAAGTTAAACCTTTCATGTTAAGGATAGGGAAAATCCTAAGGTGGGTAGTACCCTAAAAATTTCGAGGACAAATTTTTTATGAGGTGGGTAGAACTGTAACATCATAAAATTTTAAACCTTATAAAATGACCCCAATTTGAAACTCTAATTTGTTTTATTTTGAAATTTATGATCAAAACATATAATAATGTTATGATGGTTCCCAAATATGTTACATAAAGCAAAATCGATAATTTTTGAACTTAATTGAAAATCAATATCATCAAGATAGCCCTAATTATTAAATACGTGGCATTTAGGGTTTAACATGAAACTTACCCAGTAAAATTATTGTTTTGGCCTAATAATTTTTCCATAAGTTGGTATTGATAATTTAATGATTTACCCAAATTTTATCCTCAAATTCATTTTATGTCATCCTATATGATTAATTAAACATTTATGCTAAAAAGAGAAATATGATAAGCTAAGATGGTCAAATCAGGAAAATGACTATATTTTTGGATTCCTTATGACTCATTTAGGTAACACACGAAATTTGAGGAGATTTGGACTATCCTAGATACCCTAATTTGAACTAGAAAATAATTAACCCAATTTAATATATGTAACCCTAACATATCTAATTTTATTAGGACTTTGGTCCATCGTTTATTTGAGGGTCACGCTGACCAGCCGGGTCGTACCCAGATCCATAGGCAAAAATGCACGGAGGGAGTCCCTCCTTCACCCGACTCCTGTTGTCTCCAAGACGCTACGATAGCAATGTTTTCTCACCTCTGCTCTCTCTCACTCTCCTCAACGCCGCACAAAACGAAGGTCTTTTTCACCATCCTTGAACCTTCTAGACTCGTTTGATCCCAAACGTGATAGGGCTTAGTGCCCTGGAGTTCTAGGTTGACAAGAACTCCCCCTCTCTTCCCATGTTCCCTGTTCCAGCTGGACTTCTAGCTTGCCCAGACCACCACCTATATAAATCGAGCCACAAAAACATTCTACAACCTTCAAGGAATCGGTTTCCGCCGCTCTTTCTCTCTCTCGCACCTCCGCGATTGCTTTGCCTACTCGACTTAGTACATGTCCCCTCCGGTGAGAAGCAACATCAACTCAGACGCCACCGACGATCTCAAGTACTTGGGTATGCCTCCTCATCTACTTTGATATGTTTTGAGCCCTCAATTGAACCGGACATGCGGTATCTGTTGATTTCCCTTTTTCCTCTTTGGTTGCTATTTCAAACTGCTGGTTGTGCTTTTCACCTCTCTGGACTTCTCATGGCCTCATTTTCTTTCTTTCCGCCTTCGGCGGCATGTACCAGATGCGCATAATGTGCTAGCATCTTTCTGGATGGCTCATTTTCTTCTGCAACATGACTCCTTAGTCAGTCATGGCAGAAAAGCATGCTCCTCCATCTGACCACCGCGACCCGTAAGCCGTACCTTACTGAGTTTGGTAGGGGATGGGGAAGGTGCCCAACACCTTGGTTGTTCATGTAGAGAAGCAGATCATGTTTTGGTCTTCTGGGATTCACAGAACCCATACCCCCCTTCGTTGTATTCTTCGTTTTTGGGAGAAAAGAATCGCGGGCTTCATTTTCCAGTTTTGCCCTCTCTCCTGTTTGATGGATGTCACATGATCATAGGCATTTTGGGAACGCGACCCTTTTTCTTTGGTTGACCTTTTCTGTTTGCTAGGGAAGGTTACTTGTACCATCATGTCCTTCTGTGATTACTCCAGCTAGGCCGAGTAGCCATGCCTTTTGGATAATTGCTAACGTGGATTTTTCTCGAGTTCTGATTGGCTAATAAATAGAAATTTATATCTTTTTATTAGTACATCCTATGGGGTAAAGTTATATATGGATTTTGCTTAGTTTTTTGAGATCTAGACGATGGACTAATTTTCAAAACCTGATTCATTGTCGTTTTCCCCTATTTTCTTCTAGAATCACAAAACCCTAGAATTTAGGTTGAATATTAATTTTTGATGAACCATAATTGTCATAATAGGGTAATTAGGCTTTCTAAGCCTCAAAAACGAGATTAGGGTTTCCTAAACCTAAGGAAGCAACTAGGATCTCTTATAAGAGAGAGGTAAGTGGTCCATGCACTTTGAACATAAATATTGGATTGATTGTATATATGTATGCATAATGGATGTTATGAATGTATTATATACCGTTTTAATTGTTAAAAGTCATTGAATTTATACTGAACTGAATGTCTTGTTTAATATCAATATTATTGTATCATTTTCATGCACATTAAGAGTAAATTTAAAGTTTAGTTTTAAGATCAAAGTAAGAGTTTTAAGAGAAAGATAATGATTAAAAGATAACTTATATAAGATCCTCATCAAGAGGCTCCTCGGAGCAAACTAAGAGGCACTTAGGTGCATAAGAGAAGGGGCACTCCGGTGCAACCCAAGAGGCACTTCGGTGCATAAGAGAAGAGGCACTTCAGTGCAAAACCTGAGGATTTTTATATAGGTCAAGATAAAAGGCATAATCTAAAAGCAATTGTCTATTTTTAAATGTTTAAATGTTCAAAGTTTATTTCTAGTTTACATGTTTCTTTAAGATATAATATGTTCAATTCCACTTACCATTTTGTTTGATGCATGGCTGGGGGCGTGATGCTCGCAGGAAAGGAGCAACATCAAGGATAAAGCTAGCTAAGGACCAGTTGAAGAAGGAGCTTTAGGACATATGAGATCAGACCTGGTGGGGTGCCAACTATCCATAGATTAGATTTCCTTTACGTTTATGAAGCATGCATTTTAGTTTTAGCATGAGTTTTATGAGAAAGTATGGGATGTTTAAGGGAAATCATGTTTAGATTTGTTTATGTATGAGTTACGTTGAGGACATGAGTATGAAAATTGTTATTTTATCCTGTATTGGTATATATGAACTTTATTTTTATGCAATGATAATCATGTTTGTGACATCCCAATGAGATATATGCTTCCGCTTAGTGTTTTGTATGTTTTAGAAATTGGGATGTTACACTAACAAAATTTTGATTCATTTGAAACACCATATACAAACTTTTCCTACCCGGACCTAAGAGTACAAGGACGACTCTAGGACACACTATACATATAATCAACTTTCTCAAAGATTCATTACTATAGCTCCTCATTGCTTCAACATGTTTGTTTTCGTCACTTCTGATTACCTAAAAAAGATGTGGCGAACCACAAGGGTGAGACCCATGCCCCAATAAGAGATATAACCTCCAACAACATTTATTGATTCCAACATTTTTAGGTAATGAGACAGTTTAAGCAGTTTAATCATATATAACAAATAACCTCAAAACCACAGATGATTAACAAAATACATAAAGGAGAGGATAATAACTATATTCATTAGCGCTAGACTATTCTCATATCCATATTAAAAGTATAAGGAATCTAGAAGCATGAGTATCTCTAGCATCATGAATAAGTCTTGTATCATATGCATAGCTAACAACATCAGCATGTCTAATAGGTTGAACATATCAACATCATAAGAAGAGCTAACAACATAAGCACAACTATCTGGATAAGCATGATTAGCAGTATATGCATCTCTAGTTACAAAGGAATAGATAGCAATATAAGCATAGCTAACAACATGTGATAATGAATGTCATAATCATAGCCAACAATAATAATATCTCTATCAACTTAAACATGACTATTGTATGTACACATTTATAACATGAGCATATCCACAACATAAGAATATCTACTATCTTTTAATGCATTAAACATCATCTTTATGTACAGAGAACAACAAGGATTATCATTTAATATGAAGCGTCGTGTAAAACCCTAAAAAGATTTGCTAGACGACTGTATTACATCTTTTATTATGCCATGAGGAATTTGAGGATACCACTTAAGTTCCAACTGGCCACTGCTTGGTCGCAATCAGTGCCATGCAAGATCTAGGAAGAGTGTGATGACCTCAATTTTAGGGTTTTGATACCCAGTATGATATTCCAAGACCATGAGTGTTCTTTAGGTGGTTGAAATCACTTGTGGAATTGATCATCTAATTTTGAATCACATCACCTTAAATGGTATGGTTAAAGTAAAGATGTGATTGGTGATTATGATATTGATTTGAATTCCAAGTATGATATATATTGCTTTATATTAGTTGATTTGAGTACGTTATGGTTGTATGTTCATGTATGTGTATTATGCTTCCGCATCGCTTTCTAATGTGATTGGATGATGTTTTCGGATTCTGACATCTCATTCCCATTAGGGTTTGGAGAATTCAAAATCTGGGGACGTCACAGTTGGTATCAGAGTATGAAAGAGGTTCCAGTCTCGAGTGAGGGGCCAGTCTGTTTGGAGTGCTCCTCGGATCATGGTTTTTCCAGCTATATCCCCTTCGATTGCCTCACCTTCATCGGATCTAGGGATACCTCACTCTGTTCTGTTCCTCCCTTTATGGAGGTTAGAGATGACTTGGTCACGGGTCTGTGTGGACAATTACGATTGCGAGCATGACAAATGCATTACAAATGAATAGGCTGTGTGACGCATATAATAACCTGCCATTTTAGACTTTGTTCAAGTGGTATATGGCCAAGTCTCATGATACTCATTTAATCATAATCTTTCATAGCTCAAACTCTTATATTTCTTAATAGGAGGCCCCCATATAGATGGCATTTTAATCCACGTGTTCCTCATCACATGAATCCTTATTTTTCCATGTTTGAACCCATGCTTACAACATTTGGTCATCTAACTTAATTCCTTAGATAACCTCATTAGTAAGTATATAACCTTGAATTCAATTTATAAAATAATCAAATCTTGGTTCAACAAGTCCCACAACACATGTTATTATCCTAAAATACCTCAAGGCTTGTTAATTTGTCACTTGACTTCGCTACGTCTACGAATTGGACCTCTTGACCTCATAAGTACCCAAATCAACTAATATAAAGCAATATATATCATACTTGGAATTCAAATCAATATCATAATCACCAATCACATCTTTACTTTAACCATACCATTTAAGGTGATGTGATTCAAAATTAGATGATCAATTCCACAAGTGAGTTCAACCACCTAAAGAACACTCATGGTCTTGGAATATCATACTGGGTATCAAAACCCTAAAATTGAGGTCATCACAAAGAGTCAGATTCCTAAGATCTTCTCTGCCTCCGGTCAATACGGACCTGCCACAACAACACATAAGGTCAAGATGATATAGACTAGTCCGTCCTTGGTACAGGTCACGACACTAGTGAAAGGAGGTGGGTACGCATACCCTACCATTTGAGGTACAACCAAAGTTGTCCTCCAAAATCGTCACATATATAATCATCAAGACACTACCACAACCAGTCTCAAACTGAGGGCTATGTATGACCACAGTCATCCTCCCTAACACTTGAATTTAGGATGACAAGCACCCCACACACTCATCAGTATGCGCTCTGAGTTTCCCATAGGAATACTCATTTCACCATCTGGCAAGTTCTAACACTCAGATGGATCTATGGCACAGGGCACTACATGATTAGAGTTCCACTTGATTAGCTGTGCCAATTGGGTGAATTAAGGTTGTATCAAACAAATGGACATACAAACCCTAATCAAATATAGAAAGCATATAAGTATCACAACTTCAAAAGTTATAAAACATGTGGAACACAATTTCTCATCTCATCATCACATGGTACTATTCACTTTCTATTCATGAGCTACACTAGTCATCATACTATCATAAGATATAAATCCTTTTCACAATATCATAGGGTATCAACCCTTATCAACACAAGAGGATTACACCTCATTCATGGCACAACCATGCCCAAAGGTCACTAAGACCATCATACTATTCCCTATAAGATCATCATTATCTTTTCATGCCTTATTGCAAGGCTTAACAACATCACTTACATATAATACACCAGATCAACACAATATTACATTAATGAGCTAGGAGATATTCATAAACAATCATATAAGGATTATATTAACAATAAGAATATTCCTTGGTTAATCAACATGCAAGGAATCTAGATATGGTTAACCCTCATCATATTCATAATGCATATGTTTAGCATAAGAAAGTATCAACCGTGTGGCTATGATAACCACCAATTAATACATTAAGGTTATGATCATATTAAGGAGGTTATTTCACCATCATGCCGTCATATAAGAAGTTTAAACATGAATACTCATCTTTATCTATTTGCATTAGAGTTAGGTTCAATAAGATAAATTATATTAATGTTACTAATCAACACTTATACCCAAACCCTAACTCACGACATCCACATTGGAACATGGATGCATAAGGTGAAACATAACCATCACATTCCATATTATTCTCAAGTATGAACCCACACATAAATCAAGGTGTAACCATTGGGTTATAGCATACTAGGGTTTCAACAACAATAAGAGAGTACTCCATGATTGTATTAGTCATCCAAGGACTATTCATACCCAATTACCATCATTTAGTTATATTAAAGATAGGTATAGCAAGATATACCTCATTAGGGTTACCCATTAATTCATTATGGTGATTATAAATGTAAGGATCTTGACCTCCGTTTTGGGCTTACCCGGTTTTCTTTGCCTAAATCCTGTGTTTAGAGGCTTTCCTAATCACCTGAGATTTGATTAGGGTTTGTTTGTGCTTTGTTGAGAGGTTGAGGTGCAACTTGCAATTTACCCAAGTTCTAGGGTTGGTGTGCAAGTTTTTCACCTTGAGAGATATCTTTCTCTCTCCTTACATCCTCTAGGGTTGAGAGGATGGGTTGGGCGCCTTGCTTGAGTTGTTTTTGGGCCTCATTTAAGCTTGTTGAAGCTTAGGCTTGTTTTTGGGCTTTCTTGGGCCTAGTTTGAGCTTGGTGCCGCCTCCTTGCGTGGTGTGTCGGGCAGGGTGTGTCGGCTAAGAGGTGTGTCAGGCAGTGGTGTATCATCCATGGAACCATGTTGGGCGACACACACCCCTCTTGACCTAGCCTCGTTTGTGTCACCATCTTTAGACAAGTGGTCGTTGCTTTGCTAGTTGGTGACAAGTCGTGAGCAAGTGGTTTGGGGTGCTAGCAAGGTGGCATAGTTTGGACAAGTGGTGGTTTGGGCAAGCACATGTGGAGAAATCCCCTAGTGGACACCCACTTAACCCCCTTGAATATATACCCCCCTTCTTTGCTAGCTTGGATCCCTTTAGCTCCTTAGTTGCTTCCCTTCTTTCTTGGTAGCCGATATCTCCCTTTGGTAGAGCTTGGTGGCCGATCTCCTTGGTGGAGTCTTCTTCTTCCTCTAGTGGTGGTTGAAACCCTAGATGTTCCTTTATCCTTTTCCTGTTGTGGTGAGTATCTCTCCCTATCCTTGGCACCTTCTTCTTCTTCTCTCTTTCTTTTCAGCCATGGTGGTTATGGAGTTCTCTTCTCTCCTAGTGTTGGTCGAGGGTGGTGCCTTGGAGCTTGAAGCTTGGTTCTTGGAGCTTTGGAGCTTGAGTAGTGTGCTTGAGGCGGGTTACATAACTCCTAACCCTAACTATACTACTTCCTTACCATGTTGTTTTGTTATATGCTATCTTGATCGGCCATGTTATCTTGCTAGATATGTTTCTTGCTTTAATGGTCATGTTGCTGCCTGATATGCTCCCTAGATCAGGTTGGCCGATATATGTTCCTTAGAACATGTTGGGTGATATGGGTAGTTACCCTTGTGTTGGTCGATCCTTTAGGTTGTAGAACCTCAAGCAACACCCCTCTCTTATTTAGTTGAGAGGTGAGCTTAGGGTTTCTTATCCCAAAGAGGTATGATGGTGTGTCCGTGAGGCAATATCCCTTTCTCTCCCTTTGGTTTTGAGAGGTGAGCTTGAGCTCTAGTGGTATAGGAAAAACCCCTCTCTTCCTTAGTCGTTGAGAGGTGAGTCTATGCTCTAGTTGCTTGGGAAATACCCCACTCTTACCATGGACTTGAGAAGTGAGCCTTTGGTTGGTCTTGACCCAGTTGAGGTTGGAAGGTTGGTCGATATGGGATGACCCACCTTGCTTCCCGATATGTGATGGAAGTTGTGCAAAACCCCTCTCACTTGGTTGTTGAGAGGTGAGCCAACTCTCTTGACCTTTTAGGGTTTCTTGGTGGCAATCTTGAGGTTGAAGATGACCAACCCGTCACGACCTTTGGACCCTTGCCCGATATCCCTTTTCTATGGTTGAGTTTGGGAGATACGCTTTGGCCGACAGGGATGTGCCTTAGGTGTTAGATGGTCTGTGTTGGGCATCATGGCATGTTGGTACCTTGCTCGATAGGTCATGCGGTTCTTGGCTGACATGGATCCTCACCATAGCTGTTGGGCGATATGTCCTTGACCGATATGGCCCTAGCTTGGACGTTAGAGTTGTTCCCTTAGACGTTGGGAGGTTGTGTCAGGCGTTGGGTGTTGCACTTGGTGACATGGCCCTGCTGATGTGCACGACACCCTCTTGGGTAGTGTTGCCCGTTACCCCTGTAGGTGCGTTGCCCATCACAACATTGCCCGTCGCTGGGGCATTGCACATTGTGGTGCTTGCCCGATATGATGTTGCACGCTTGGGCGTTACAGGTTGGTTCCTAGCTGGTTACCTGATATGGTGTCTTGAGGAGGTGTTTCCCGATACCTAAGTGATAGTGGTTTCCCGACATGGTTGTTAACCCTAGATGGGTGTTGACCGATACAGTGTTGGGTGTCACACTCTTTGATGAGGCGTGTCTTACCTTTAGTGAGGTTTATGGTGCCTTTGGTGAGGGTTGTCCCTTGCCCGTTATACCTTTGGTGAGGGTTGTCCCTTACCCGATATATCTATAGTGAGGGTTGTACCTTGTGATCGGTTGGGAACCCTAATACTTGATCGAAAAGTCATATAAGATAATGTCATGCATAGATATGCTCATTCAATTGTGTAATTATATTTCTCTCGATATATGCAATAAGATGTTCCTTATATGAGTACAGTTGTACCTCTATGCTCGTGCTAACCATGCAGGTACCAGTTGCATGATGAGGCCATGATGATGGCATGACAACGATCTGATGTGGAACATCAAGGGTTATAATGAACCCAGTGATATGTGATGGGTGTTACCCATGGAATGGAAATGTGTGCCTTGATGATGGGATTGAGTCCCTGTGATGTTGATTCTTGAGATGGATCTTGATGATTGGAAAGAGGCCAAGTGGTAACATGTGACGTTGGATCCTTGTGATGGATCAGGATGATGTTGATGGAACTGAAGGCCTTAGTGACAATGTAACACAAGATAATGTGTTTTATGTTCATTCATTCTTGTTATAGTTGTATGTTACATAACTTGGTTGAATCTTGCAATCCACTTAATATATGTTAATTAATTACAAACGAATCTTTCATGTAGTTTGCCTTGGCCATAGATCCATCATCGTCAGGAGTTTGGTGACGGTGAAATAGGTTCTCCTACGGGTTAACTTGGAACACATATTGTTGAATATGTGGGGTGCACCTACGCCCTAAGTAGTAGTACATGTTTAGAGCATGGTTTCAGGACCGTGGCTCAGTGTGGTTGGAGCATGGTGAACATGCCCATGGCTCAAGATATGTGATAGAGCATGGTGAACAGGCTCATGGCTCAGTGATGATGGAGCATGATGAACAGGCATGTGGCTTGGTTTTCTAGCACCGATACCTGTACCAAGGTGGGCTAGGTAGAGGGTAGCCTGACCCTATGTGCCTGAGGCCACTTAAGCATGAGACTGTGGTCCTGCTTGTTGGTTCTTGTGCACTGACCACAAGGGAAAGAGGTCATGGAACCCGACTCTCCCATTGACCTTGTATGGAAATCGATTGCGACCAAGCGGTGGTCAGTTTGGATCTGAGTGGTACGACTCACTTCCTCAGGGCATAATAAATCGTAATCCAACCGTATAGTATATTTGCTTAGGGCAAAACACGGAACATTGGTTGAGGCCTTGTTTGTATAGTTGCCCTAGTTATGTCTTGCAGTTAATTACATGTTCCTCAGATGTTATGATAAGTTCTTATATAACTTATCTTGCCAATCATGTTCCATAAGAAATATCTGGTTGTATGCCTCTCGGATATCTCATTAAGATGTTATAACAAGTTAGTTCTGCTCAGTATGCTGCTCATATACGATCTACTTATATCAATTACTTGCTTTATCTGTTCTAGCTCTCCTTTGAGGTTTTATAGTTTTGACGGGGGTTATGTTTCTCGCTGGGACTGTGTGTCTCACCTCGTTGGTTTAAAATCTTTTTAGGTGATCGAGCTAGATGTGGGGGTGGTCGTGAGGTTGCGGCCGAGCAGCAAGAAGATCAGTAGAAGGCAAGGTTGGATATGTTGCTGCTGTTGTTGGGTGTTTTGTAGTAGAGTCCTAGAGTCATCCCTGTACTCTTAGGTCCTTGGAGGTGTTTTGATGAAGTTTCATGATGTATGATCTTGTATGGATTTCTCATCCTGCTCTCGGCCTGATATGGCATGTTCTATATATAAACAGGTGGTGAACTCTTTGTGCTTATGGGACAGCTGGATCCTATGAGTTGTGGGCATGTATCAAGTTTATGTATATTTATATAACATGTTTCTTTGTAGGATGTGGATCTGGTTGTAATAGTTCTTTTCATATCTGCTTTCCGCAATCGGTTTTAATTAATCTGTGTTTTTGGTAATATGATGTTTATGATGGTTCCACACGTTTTCACGTGGCATTTCATTATCTGTGTGATAGTGGGATGTCACATACAAGGTTGGTATCAGAGCTCCAGGTTCGCTGAGTGTACAAGGATCTAGGATTAGGTTTGTGTCTGTTCTTGTGATTTTCTCCAAATTTTCTCATAATGACTTCTACCCCCAACATAAGATAAAGCTAAAAGATGTCTGGAAATCATGAAGAACATGTTGTCGAGAGCAGTGTCGCTGCATCAGTTGATGGAACGAGTATGAAGGGACATGAAGATCAGGTGCCTGAGGTCCCCCAAATTGACCCAACCATTCTTGGGAATCTTGTCTACCAGCACCTTATGGGACAGGTAATGGCTACAATGAATCTCATGGTGGAAAGATAGCCAATGCCTCCGCCAAGAGAACAAGCTCCCCATGGTGAATATTCAGGTATTGGGAAGACCTTCGAGCGGCTTCGCCAAGTTGGAGCTTCAGATTATGCTAGTACAGATGATCCAATAGATGCTGATATGTGGCTAACAGGTCTTGAGAATGCCTTTCAAATCCTTGACATCCCCAAATTAGACAAAGTCAAGCACACTGTATAGCTTTTGAAGGGTAGTGCTGGCCACTAGTGGGCCATCAAGGAGGAGAAGTGACCCGATGAGGTGATATGTTGGGATGTCTTCCGGCGGGAGTTCGTGAGTCAATACTTCCCGAAGACCTATCTGGATGAGAAGATCGGTTAATTTGAGTGTATGCGCCAAGGATCTGTGAGCATCAATGAGTATGAAGCCAAGTTTATAGACCTATTGAGGTTTTGTCCTCACATGGCAGTGACAGATGATGAGAGAATCAGACGATTTGAGAAAGGTCTGAGTGCTGAGCTGACGACACCTGCTGCTGCTTGTAAAAAATCGGGAGCAGTTTGCCACATTTGTGGAGTCTGTCTAAAGGATTGAATGGTTAGTCAAGGAGAAGAGAGAGACCATGTCCAAGAAAAATCTTGCTCAGTTCCAGAAGCAGAGGTTTGATGGCTTCAAGAAGCTGAGGTTTTCTGTGCCTTCTGTGATACAGGATTCTAGTGCACCGTCACAGTGGTCTCTGAGTAAGGGAAGAGGGCATGGTTTTTCGCCATCAAAGGCATACAACACAACTTTAGTAGCAGTGACAAGGACATCTAGGCTGTAGCCGAGAGACCCGTCATGCTTTCTCTGTGGATAGGTTGGGCATATCAGGTGGAATTGCCCAAGGAGAGATGTCGAAGTGACGCAGCAACCGAGGCAGAATCCATAGGGATCAGATAGACACCTGTTTAGTGGCATCAAAGGGTGAGGACGTGGCCAAGCATCACAAGCTGGATCGTCTGCTCAAGGAAGCAGAGGATGTGGATGACAGCAAGTAAGAACTCGATTCTATGCTATGAGTCGATCGGGGGTGATAGTCAACCCACAAGTAGTTGCAGATCATATGGAGTTATTTCATTCTGATTTGTCTTCTTCTTCCTTTGTATCTGTTCTAGTTGACCCAGGTGCTACACACTCTTTTATCGCTCGTAGTATGCTTGATAGTTGTCTTTTACCTGTTAGTTGTAAGAAAGATAGGTTGTTGTTAGAAACCCCTCTTGTTGGGCCTGTGTTTCTTCAAGAAGTCTGTCCATCTTGTGTTCTATCTTTTTCGGGACACAACATACAAGTGGATCTCCTACCACTTGATATGCATGGATTCGATGTAATCCTTGGGATGGATACCTTAGAGAGGTATAAGGTTGTGCTGGACTATGGTTCCAAGCAAGCAGTGTTTGCTGATGATGGAGAGAAGTGGATCTTCTAGGGAGATAGGAAGATTCTTTCAACGTGCTTGGTATCAGCTATGGTGGCGGAGAAGTTACTGCTGTAAGGATGTAAGGTGTTCTTAGCTCATGTTGTGGATACCAAAGAGGAAGGTTCTAGCCTTGAGGATGTGCCTGTTGTCAGAGAGTTCGCGGATGTGTTTCCCTATGATTTTCCCAGTGTTCCCCCCACCCTGAGAGATTGACTTTGAGATCAATCTGGTGCCGTGGACACAACCAGTTGCTCAAACACCGTATAGGATGGCTCCAGCTAAGATGGAAGAACTGAAGAAGTAGTTACATGAGTTTCTAGATAAGGGTTTCACCAGACCAAGCACATCGCCGTGGGGTGCTCCAGTCCTCTTCGTGAAAAAGAACGATGGATCGATGCGTCTGTGCATAGATTACCAACAGTTGAACAAAGTTATGATCAAGAATAAGTATCCTTTTCCGAGGATAGACGATCTGTTTGATCAGTTGCGTGGTGCTACAATATTCTCGAAGATCAATCTACAGTATGGATATCATCAACTGAGGATCAAAGAGGATGACATACCAAAGTCAGCTTTTAGGACAAGGTATGGTCACTTTGAGTTTTTGGTTATGCCGTTTGGGCTAACTAATGCACCTACTGCCTTCATGGATCTGATGAACAGGGTGTTCCGTCTGTTTCTAGATCAGTTTGTTGTGGTCTTTATAGATGAAATCTTGATCTATAGTCGGGACAATCAACAACATGAACAACACCTTCGACAAGTGTTGACTCTCCTTCGCCAGCACCAGTTGTATGCCAAGTTTAGTAAGTGTGAGTTCTGGATAAAAGAGGTGACTTTCTTGGGTCCTGTGATATCTGTGGAAAGAGTCAGAGTGGATCCCAAGAAGGTGGAGTCAGTTGCAGAGTGGGAGCAAACAAAGACTCCGACTGAAGTTTGTAGTTTTATGGGATTAACAGGATACTACCAGAGGTTTATAAAGGATTTCAGTGAGATTGAGTTGCCGTTGATGAAGTTGACCAGGAAAGATGTACCTTTCATTTGGGATGATCGTTGTCAGTGAGCTTTTCAGAGCTTGAAGGAGAAGCTGACTAGTGCTCCAGTTTCGGTGCTGCCAGAGCCTGGGAAAGGCTATGTTGTTTTCTGTGATGCTTCCAAGAAGGGCTTAGGAAGTGTGTTGATGTAAGAAGATCATGTGATTTCTTTTGCTTCGCGACAGCTTAAGAAACATGAGGAGAGTTATCCGACGCATGATTTAGAGTTGGCAGCGGTAGTCCATGCGTTAAAGATTTAGAGATACTATCTTTATGGGGAAGTGTGTTAGATCTTTACAGATCATAAGAACCTAAAGTATATCTTCTCGCATAATGAGCTGAACATGAGACAACGTCGCTGGATGGAGATGATCAGTGATTATGATTGCACCATCGAGTATCATCCTGGTAAGATTAATGTGGTAGCTGATGCACTTAGCAGGAAGTGTTCTTCTCTTCCTACAAAGAAGGCACAACTTAGTTCTTTGATATGCCATAGGCGGGATATGTTCGTCTCTTTATGGCAGATGAATGTACAATTGAAAGTCCCTTTGTTCGCATGACTGATGGCACAAATGCAAGTGAAGCCTATGTTGAGGCAGCAAATCAAAGAAGCACAATAGGCAGATGCTACAGTTCAGTTGATCAGATCAGAGTTTGACAGCGAGAAGTGTGATGATTTCCATGAGTCTGAGGATGGACTAGTTTTTTATCATAACAGGATGATGGTTCCCGATTTTGATGATCTGAGGAAGTTAGTGCTCGAGGAAGCACACACATCGATGTATGCTATGCATCCAGGTGTCACCAAGATGTATCATAATCTAAAGGACCTATATTGGTGGCCTGGCATGAAGAGAGATGTGGCTGAGTTTGTGGCTAAGTGTGCAATATGCCAGCAGGTTAAGGTTGAACACCAGAAGCCGGTAGGTACATTACAACCTATGCCAATACCACAGAGGAAATGGGATCATGTAACCATGGATTTCGTAGTTGGTCTTCTGAGGACAACTAGAAATCATGATTCCATTTGGTGGAAGTGGATAGATTGACGAAGTCTGCCCATTTCATACCGGTGAAGATGACATATACAACAGAGAAGCTTGCTCAGGTGTATGTGGATGAGATAGTGCGTTTGCAAAGTGTGCCAGCAATGATAGTCTCCGACAGAGGTCCTCAGTTCATGAGTCATTTTTGGGAACAGTTGCACAGAGCGTTGGGAACGCAGTTGAGGTTCGATACCACTTTCCACCCGCAGACCAATGGATAGTCTGAAAGGACTATTCAAACTTTGGAGGATCTTCTCTGAGCTTGTGTTTTGTAGTTCCTAGGCAGTTGGGACGTGCATATTAGTTTGATAGAGTTTGCCTACAACAATAGTTACCAACGGAGTATTGAAATGCACCTTATGAGGCTTTATATGGAAGGAAGTGCAGATCTCCTCTATGTTGGTATGAGTCTAGCAAGTATCAACTTTTGGGTCCTGAGTTAGTATAGCAGACAACAGAAAAGATCAAGGTGATACATCAACAGTTGAAAGCGACACAGGATAGACAGAAGTCATATGTAGATAATCGTCTATGACCTCTGGAGTTCCAGGTAGGAGACAAGGTGTATCTCAAGGTCTCTCCATGGAAAGGTGTGCGAAGGTTTAGTTGTAAAGGCAAGTTGGCTCCCAGGTATATGGGACCATATCCGGTGATAGCACGTGTTGGCAAAGTAGCTTACAAGTTAGAGCTATCGCCAGAGTTGCACATGTTACATTCAGTGTTCCATGTCACTATGCTAAAGAAAAGCCATCCAGGCACAGCGATAGTGATTCGGCCAGTTGAGGTTGAGCTTGATAAAGATGTGACCTACGAGGAAGGTCCAGTGTTGATTCTTGACAAAAGAGTGAAGAAGCTGAGGAGGAAGGACCTGGTTCTTGTGAAGATTCTTTGGCATCATCGTGGCATTGAGGGAGCCACATGTGCCTTGATGATGGGATTGAGTCCCTGTGATGTTGATCCTTGAGATGGATCTTCATGATTGGTAAGAGGCCAAGTGGTAACATGTGATGTTGGATCCTTGTGATGGATCAAAATGATGTTGATGGCACTGAAGGCCTTAGTGACAATGTAACACAAGATAATGTGTTTTATGTTCATTCATTCTTGTTATAGTTGCATGTTACATAACTTGGTTGAATCTTGCAATCCACTTAAAATATGTTAATTAATTACAGATGAATCTTTCATGTAGTTTGCCCTGGCCATAGATCCATCATCGTCAGGAGTTTGGTGATGGTGAAACAGGTTCTCCTAAGGGTTAACCTGGAACACATATTGTTGAATATGCGGGGTGCGCCTACGCCCTAAATAGTAGTGCATGTTTAGAGCACGGTTTCAGGCCCGTGGCTCAGTGTGGTTGGAGCATGGTGAATAGGCCCATGGCTCAGGATATGTGATAGAGCATGGTGAATAGGACCATGGCTCAGTGATGATGGAGCACGGTGAAAAGGCCCGTGGCTCGGTTTTCTAGCACCGATACCTATACTAAGGTGGGCTACGCAGAGGGTAGCCCGACCCTGTGTGGCTGAGGTAACTTAAGCATGAGATTGTGGTCCTGCTTGTTGGTTCTTGTGCACTGACCATAAGGGAAAGAGGTCATGGAACCTGACTCTCCCATTGACCTTGTATGGTAATCGATTGTGACCAAGCGGTGGTCGGTTTGGATCTGAATGGTATGACTCACTTCCTCAGGGAATAATAAATCATAATCCAGCCGTATAGTATATTTTCTTAGGGCAAAACACAGAACATTGGTTGAGACCTTATTTGTATAGTTGCCCTAGTTATGTGTTGCAGTTAATTACATGTTCCTCAGATGTTATGATAAGTTCTTATATAACTTATCTTGTCAATCATGTTCCATAAGAAATATCTAGTTGTATGCCTCCCAGATATCTCATTAAGATGTTATGACAAGTTAGTTCTACTCAGTATGCTGCTCATATACGATCTGCTTATATCAGTTACTTGCTTTATCTGTTCTATCTCTCCTTTGAGGTTTTATAGTTTCAGCGGGGGTTATATTTCTCGTTGGGACTGTGTGTCTCACTTCGTTGGTTTAAAATCTTTTTAGGTGATCGAGCTAGATGTGGTGGTGGTCGTGAGGTTGCAGCCGAGTAGCAAGAAGACCAGTAGAAGGAAAGGTTGGATATGCTGTTGTTGTTGTTGGGTATTTTATAGTAGAGTCCTAGAGTCATCCCTGTACTCTCAGGTCCTTGGAGGTGTTTTGATGAAGTTTCATGATGTATGATCTTGTATGGATTTCTCATCCTGCTGTCGGCCTAATATGGCATGTTCTGTATATAAACAGGTGGTGAACTTTTTGTTCTTATGGGACAGCTGGATCCTATGAGTTGTGGATATGTATCAAGTTTATGTATATTTATATAACATGTTTCCTTGCAGGATGTGGATCTGATTGTAATAGTTCCTTTCGTATCTACTTTCCGCAATCAGTTTTAATTAACCCGTGTTTTTGGTAGTACGATGTTTATGACGGTTCCACACATTTTTGCATGGAATTTCGTTGTATGTGTGATAGCGGGATGTCACATACAAGGTTGGTATCAGAGCTCTAGGTTCGCTGAGTCTATAGGGATCCAGGACTAGGTTTGTGTATGTTCTTGTGATATTCTCTAGATTTTCTCATAATGACTTCTGCCCCCAACAGAAGATAAAGCTAAAAGATGTTTGGAAATCACAAAGAACATGCTACCGAGAGCAGTGCCGCTGCATCAGTTGATGGAGCGAGTATGCAGGCACATGAAGATCAGATGCCTAAGGTCCCCCAAATCGACCCAGCCATTCTTGAGAATCCTGTCTACCAGCACCTTATGGGACAGGTAATGGCTACAATGAATCTCATGGTGGAAAGATTACCAGTGCCTCTACCAAGAGCACATGCTCCCCATGATGAATCTTCAGGTATTGGGAAGACCTTCGAGCGGCTTTTCCAAGTTGGAGCTTCATATTATGCTAGTACGGCTGATCCAACGGATGCTGATATGTGACTAACAGGTCTTGAGAAGGCCTTTCGGATCCTTGACATCCCCGAAGCAGACAAAGTCAAGCACACTGTATACCTTTTGAAGGGTAGTGCTGGCCACTGGTGGGCCATCGAGGAGGAGAAGTGACCTGGTGAGGTGATCTGTTGGGACGTCTTCCGGCGGGAGTTCATGAGTCGATACTTTCCGAAGACCTATCTGGATGATAAGATCAGTCAGTTTGAGCGTATGTGCCAAGGATCTATGAGCATCACCGAGTATGAAGCCAAGTTTATAGACCTGTTGAGATTTTGTCCTTACATGGCAGTGACAGATGATGAAAGAATCAGACTGTTTGAGAAAGGTCTGAGTGCTGAGCTGACGACACCTACTGCTGCTTTAGAAAATCGGGAGCGGTTTGCCACGTTTGTGGAGTCTGTCTGAAGGATTGAATGGTCAGTCAAGGAGAAGAGAGAGACCATGTCTAAGAAATAGCCTGCTCAATTCCAGAAGCAGAGGTTTGATGGCTTCAAGAAGCTGAGGTTTTCTGTGCCTTCTGTGATACATGATTCTAGTGCACAGTCACAGTGGTCTCCGAGTAAGGGAAGAGGGCATGGTTTTTCACCATCAAAGGTGTACAACACAACTTCAGTAGCAGTGACAAGGCCATCTAGACCGCAGCCGAGAGACCCGACGTGCTTTCTCTGTGGAGAGGTTGGGCATATCAGGTGGAATTGCCCAAGGAGAGATGTCGAAGTGACGCAGCAGCCGAGGCAGAATTCATAGGGATCGGATATACATCAGTTTAGTGGCGCCAAAGGGCGAGGACGCGGCCAAGCGTCACAAGCTGGATCATCTATTCAAGGAAGTCGAGGACATGGACAACAAGTAATGACTCGATTCTATGCTATGAGTCAGACGGAGGCGATAGTCAACCCGTGAGTAGTTGCAAGTCAGATGGAGTTATTTCATTCTGATTTGTCTTTTTCTTACTTTGTATTTATTCTGGTGGACCCGGGTGCTACACACTCTTTTATCGCTCATAGTATGCTTGATAGCTGTCTTTTACCTGTTAGCTGTAATAAAGATAGCTTGTTGTTATAAACCCCTCTTGTTGGGCCCACGTTGCTTCGAGAAGTGTGTCCATCATGTGTTCTATCTTTTTCAGGACACAACATACAAGTGGATCTCCTACCACTTGATATGCATGGATTCAATGTAATCCTTGGGATGGATACCTTAGAGAGGTATAAGGTTGTGTTGGACTGTGGTTCCAAGCAAGCGATGTTTGTTGATGATGGTGAGAAGTGGATTTTCTAAGGAGATATGAAGATTCTTCTGACGTGTTTGGTGTCAGTAATGGTGGCAGAAATGTTGTTGTGGTAAGGTTGTAGAGTATTTTTGGCTCATGTTGTGGATACCAAAGTGGAAGGTTCTATCCTTGAGGATGTGCCTATTGTCAGAGAGTTTGCAGATGTGTTTCCCGATGAGTTTCCCGATGTTCCCCCACCTCGAGATATTGACTTTGAGATCAACCTAGTGCCAGGGACACAACCAGTTTCTCAGACACCATATAGGATGGCTCTAGCTGAGATTACAGAACTGAAGAAGTTGTTACAGGAGTTTCTGGATAAAGGTTTCATCAGATTGATCACATCACTATGGGGTGCTCCAGTTCTGTTCGTGAAGAAGGATAGATTGATGTGTCTGTGCATAGATTACCGATAGTTGAACAAAGTTATGATTAAGAATAAGTATCCTTTGACGAGGATAGGTGATCTGTTTGATCAGTTGCGTTGTGCTACAATATTCTTAAAGATCGATCTACGATTTGGATATCATCAACTGAGGATCGAGGAGGATGACATACCAAAGTCAGCTTTTAGAACAAGGTATGGTCACTTTGAGTTTGTGGTTATTCCGTTCGGGCTAACCAATGCACCTGTTGCTTTCATGGATCTGATAAACAGGGTGTTCCATCCGTTTCTAGATCAGTTTGTTGTGGTCTTTATAGATGAAATCTTGATATATAGTCGGGACAATAAATAGCATGAACAACACCTTCGACAAGTGTCGACTCTCCTTTGCTAGCACCAGTTGTATGCCAAGTTCAGTAAGTGTGAGTTCTGGATAAAAGAGGTGACTTTCTTGGGTCATGTGATATCTGCGGAAGGAGTCAGAGTGGATCCCAAGAAGGTGGAGTCAGTTGCAGAGTGGGAGCAACCGAAGACACCGACTGAAGTTTGTAGTTTTATGGGATTAGAAGGATACTACCGGAGGTTTATAAAGGATTTCAGTGTGATCATGTTGCCGTTGACAAAGTTGACCATGAAAGATGTACCTTTTGTTTGGGATGATCATTGTCAACGAGCTTTTCAGAGCTTGAAGGAGAAGCTGACTAGTGCTCTAGTGTTGGTGCTGCCAGAGCCTGGGAAAGGCTATGTTGTTTTCTGTGATGCTTCCAAGAAGGGCTTAGGAAGTGTGCTGATGTAAGAAGATCATGTGATTTCTTTTGCTTCGTGACAGCTTAAGAAACATAAGGAGAGTTATCCGACGCATGATTTGGAGTTGGAAGTGGTGGTCCATGCGTTAAAGATTTAGAGACACTATCTTTATGGGGAAGTGTGTCAGATCTTTATAGATCATAAAAACTTGAAGTATATCTTCTCACAGAGTGAGCTGAACATGCAACATCATCGCTGGATGGAGCTGATCAGTGATTATGATTGCACCATTGAGTATCATCCTGGTAAGGTGAACGTGGTAGCTGATGCATTTAGCAGGAAGTGTTCTTCTCTTCCTACAAAGAAGGCACATCTAAGTTCTTTGATATGCCATAGGTGGGATATGTTCGTCTCCTTATGGAAGATGAATTTGCAACTGGAAGTATCCTTGTTGGCAGGACTACTGGCATAGATGCAAGTGAAGCCTACATTGAGGAAGCAGATCAAAGAAGCATAATAGGAGGATGCTACAGTTCAGTTGATCAGATTAGAGTTTGGCAGCGAGAAGCATGATGGTTTCCATGAGTCTGAGGATGGACTAGTTTGTTATCATAACAGGATGATGGTTCACGATGTTGATGATCTAAGGAATTTAGTGCTCGAGGAAGCGCATACATCGATGTATTCTATGCATCCATGTGTCACCAAGATGTATCATAATCTAAAGGACCTGTATTGGTGGCCTGGCATGAAGAGAGATGTGGCTAAGTTTGTGGCTAAGTGTGCGAGATGCCAGAAGGTTAAGGATGAACACCAGAAGCTGGCAGGTACGTTGCAATGAGATCATGTAACTATGGATTTCGTAGTTGGTCTTCCAAGGACAGCTAGAAATCATGATTTCATTTGGGTGATAGTGGATAGATTGATGAAGTCCGCCCATTTCATACCTATGAAAATGACATATACATCAGAGAAACTTGCTCAGGTGTATGTGGATGAGATAGTGCGATTGCACGAAGTGCCAGCAACGATAGTCTCCAACAGAGGTCCTCAGTTCATGAGTCATTTTTGGGAATAACTACATAGAGCGTTGGGAATGTAGTTGAGGTTTAGTACCGCTTTCCACCCACAGACCGATGGACAGTCTGAAAGGACTATTCAGACTTTGGAGGATCTTTTCTGAGCTTGTGTTTTACAGTTCCTAGGCAGTTGGGACGTGCATCTCAGTTTGATAGAGTTCGCCTTCAACAACAGTTACCAATAGAGTATCAACATGGCACCTTATGAGGCTTTATATGGAAGGAAGTGCAGATCTTCTCTATGTTGGTATGAGTCTGGTGAGTATCAGCTTTTAAGTCCTGAGTTAGTGCATCAGATAACAGAATAGATCAAGGTGATACAACAATAGTTCAAAGTGGTACAGGATAGATAGAAGTTATATGCAGATAATTGTCGACGACCTCTGGAGTTCCAGGTAGGAGACAAGGTGTATCTCAAGGTCTCTCAGTGGAAAGACATGCTGAGGTTTGGCCATAAAGGCAAGTTGGCTCCCAGGTATATGGGACCATATCCGGTGATAACACATGTTGGCAAAGTAGCTTACAAGTTAGAGCTACCGCCAGAGTTACACAGGTTGCATCTAGTGTTCCATGTCAGTATGCTAAAGAAAAGTCATCCAGACACAGAGACAGTGATTCAGCCAATTGAGGTTGAGCTTGATAAAGATGTGACCTATGAGGAAGGTCCAGTGTTGATTCTTGACAGAAGAGTGAAGAAGCTGAAGAGGAAGGACCTGGTTCTAGTGAAGGTTCTTTGGCATCATTGTGGTGTTGAGGAAGCCACGTGGGAGCTTGAGGAAGAGATGAGGAGGAAGTATCCTTTACTTTTCTCTTTCGGATTTTGGGGACTAAATCCTTTTGTAGAGGTTTATGGCTTGTAAGCACCCTAACCTCTATTTTGGGCTTACCCTGTTTGCTTTGCCTAAACCCTGTGTTTAGAGGCTTTCCTAATCACCTGAAATGTGATTAGGGTTTGTTTGTGCTTTGTTGAGAGGTTTAGGTGCAACTTGAAATTTACCCAAGTTCTAGGGTTGGTGTGCAAGTTTATCACCTTGAGAGATATCTTTCTCTCTCCTTGCATCCTCTAGGGTTGAGAGGATGGGTTGGGCGCCTTACTTGAGTTGTTTTTGGGCCTCATTTAAGCTTGTTGTTGGGCTTTCTTGGGCCTAGTTTGAGCTTGGTGCCGCCTCCTTGCTTGGTGTGTCAGGCAAAGGTGTGTCAGGCATGGTGTGTCGTCCAAGAGGTGTTCTGGGCAGTGGTGTATCGGCCATGGCACCATGTTGATCAGCACACACCCCTCTTGACCTAGCCTCATTTGTGTCACCATCTTTGGACAAGTGGCTGTTGCTTTTCTAGTTGGAGACAATTCGTGAGCAAGTGGTTTGGGGTGCTAGCAAGGTGGCATAGTTTGGACAAGTGGTGGTTTGGGCGAGCACATGTGGAGTAACCCCCTAGTGGACACCCACTTAACCCCCTTGCATATATACCCCCTTCTTTGCTAGCTTGGTATCCCTTTAGCTCCTTAGTTGTTTCCCTTCTTTCTTGGTGGCCAATATCTCCCCTTGGTAGAGCTTGGTGGCCGATCTCGTTGGTGGAGTCTTCTTCTTCCTCTAGTGTTGGCCGAGGGTGGTGCCTTGGAGCTTGAAGCTTGGTGCTTGGAGCTTGAGGAGTGTTCTTGAGGAGGGTTTTATAACTCCTAACCCCAACTACTCGATGGAGAAGAGCAAGAACAAGCAACAATCCATGGATATTAAAATAGATATCTCATGGGCGTATGAAAAGCTGAGTTGGGACTTTATTTATGATACACTTGACATAATGGTGCTACCCAAGTCAATTGTGAACATCATCATGCATATCCTTACTACCGGTAGGTCATCTATCCTCTAGAATGGAGAAACACTCAAGGATTTCAAACCCTCACGTGGAGTAAAGCAGGGAGATCCCCTATCCCCCTATGTATTCGTGTTGTGTATGGATAAGTTGAGCCAAGACATTCAGCAGGAGATCAATGAAGGGAATTGGAAACCAGTTTGTTTGACGAACACGAAGATAGTATTCTCTTGGCTATGCTTTGCAGACAATATAGTACTATTTGGCGAAGCTTCAATCATATAGGCGAAGTAGATGTTGAGTTATTTGCGACTATTCAAAAGGGCTTCTGGGCTTCAAGTGGCACAAGAAAAATCTTCAGTCTTTTTTTCTAAGAACACTCCAACTGGACTAACCAATGAGATAAGTAGGAAACTACAAATGCCATAAGTGAAAGATTTTGGCACCCATCTGGGGATATCAATTGTACATAAATGCAATGAGAAAGGACTCTACCTGGACTTGATAAACAAATACCAAGCAAAAGTTAACTCTTGGCGTTTGGAACATTGTCGTTTGTGGGACACATCACATTAGCTAAAACAACGTTAAACCCATCGGCAATCCACATCATGCAATCCTCGAAGCTACCAGTTTCAGTTTGTGACAGACTGGATCAGATCACCAGAAGATTTTTTATGGGGCAACATAATGGAGAAGAATTTGACGCACCTGCTTGCTTGGAGAAAATTACTTGCACCAATCCAGGAAGGAGGGCTAGTCCTGAGAAGTACAAGGGAACTCAACGATGCACTTCTAATGAAGTTACTGGATAAGCTCACATGAAACTCGAACTGTATATGGAAAAATATATTCCAAGCCAAATACAAGAAGATGGAAGCACACACAAGATCTGCCTCGATGGCATGGTGCAAGTTACACAACCTACTGAATCAGGCTAACCATATGCAAGCCGTAGAAATAGCCAGTGGACATCAAACTTCAATTTGAAATGATAAATGGCTGAAATCAGGTCGTGCACCGGTCACAAAGGTAGGCAGGACAGTACCGAAGGAGTTGGAGGACTTGAAGGTGGCCAGTATGGTCATAGATGAAGGCAGATGGGACAAGGACTTCTTGGACCATTATTTTGAGGAAGACTCAATAAAGGACATCCGAGCACAACTCGTCCCCATGGATGAGTTAGGGGCGGATACAAACTATTGGCTAAACCACCCGTATGGGAAGTTCTTTGTGAAAGAGACCTATAACATACTTGTTAAGGATAGGGTCTCTAAAATGGAAGGTAACTGGAACATGATTTGGAAGCAACAAGTTCCACAGAGGATCAAGTGCATTTGTGTCTCTTGAATCACAATAAGCTCCTGACCAATATAATGCACAAGGGAAGAGGTATGTCTGAGAATGGGGGTTGTGAAAGGTGTGGGATACATGAAGAATCATGCCTCATGCAATCAGGGACTGCCCAAAGATATAGCCTTTGTGGAGAACTTTGGAACTGAGCCTCATTTTTTATTTCTTTATGGAAACCAATATCCAGGAATGGATTAAGCGGAACTTAGCCCAAAACGGAAGCAACCCCACCTGGGGAATTACCTTCATGGTGGCTGTTTGGAAAGCTTGGAAGGCGAGGAACATGTTTGTATTCAAAAAACGAGAAGTGAACATTAGACAACTTGCAATAGAGATCAGGAGTTTTGTGCAGAATATACAGAAAATAAAGGAGAACACTGCTCAAAGCACCCAAGTAACAATTCCCCAACACTGGGTTGCACCATCAAGGGGATGGACCCAAGCAACAATCGACACAACAGTCCATCGCAAATCAAACATTTTAAGTACCAGCTACATACTGTGTGACGAGTATGGGAACTGGGTTCAGGGAGGCACCTATAAGTTCTCAGGTTGTGACCCACTGGAAGGAGAACTATTGGTCGTGTTCAAGGGGATTCAGGAAATGGTCGAGAGAGACACACAACAAGGTGAAGTATTAACAGACTCAAAACTAGCAGTCGAGTTCATTCAGAACCCTGCGGTGGTGCCAAACAAGTACAAAGCAATTTTAAAAACAATCTTCATTAGTAGTGAACTCATCCGAACGTTGAAGGTCAAGAAATGTAGCAGAGAAGTTAATACACTAGCTGATAGATATGCAAAGTGGTTCTTGAGAGAGCCTGGTGAATACTGTGTGCATTCAGAATGTCCTAAGATGCTCAAGGAGGATATCGAGAAATACAAAGTAGGGATAGGAGCTGAAGATTTTTGAGGAGAAGGGCTACCAAAAATATAGAATTTAGTGACCTAACAAGCATGTAATAAGCCATAATACATGCATTTTCATAACAAATTAACAATTATTTCTAGAGAAAAGGAAAGTACCTTAGTCATAGAGAATGGCGACTAAAAACACCAGGAGGTAAGTAGAGGTGATGGTTGGCGGTCCAAGCTCTAAGCTCGTAGCTCCAAGCAAAAGAAGAGGCAATGATGTAGGCAAGCAAAGGTGGCGACGGCGGCAAGCAGGAGAAGAGGTAGAAACATTGTCTCTAAGCAGAAGAAGAGGTAGCGGTGACATAGAGAGGAGAGAGGAGGGTGGAGGGTGGAGAGAAGCACCTATTAGCGGGGACAAAGGAGAGGAAAGCAAAAGTGGCTACAATGATGGCTGCAATGGAGGAGGTGGCGATGGCTAGAAGTGACAGAGAGAGCCAGAATCAAGGTCATCTTTGTCATTTCCAGAGAGAGATATCATCTAGGTATAGTGTGATCAAATAGAGAATGGGGAAATAAATTTCTATCGGTGCTATTAAGTAGCACTTAGTCATTAGTTGATCTTAAGAAATCGACACTAAAAACTGTGTCATAGGTTTGTTGAACAAAATAGATGACATAGGTTCAATTACGTCATTGGTTAAACATTAAAAGACTGACGACATATGTCCTTATCCCTATTAGAAAAGACCAACCCTGCTAAGACCTATAGTGTGCTTTCAAGATCAAATCGACACCATAAGCCAAATTTGGGGGAACCAAATTTTTCACGACATCATGTGGCAGGAAACCAGTGTTGTCATCAGTTCCAGTAGGAGAAACTAACACCACAAGCTTATTGGAGGTAAAAAAATCTACGGGGCACATGACCTATGATGTCAATTTTTTTAGATAAAAATTCAATGGATTAGGCTTTTTGGAGGTAAAATTAATTTTACGGAAAGATTTGGATCGTCAGTTCCTTGTCAACTGAAGTCACACATGCTTTTCTAAATTTAGTCTAGGAAATTGAATTTTGTGGGTTGTCTATGACATTAGTTCTTCCCCAAGAAACAGACATTGAGATGAAAGTGGTACTTGTGGCTTTACATAAATGGAAATACTTGACCAATTGTGACGTTTGTGCTTTATTAATTGATGTTGTAACTCTGTAGTGTCAGTTTCACTTGAAAATTAATGTTAGGAAAAGTGACAGAAGTAAAAAAATGTGTTGGTTATTCAAATTTATGACATAATACCTTGGGATGCCCATAATGATAATATGGGTCAAAAGTAGTAACAGAGGTCAAACACAGGGATAAGAAGTAATAAGATAATAGGACCTTGGATCTTAGTTATAATGGAAATGTTTTTTACTCAACATACCAACTCCTAATTACAAGGAAGTCAGTGGCTGAAGGATCTGAGCATCTGTCCCTACCATTTTAATATCAAATCATGAATGTAGAAGTGTAAAATATTAGCATACATGAACAAATAAAAGATAATAGAACAAATATAACCTCATCCTTAAAAAAGTATTATTAATAGAAACATTGTTTACTACAAGATTTCAATTACATATTGAAGAGTCAAACTATACAAGTTTGCTCATGTATACTAGCTAGGATCTTATAACAAGTACACCTGAACACAACTCACCAAGACATCAACTACCTAGCCATCTCTAAACCTAAAACATATATGGAACAAGTGGGTTAACATACAAGGTGTTGAGTACACAGCAGAAAGATACACATATATAAGTTTTTCATAATTTGAAAGATTACAAAAGTAAACAAATTAGAATAAAAAAAATTAAGTGCTTAGAAAAGAAAAAACCCATGTTTTATGTCATTTTAATCCAACAATACCAAAAATATAATGTATCATAAGGCCTTTGACTACTTCCCTTCTAAAGAGTATGTAAGGGTACTCAAGATCAGCTAACTCTTTTCTATGTGAGGACCTCAAAGCCATTGCCAACAGTTAACCCTATTTTTACATGTGGCACCTCAATGACCAAGTTCATTGAGTAAAACCCTATTTAAATTTGTTTAATGTAATTCTAATTTATGTGTGCGAGTTACAAAACAATGAGACAAACATCGAGTACAATATTAGAATGCTACATGACAATACTTTGGAAGGTAAACATGTGTAGAACAATTCAAACAAAAAAGCCATAGTCATGTAATTATTAAATCCCGTACCTCATATATAGATCCATAACTTAACTTATCCTTGAGAATCTAGCCACAAGCAACCCCTAGTTAAGAACAAGATTACATTCATGTATTAGATTCTCATCATTAATGATAACTAGTTCCATTTTAGGGTTTTGGTCAAGTTAAATTCAAGGTTTCTTATAAGTACATTAATGATTTAGAGGTCATCGTCAATGTGTTTTTCAAGTTTCATGTCATTTTGAGCATCCATCTATTTTCTAATATAATTACAAGACTTGTGTCAGTTACGCATATTTTAGGACCAAAAGACTCATAATATGGCATACAAGGTCATGATCCATCAAGTCATGAGGTCCAAACATAAATTATGATCTCTATTAGGAAAGTAAAGACATAAGAAGCTTATTCAAATATAGGTGGATTTCCCCTAGATTTTAGGCATCAAACAACCCACACAAGATATCAACATTTCAATCTTGCATGTAATCACTCAATGTAGTTTACATGAGCCATTAAGGTTCAACATGAGACTAAGCTAGGACATTGATGCACTGTATATTTTTCATTTTCATAGGCTATTTTTATATTTCTTTGTGTGCACTTACTATTCATTTTCATATTAGTTTGTGCATGGTTTAATAATATTAGCCTGTGTCACTCAATTGCATAAAATAAGCATAATTTTAATATTTTTGAACAATTTATTATATTTCAAGTACTTATGTACATTTTTGTGCAATTTTAGGACCACAAGAGTCTCACAGACTCAGTATTACCGACTCTAAAAGTCAGTACTACCGAATTTGCATCAAAGACAGAGTAGATTCAATTTTTAGACTCAGTACTATTGAGTTCAAAAGTCATTACTACAGAGTATGCCTGATCAAGCAGTCCGAAAAATAAAGTTTAATCCAACAGTTGAGGATTTATTTCACCCTAAGTCACTTCTATTACTTAAGGGGAGTTCGGCCAGACCTAAGAAATCACATTCTATTCCATTGCAAGATAGTGATGGCACGGGAGAGGAGAACAAGGAGGAGAACCATACATTCGGGAGGTTTTGGGCACGTTCGGTGGGAAGAAATTATAGATTGTGGATCCGTTCATCGGCTTAGAGTGTCCTAATCATATTTATCCAGGGGGGTCATCAGTTTTCTATGTTCTCCACATTTTCCTTATTCTTAGCATGTTTTTGTCCATGAAAACCATGAGGGGCTAATCCCCATGTTCTTTAGGACCCAAGAGTAGCCTGGTTGTACACTGTATATGGATCTTTTACATTAGTGTATTGTTTTCTCCTTATTCTTGGACATGTTGCTATGAAATCATATTGAATTGTTTATGTTGCGTACCATATATAGGTGATTAATTAGATCATTAATAACTTCGGGAGGAGGATTAAGGATTGGAAATGCATAGTAACACACATTATATATCGCCCTTTAGGAAAGGTGGCTTGTGAACGTGAAGAGATTACCCAGAGATTATTCGTAAAGCACCTAACTAATCAACCAATTACTATGGAAATGTGATTGACTTTATCATAGGTAGTAAACTACACTGTAGGAATGGGTGTTTCTTGCTACATTCTCTTTATCCAGGAGTGGGAGGAAAATATATTAATCTTAGATTAAAATTGCAGCGTCAATCGTAGTGAAATCGTAGTCCTAGAGAATTTCTTCTCATTGTGATCACAACCCATTAAATTAGTTTTGTTACTTGCAATTAGTTTAACAACTTCCAAATCAAAGTTTTCTTTAGCATAGCTGATCGAAAGTAGTTAGTAGTAGTTTCTTGAATTATGTTTCCCCGTATTCGATATCCGGGCCTCTTTGGCCTGTATTACTTCGACACGTACGCTTGCGTTTTACACGTACAATTTAGTCGTGTCAAGTTTTTGGTGATGTTGCTGGGGAAACGACATATTCAAGCACCATAAGTGTTGTAGTCGGCCACTCTAGGCCACTTTCATTGTTTCTTTTTTATGTTATTCTTTCCAAATCTGAATTGTAAATATTTTCTTAATTCAGTCACTAATATCTTGTTCTCACATTGAATTTATAAATTTTAAGTACTAGTGCATGGCTCAAACATGAACCACTTATTACACTCCCACAACAAATACACAATCAGAAGGTATGGGTGATGCAGAAGAAAAACAAACCATATGGGAAATGATCAAGGCATCGTCCTCAACAACTTAGCTTGTGCCAATCAAGTGACACGCTATAAATGTGGGAAGCTACAAGATTGATCCTGGGTTGGTGGTGTTAGTCAAACAATATGCTTTCCATGGCCACAATACTGAAGACCCAATGACTAACATCAGCAATTTTGTTGAAAGTTGTGACATGGTGAAGATAGACAAGGTTCACACCACCGTAATATACATGAAGTTGTTTCCATCATCCTTGGCAGACCATGCTATGTCCTGGTTCTATAACCTCAAGCTGGAATCCATTGAGACATGGGACCAGATGATAGACACTTTCTTTGAGTGTTATTTCCCTCCACATAAGACAAATGAATTGACACGAAAGATTTATAACTTCAAGAAATAGGCTGAAGAGTCATACTCAGAGGCTTGAGAGTGATTTTAGAATATGCTATGTAAGGTGCCTCACCATGGTATAGATTTATATGGCCAAGAAAAGACCTTCTATTATGGCCTACATCAGGGTGAGAGGACCACCCTGGACAATGCAGGAGCTGGATTTTTCTTGAACAAAAAGCCTTCTAGATGCCATGAGATCCTGAAGAACATGGCTAAGAATCAGTCGTGGGGTGAAGAAAGAGAATGTCCGATAACCATTAAAAGTGTTGAAGAATCTAAAGTCATCTCGGCATTGAATGAGAAGCTTGCCCTCATCTCCATGAAGTTGTACCAGAAGGATGTATCATATGGGGGAGAAGAAGAGAATTGTATGTATATGCACCAACAGTACCAGAAGGACATGGGCCCCAGCAAGATTGACAAAATTGAGAACATGTTAGTAAATTTGGTGAGACAAAATGAAGCACTTATGGGTCAGACACAGAGGGAGCTGCAAAACCAAGGTGCCCAAATCCACAACATTAAATATCAAAATTCTCAGTTGGCAGTACAAGTAACTTCCTTGAAGGAGTCCATTCAGCAAGGAGCACCTGTGAATGTAGTTGTAGCCCATCAACATCACCAAGAAAAATTCATCTCTGTTGTCGAAGAGTGAGAACATCATACTAAGGAGGCACCTAAGCAACACACTCTAGAGTTGGATTGGGTGTATGTGACTAAAGTCCCATTTTCTCACAGTCTATTGGGATTACCAGGAGGATGCAGAATGCTAGTGGATAGTGAACTTCAAGGTCCCATTCCTATTAAATCACTGATAAAAGTTCTTGAGAGGGTACCTATTCAACAAGAGCAGGTGAAGGTTTTACTACGCAGTGGAACAGTCACAGTCAATAAAGGGGCACCCACAATTCAGAAGGAACAACCACTAGTATACCCACCCATAGAGGATGTGCTGATTTCTATTCCAGGCAGTGGTGATAAAGCAAACTTAGGTGGGAAAGTTCATAAAGGGCCATATATTCCCCCACTGAAGCGAGAAGAGAAGTCAGATGTGCCATACCAGGATAGTCTGAAGCTGAGGAAAAAGGAAGCACAATTCAAAAAGTTCCTGGACATCTTCCAAAAGCTCCACATCAATTTTCCATTGGTGGAGGCAATAGAGCAAATTCCTACTTACGAGAGATTTTTGAAAGATATCATCAACAGAAAGCGGCAGATTAAAGACATAGATATTGTACAGGTTGATGAGGTGATGAGTGCACTGATTAAGGGGAAGTTTCCAAGGAAGAGGAAGGATCCTGAATGTTTCTACATCCCATGTACTATAGGTGGCAAACACTTCAAGCAGGCACTATGTGATTCGAGAGCTAGTATTAATCTCATGTCTATTACTACCTTTCAAAAGTTAGGATTGAAAGAACCAACAAGGACATCTATGACAATCGAGTTGGAGGATGGCTCTATTGTGAGGCCATACGAGATATGTGAGGACGTTCTAGTTAAAGTTGACAAGTTCATCTATCCGGTTGACTTTGTGGTGATGGACATGCCCGAGATATAAGGATTAGAGATGTTATTAGGAAGGCCATTCCAAGCTACAACATATGTGATCACTGCCATTGGTAGAGGCTATTTGACACTCGGGATAGATGATGATAGAGTGGAGTTCCGACTTTCGGATGAATCTTCACCACCATCTCAAGACAACCCGGGCTAAGGAGGATCATTCATGTCGAGCCTAGGACATTAAACAAGGGTGCTTATGGGAGGCAACCCAATTTCAATTTAGTCATTTACATTTTGTTAGGACCTTTTGTTGTGTAATTTTTGCACTTATTTTGTTAGATTTTTATTTGATGTAAAGAAGGTACCTTGATGCTCTTGTTTGGTGTACATGCAGGGCTAAAGTCGGTACTACCAAGTCCATACTCGGTACTACCAACTCCTTATCAGTTAAAATTCTACATTCTCTACAGAAAGTTGGTACTATTGACTTTCAAAGTTGATACTAACAGAACTTTTCCTAGAAAATCACCTGAACCCTGAACCAAAGTTGGTACTACCAAAATTTTTCAGTAAAAAGGTGAAAAAAGCTATAAGAAGAAGCTATCAGCACCACCAATACACATTCCGATGAGCACAGATTTTCAAAGTTCAAAGAAGGAAAGAGAATGCCATATCTTGATGCCAAAAATACACAAATTAGTGGCACCAACAATAGGGATATATGCTTGCACAACTTGATCCAAAGAGCCACCAATCATATACCTCCACCACCCTTCAGAGCATCTGGTATGCCCATTCCACCTCTAGGTTTGGATTTTTGTCTATGAGGACATGGTCAAATTCAAGCTTAGGGGAGGTAGGTGTTGGAACGGCTTTATCTTCCCTTTTTACTTGCTTTTAGTTTTTATTTTTGAAATTTGTAGGATCCACAATCTATCTAGCATAAAGTGGAGCTTAAATTTATTTGTTCCTCACAATTATCATGCATGCTTTCAAGTTTGCAATAGAAATTGAAAATCTTCTTGTGGGCTTAGTTGTGAGTACTTAAGTAATCTCACTTAGAGGAAGTGTCTGGGTTAGTCATATTAAGGAAATTTGATATGAATGGACATCTTAATTATTCATGAAATGTGTATGAAGATGGGGTTTGAGCTTGAATTGATCAAATAGTTAACGAGACCTCAAATTGAAGTTTAAGAAAGAAACCCTAAGGTTAACCTGTACACATGTCATTAGAGAGGGACATATCATAAATTCATGAAAGGGTTTGTCTCTTAGTTATGTGATTCCACCCATCCTCCACTCATTATTGACTCACCACCTTAAGATATACAAGTACTCTGATTATTTTCTCTTGTTTTCATTGCATAGCATAGTAGGTGGCATGATAGTTAGTTTGCTTTTATTACATTATTTACAAAAAAGAAAAATATATATATACCAAGTTGTGTACTTCAACAATTTATGTACACATCATTCTAGTTGCATAAACAATTACATGTAGATTTCATGCATTTTCATCATTCATTGCTATATCACGTGGGTATCATTTTCCTTCGAAATATGAGTGTAGGGATACACATCCATACCCTCAGAAAAAAAGAAAAAAAATCAATGATATGTAGTAAAGCCCAAGCATAACGTTCCATCATGCTAAAATAATGGGCCAAAAAATGAAAAAAGGAGAGTTTGTTTATGTTTTAAAGTTAACAGGGAGAAAGGATGCCCTCAACTCTTCACAAAAATGAGGGAAACATACACATGATGCATTCGTTTCTTCAAATTTTTGTTTGTCAAATTGACAATATCTTTTGACTCATGCATCATTCAACCAAGAAAGTAGGCATTAGGACTCATGCATTTATCATTCTTTTCACCATATAGGTTCATCATGCTTTATTTTACATAAATGATTTGGATGTACTTGTGATTCTTCAATTGCCACCCATTTTGTACCGTTCATTGCTCTTATTGGTAGGCCACTCAAATGATTTATTCTCCTCATTCATTTTTATATGGAGAACTGCTTCTAATTAGTTGGTAGTTAGGAAAGAATAATGTAGAATAGGGAATCACATAATACACCAAATGAATGCCTGATTGATTATGATGTTAACTACTCTCTTGATAGTGTTCATTGATATAAGAGTGGATAACTTTTATGAAAAAAATTGTCGCTACAGAGCAGTTGATTGTTTAGTGATCAGTGAAGGCCGGGTTGGGACCGCCAAGTGGGACTAGTTGAGAAATGAAGTTCATATTCCTTGTCCTTTTGCTGACTAGTCTTAAACATACCTGAGAGTGTATTGCTCGAGGACAAGCAACATTTAAGCTTAGGGGAGTCTGATGCACTGTATATTTGTCATTTTCATAGGCTATTTTATATTACTTTTTGTGCACTTACTATTCATTTTCATATTAATTTGTGCATGGTTAATGTTAGCCTGTGTTACTCAATTGCATCAAATAATCATAATTTTAATGTTTTTGAATGATTTATTATATTTCAAGTACTTATGTACATTTTTGTGCAATTTCAGGACCACAAGAGTTTCACATACTCAGTAATACCGACTCTAAAAGTCGGTACTACTGACTTTGCATCAGAGACAAAGCACATTCGACTTCCAGACTCGATACTACCGAGTTCAAAAGTTGGTACTATCGAGTCTGCCCAATCCGGCAGTCTGGAAAATCAAGTTTAATCCAACGGTTGGGGATTTTTTTCACCCTAAGTCACTTCTTTAACTTAAGGGGAGTTTGGACAGACCTAATAAATCACATTCTACTCCATTGCAAGATAGTGATGGCAAGGGAGATGAGAATGAGAAGCAGAACCGCACATTCGGGAGGTTCTGGGCACTTTCAGTGGGCAGAAATTGCGGATTGCATATCCGTTCATCGACGTGGAGCATCCTAATCAGGTTTCTCTAGGGTATTCATCGGTTTTATATGTTCTCCACATTTTCCCTTCTTCCTAGTATGTTTTTGTCCATGGAAATCATGAGGGGCTAATCCCTGTGTTCTTTAGGACCCGGGAGTAGCCCGGTTGTACACTATATATGGATCTTTTGTATTAGTATATTGTTTTCTCCTTATTCTTGGGCATGTTGCTATGAAATCATATTGAATTGTCTATGTTGTACACCATAGGTGATTAATTAGATCCTTAATTAATAACTTCAGGAGGAGGATTAAGGATTGGAAATCTATAGTAACACACATTTTATATTGCCCTTTGGGAAAGGTGGCTTACGAACGTGAAGATATTACTCAGAGATTATTTGTAAAGCACCTAACTAATCAACCAATTGCTATGGAAATGGGATTGGTATTAGAATAGGTAGTGAACTACACTGTGGGAGTGGGTAGTTCTTACTATAGGCTCTTTGCCCAGGAGTGGGAGGAAAATATATTAATCTTAGATTAAAATTGTAGTGTCAATCGTGGTGAAGCTGTAGTCCTAGAAATTTTTTTCTCATTGTGATCACAACCAATTAAATTAGCTTTCTTACTTACAATTAGTTTAACAACTCCCAAATAAAAGTTTTCTTTGGCTTAGCTGATCAAAAGTAGTTAGTAGTAGTTTCTTGAATTATGTTTCCCCGTGTTCGATATCCGGGCCTCTTTGTCCTGTATTACTTCGACGTGTACACTTGCGTTTTACACATACAGTTTAGTCGTGTCAGACATCCACATCCCAAATATCATGAGGTTCATAGGATTTCATGATTTTATAGGGGAGGACAAGAGAAAAGGATCCTCGTAAACATTAACACATAAGAACCACAAACAAACTAATTTGGCACATAAGGGGTCAACATGGGTGGATGAGTGCCACATTATTACAAGGGATTAGACCTTAGGCACTAAGACCGCAAATCGTCAAAAGATTAGTGATCTTAAGGATCTAATATTTTTTTCCACAAAGGGGCCAAAGTCATTATTTAGATCTACTATAACATGTATCGTCATAAAAGGGTAACAACCAAGCATATTAAGTCATTTTGTCACATTAAGGACATAGGGTGATCAAAGGGTGAGGTAGGTGTCCTATACGACACATGCTTTCTACTCTAGTAGCCATTTAAGAATTATATGTCACTTAGGAGCAAGAAAATTAGCAAGATAGCAATGCAACCTCATAAAAGTCCTAAGGTAAGTCATTAATGGGCATTAGGGTCATACATGAGCAATAGGGATAATTAGAAGCTCAAACTTGTTCAAAGCACATCCAAATAATTGATTTCATGATCAGGAGGGTAGAGATGCATCAAAATTTTATTATTTAGCATAGTCAAGCATTTATCATGGGCATACATGATTAAATTCTTATTTTTAGAATATTAAGATAATTAGAACAATATTAAGGGTCAAAAAGTATGTTCATTGGGTATATCACATTTATAAGATTGATTTGATATATTGGATCAAAATTTTTGTACGAGGGATTTGAGATTTATGCATTTTTGAACTATTCAACCAAAACTATAGAGAATCAAAATATATCCTGATGTGCATTCCATGGGGTTGGGGGCACTTCCTTTGATTTACCATTGAATAAGGGTGGTTGGATTCTATGGGCCCATGTAGGGCCTAGATCCTACAATGCCCAGCTCTAGTGCCCACCCACAAGGCTTGGGAACTCTGGTTCACCACTGATCAACAGTTGATCTATGTGAGCTTCTCTATCTGTGGGTCTCTACACAAGGTCGGAGGCCCACTGCAACGACTTCCACTGAAGAAGAAGGAAGGATGGTGGAGGAGGGTACTGGACTGCTCCAGAAGTAGCTATATGTGGCTGGTGGAGGACCTTGAGGATGACAGTGGCCTTGTTCACTGTCGATCATGACCAGGACGAGGTCTGAGCTTCACTAGAACTCTGCCAATATTAGAGCTCGAGATCTCATAGGAGGATAAAGAAAAAGTGCAAGAGAAGGGGGACATAGGGGAAATGAAAAGGAACAAAGAGTAGAAGTGTTTTCCCAAATTAATTTTGATCAAGATGGAGTGTAGAGTAGGATTGGTTCTTACTTCTCCACACATGCAATAGTTCTGCGTGGACATTGTATGGAGCTAGCAGATGATGTGATGGCCATTAGATCGGGGATCTTTGATTTAACAATTAGAAAATGGGCCATGTTCGGGTTTTCCTAGGCAAGGGGGCGACTGCTAGGTCGCGCCCCAATTAGGCCCAATTAAGGGACCAAAAGAAATTAAATCAAGATCGGGATCAAGGAAACTTCAATGTACCTCATGAATTTTGCACCAATGGATTCATATTGAATCCTCTACCTCATGGAATACATTAGAGAAAAAGAAATTCTTGTTTAGGGTTTTAATTTTAGTTATAAGAAGATGATTCAGTGAAGCATGTCATTAGAACAAAAGTGCAAATTGAAGTAATTCATTGTGAAATTGATCATGGTCGTGACCAAAATGGATCATCACAACATTCAAAACTATGAAATTTATTTAAAATTGATAAAGGAGGACACTTGATGATCATCCTATATCGCACGTCTAAAATGGAAGTGGATTCAGAAGGACCAGACTTTAAATCTATAACCTAAAACCTTCTAAGACCCCCACAACTCAATACATGGTCAAAGTATGTCTAGATGCCTAGGATTGTGTTCTTAGTCAGTTAAGAAAACTTGGGAGTTGATCTATGAAAAGAACAAGATCGATTCTAGAAAGACATTATAAAACAAAATAAAGTAAAATATAGAAAACAAATTCCATAAAATATAACTAATCAGGAGAAGGAGTTCCTGGTTATGTAATCACAAGTTGGACAGTCTATGCACCCATTCTCATGTGTATACAACCCTCAAACTCCCTAGAAGTCAACTAACATCCAAACATAGTATGTATCCTGGTAGCTACTCATGTGGGGATCATCCCACCCACTTTTGCATAGTGTGACAAAACCCCATCAGTGATCTAAAACCTCTCTCAAGGACATCATACCAACACCCATGAATATTTTAGATACCTGCTCGGGTCCAAAATATCCAAAGAATTTAGGAAAAGTAGAGAGTTTCCATAAAAAATGATGTGATTTTGGTCAAGTTCAGATAAATGTGGTCGCATTCATATGAATGTAGTCAAATTCATTTGAATGTGGTCAAATTTATAGTTATGGATCAGACCGCTCAGACTATTTTTCAGTCAGATCCTTGCTTGGATGTCCTCCTCTAAAATTCTGATCCAAACTACATCCTATATCTATTTCTATAGAAAATCTCTTGATCTTGGTAGAAATGGTTGTTCAAGCAAGACAGAGATCAACCAAACTGACAATCATAACCAAAAAGAGAAGATAGGACATAAAACATGCAAGATCTGGAAGGAAACTACTTGCTTAGGGTAAAAGTACATAAATAATACCCAAAACAGGGTACACATTCAAGAAGGAGCTCAACTAGCCATGGACAAGCATATTTGGCACCGATCAAAGATGGAAATACACCGTTTCTACATAAACAAAGGAGAATAGTAGAAGAAAGGGGAAGAGAAGAGATCCATCTCATGGAAGAGAGGTTTCTCTCACCTCATAGCCTCTAGATGGGTTGGATCTTATCCTTGGGATCATCCTCCTTGATATTATAGACTCCTTGGCCTCCTATCTCCTTGATTTCACCCCAACAACGGCTTGAATAGGTGAATGGGGGTTCTAGAAATGGTTGGAAGGTGGAAGAATGGTGGTGAAAATTGATGGAAAGTGGCTAATGGAGGTGGAAGATGATGGAAACCAATGGTAGATGGTAGCAACCTAAAGAGGATGGTTCCAAGTGAGAAATTTAACCCTCTCAGGCCTAAGAGATCTAGAATGGAGCTTTGGGATCTGAAGGTCAGAGCTCCAGAAGGCACTTTGAAAAGTCCAAATGAAGCCCCTGGATAGGTAGCTAGGGGTGGGTATTTACAGTGGTAGATGGTTTTTATATGTGAATGGGCCCAAATACGATTTGAATTTAGAGAATGTGAGTCACATTTGAACCTTCAATTTGCGGGAATGGGATGGAATGGACCATTGGAAGGTGTGTCTTTGGAAAACAACATCAGAACCGGCCTTCGACAGGTGTCATCAGAAGACATGGCATCAGTAGAGACCTCTTGGAGGCTCCATCTAATTTGGGCCTTAGGAACTAGCCTTTAGTTGGTGGACCATAAGAAGGTGGCTTTTGATTAGTGCCATCGGAAGGTAGGCCATCTGAAGGTGAACCTTTAGTTGCCTTCTGAAGAAAAAGAGTCGATGGAGTGCCAATGTGTACTACTTCAAAAAGAGGATGAATTAGACTCGAATTTTGGAAATGTGAGTCAAATTTGTTGGACTAAATCAGAGCATTGATGTTTTCTTAATTTTAGTTCTTGCAAGTCCCAAAGTTGTCTAGTTTGAGCTACCATATCGTCAAAAGAGATACATATAAGTATCTACAGTTGGGCATATCAAGGTTATAACATCACAAAACTACAGATAAATACTTAACATAAATGACTAAGTTTGGGTGTTATCAACCACCCCAATCTTAAACTTTACATGTCCTTAAGAAAGACTTTAACTTGAATAAAAAAAGGTAACCTAAAAATTAATGTTGGTGATAAATGCTAAGGTTAAGAAAAACAACTTAAAACAACAAATCTCCTAATCCATGTTATTGCAGAACAAAAACCCCATAATTTGAGAAAAACCTTTCTTAGGTAAGACCAAAATATCCAGTCATATTTAAGCAGATTCACAATAATAAAAAATCATAGGGATTTGAACCATAGTATTGAATGTCAAAGCATGGTCACAGAGGTAATCATGCAGGCTATGAAGGAGAGTAATGACTTTTCATCATGTATTCATGTAGATCGACCAGGAACAATGTGTCTCCCACTTATTCGGGCCTAAGAAATATCAAAGAGAAAATATTGTAATGACTTTTGAGGATCCCGATCTGCATCAAGCTGGTCCATGTAATGAGAAACGGTCCCTACAGTCCCATCTAGTTAGCCCAAAGTTGAGATGAACTCTTCATACCATGCTAGAACCAACCCTGCTACTGGGATGATCTCATAAGTCTCCTAGGGATTCCTAAGGACTCTTTAATGAGATTTTGGGGTGTCACTACCAAGAACATAATACACGCATTCATGAGCACAGTCATACACCCACTGACACCATCCTAAAATCTCCTAAAAGAGAAAACACACACTCATGTTTTTGTTTACACTCAAACTTTTATTTTCTACTAATTTATAAGTCTAGGTGAAGTTCCATCTTGATATTTTTGGGCAAACTAGACTCTTATGCATTTTTTAAAATCATCTTTTGACTCAATCTAGTGTGAGGAGGCATGCGGACCATCAAAGAAAAACACTCCAACTTAATTATACCTCAAAAACTCATCATTGCCCACTTGATACCTATGTGACAAATTGTAATTATGATTCGAGGATACTTAGAGTAATGTTGGATTTGTGAAAAACGTGGCTCATAGTTTTGATCAAACTCTAGCTCCTTCCAACGGTCCCAAAAATTTGGGTTTGTCATTCACAACATAAATCAAGAGAACAACATTTTAAACTATGAAGAAGGTGCATAACCTTAGATTGATTGTCAAACTTAAGGAAAGAGTCAATGAGTAAAGAGAAGCAAGATATCAAGAAATTAAGGAAAAGTTGGGAAATTGGTCATAAAGATAAGCATCTATTATATGTGCACCACATAGACATAATTGCCAAGATGACAAATTATGCAACAAAGTCTTACTAAGAAGTAAAGATAGGCTATAAAGCTTTTTTTTTTTTAAACTTTATACCTAAATACAAGAACAAGGAAGTAAACATGCATGCATGAAAAATTAAGAGATAGAAGGGTGAATAGGCATACCACCCCACACTTCAAATTTTGATCATCCTCGAGCAAGACCTAAGCTTAGGATGGAAGGGAAGGAATGCATGGATTTACAGGAAAGAAATTTATCAAAGTCCTAGAATGATGCATGTATGCAAAGAAATATTTAAATAGATAGAGGAAATAAAATATCTAAGTAAGAACATTAATAACAAAATTTATTTTAATATTAAAGGAATATAAAGGGTACGATAAGGGAGAGGGGGTGGTTTTTGTACAATATCGACACCAGCATCCCAAATCATAAGTTTTCGGAATAGTGTCACATGTGTCTTTCTGATGGGTTCCACAATGTAGGAGTAGAATAAGAGGAGATATGGTCCCTTCCGAGTCAGAAGTAGAGAAATATAATATGATGACTTGGTGAATTCATATTTGTGCTAGAATTGTCTTGAACTGCATTGAAATAAATTCCTTGGCAAATAATCCTCAAAGTTCCTTCCAAGATATGAATCCCAATAGGTAGTCCCTAGGATGTTGACATAGAATGATATGGATGAAATAGGTCTCAAGTTCTCTCATCCCTCTCCATCTCTAGATTTTTGGTTGGACACTCAGAAAAATATCCGTTTCAAATCCAAATTGTCCAATCAAATTCTAAACAACAAGTATCCCCACGTGAATTGGTTTGTGGTTCTACCACCCCAATCTTGTCATCCTCTATGGGGCCTAGGGTATCTTCATGTTTCTTATCCATGTTGTAGTAGATCTTCCATCCTACTCCTTCAATGCTACCAAACCCTTGAAAGGGGGTCATAGTGAATGTCGGCTCTTGTGGCTCTAGTTCATCATCAATATATTCTCTTCCCCAATATGAACAATTGTTGTCCTCCTCAAACAAATTATTTCAAACCATTGTAGATACGTTTCTTGAAATGAAGTGCCAAGTTTTAAACTGAGAGTTATCACCTTGGTATAGAATTGAATCTGAATTGGGTTGCTCTAATTACATCTCCTATTGTGAGGTTATTTGGCTGCATGATGAGGATAGAAATCATCGTCATCAAACCATACGTGGGGACCTTGTGTTTCCTCAATTGGTTTCTCAACAAACTCATATTAATGGAATGAATGGCCTCCTTGGTTAGGGGAGTCTTCACAAAAAAATCCATGTGAGTTTTGCTGGAAGCCCGAATTGGATGGTGAGATGAGTCCACGTTGGGCTCAATGGACTGGTTTTGATGGATGAAGTCTTCATGATTGTGCATTGATACTTGCAAATGTGTGATAACCAAATTGATGAGATTTTGAAGTCTTCTACCATGTTCAACATCCTCACCATGAAGTTGTTGTGACTTGGGTAGAAATGCTTTCAAGGTTTGCCAATTCCACCATGGACTATCGTTGGAACTCCAGTGTATCAAATTGTTGTGCTTGGATGAAACCTTGTTAGCTTGTAATGCATTTCTGATGTGTGTTTCAATCTCTGTGGCTACTTGGAGTTGATGATACTACCTTTTGAGTAGTTGCTTAAGCGGATCAACTTGGTCTTGAAGATGGGGTGCCAAGGCAAACTTAAGTGCATAAGTACTTTCTCTCCCTAGCACCCTTGGTGTACTCAACTCTTGATTCTAAAAGGATGTGGAGGCCGTAGGATGATTAGCAGTCTCTATTGTTGGAATGTCAATGTATGATGATGGTGGGGGTATATATAACTCAACCATTTTGAGTGCATTGCTTTCAATTATTTTCCAGCAAGTGGGCTTGTGGAAATATTCAGGAGGACATGTGGATAGAATGACTTGCCTTACTGAGTCAAAGTCCATGGGTGGATAAGAACAGAAAAAAAAATTGTATAAGTGTGTATGGACAAGTATGTGCAAAGAAAAGGAAAAACTGTGCATAAATGTACAATCTTATGCTAATTGGACAAAATCTTTAGGTGTGCAAATATGGGAACATCATGTCACGGGCAATGACACCAAAAGTTAATCAACCTAAATTGCACGTCCAAAATGGAAGCTGATTCAGAACAATTGGCCGTCTTTAAATTTATAACCTAAAACTTTCAAAGACCCCCTCAATCGTGGAAGTAGATATATGGGACTGAATACATGGACATGGGGACATTTAGATGCCTATGATTGTGTTCCTCATGAGTTAAGCAAAATCAGGAGTTGATATATGCAAAGAACTAGATCGCGTTTAGCAAACACAACAAAACAAAACATATTAAAATAAAGAAAACTAATTATGTCGAATCCTACTAATTAGGAGAAGGAGTCCCCGGCTATGCAACCACAATTTGGGTAGTATTATCATCCATTCTCGGGCATAGACAACCCTCAAAATCCCTAACAAGCAACTAACATATAGACATAGTATGCATCATGGTAGTTGCTCATGTGGAGATCATCCCACTCACTTTCACATAGTGTGACTAAAATCCCATAAATGATCTAAAACCTCTCTTGAGGACATCGACCAACACCCCTAAATATTTCAAATACCCTCTCAGATCCAGAATATTCAAAGACCTTAGGAGTAGTACATAATCGACACAGAACACGTGTTGTGAATGCAGTTGAATTCTGATGAATGTGGTCACATTCATATGAATGTGGTCAAATTCATTTGAATGTGATCAAATTCACAACTCTGGTTCAGATCTCTTCAACTGTGTTCTAGACAGATCCTCCCTTGGACATCCTACTCTCATATATCAATACAAACTACCTCCTCTACCCGTTTCTACAACAAATCTCTTTCTCTTGGTAGAAATGGGGGTTCAAGCAAAAAAGTTATCAACCAAACTAACAATCATAACCAAAAAGAGAAGATAAAATTGAAAACTTGCTAGATCTGGAAGAACATTACTTGTTTAGGGTAAACGTACATAAATCATGCCCAGAAGGGGGTACATAACCAAGAAGAATCTCAACTAGCCATGGACAAGCATAGTTGGCACTAAACAAAGATTGAAATACATCATTTGTACATAAATAAAGTAGAACGGTAGAAGAAAAGGGAAGAAGAAGAGAATTAGCCCATGGAAGAGAGGTTTCTCTTGCTCCTTAGAATCTAAATGGACCGGATCTCATCCTTGGGGTTGTTCTCCTTGATCTTCTAGACTCCATGGCCTCCTTTCTCCTTGATTCTGCCCCAACAACATCTTGTATGGATGAATGGAGGTGGAAGATGTTGAAAATGAATGGAAGGTGGTTGAATGATGGTGGAAATGGATGGAAAGCTATTGATGGAGATGGAAAATGATGGTAGATGGTAGAAACCCAAAAGGGATGGGTGTAGGGTGAGCTCTTTATCCCTCTGGGGATGTGTATCTCTAGGACAAAGATCTCAGAACTAAAGGTCAAAGCTACAAAAGACACTCTAAAAAGTCCAAATGGAACCCCTTGTTAGGTAGCCAGGGGTGGACATCAATAGTGGTAGGCAGTGCATATATGTGAGTGGGCTTTGGTTCAATCTTGTCTCGAGGTCTATCGCCACCCACTCCCTATACCGAGAGGCTATAGATACTATGGATCCTCTGACTCAACACCTAGTTAGTTCGTACACAGGCAGCATGAGACGACAACCTTCTTTTGTAGGGAAAGGCTGGATCATGGCGATGTGTTCTTTAAGTAGAATCTCTATAATCTAGGTCTCAGTAGACTAAATATTTGGGGAATGCGTGTCACATTCAAACCTTCAATTTGTGGGATTGTCCTAGAATGGACCATTAAAAGATGTTCCTTCAGAAGACAACATCAGAACTGGCCTTCAATAGGTGCCCTAGGAAGACATGACATCAGTAGTGACCTTTAGGAGGCGCCATTGAGTTTCAGCCTTCGGAACCAGCCTTCAGTTGGTGGACCATCGGAATGTGGCCTTTGGTTGGTTCCATAGGAAGACATGACATCAGTAGTGATCTTTAGGAGGCGCCATTGAGTTTCAGCCTTCAGAACCAACCTTCAGTTGGTGGACCATTGGAAGGTGGCCTTTGGTTGGTGCCATCAGAAGATGAACACTCAACTTCCTTCTGAAGAAAAGAATCAATGGAGTGTCGATGTGTACTGCTACGAAAATGGGATGAATTTGACTCGAATTCAAGAAATGTGAGTCAAAGTCATAGATATGTATCAAGGAAATGAGGCTTTCTTAAGTTTGATGCCTGCAAGTCCCAAAATTGGCTAGTTTGAGCTACCATAGTATTTAAAAAGAGAAGATACAAAAAGCTAATTATCCAGAGTTATATTGGTCATGTCAAGGCTATAATGACACAAAACTATAGATAATACTTAGAATAAACACCTAAATTTTGGTGTTATCACTAGCATAACCTTTTTCATGGCTCTAAACAACTTTAGAGACTACAACTATCATCTAAACACTCTCATGTAGACTAATGTTACATCTCTTTCTCTTAGGTTATATGGATACTCATCGCCTTTTTGTGTGTTACTATTTTTTATATGTACAAATACACTAATATTTGAAATATGTTTTCTCAAACTTTGAAACATGCGATGGAAACTACCTTACTCCATTCAAATAAATCAACAACCAAAAATGAATTGTTATATTCATTAGGCATCCCAATACCCTAAAACCCAGAGGAACTATCAAGAACATGGTGCACATTTGTGTAGCTACCCTAAGCACATGTCACGAACATATGTCTAGGGTTATAACAATATCTCTGTTTTCTCACCCTCTTGAACTACAGCCCGTACTATAGAATAGAAGGATGAGAAAAGAAAGGCTTAAGGGATATACAAGCTACACTTAGTTCTAGAACATCTAAGATCCAACCTAGAGCTAAGAAACTTAATCCACAAAGGACAACTTATTAAGTTTCTTGGGTTGAGATATAAGGTTGAGTTAATTTGTATTTCACGTGATCAATTTCTAGTGTAGTTATTGTTGATGTCCCATTACCATTTGTCACAGGACCATTTATTACTCAAAATCTAACCTCCAGTGACAAAAGAGTCAATGATTAATGGATGTGGGTGTCCGTTCCTAACATAATACTATCAAAATGTGAATGTGGAAGTGTAAAATATTAGCATACATGAACAAGTAACAATATAAATGCACTAATATAATCTCATCACTCAACATGTAATATTAATAGCAACATTGTTTATTACAAGATTTCAATTCCATATTGAAGATTCAAAATGTACAAGTCTTCTCATGTACACTATCTAGGATCTTACAAAAAGTAAGCCTAAACATAGCTCACCAAGCCATCAACTCCCTAGCCATCTCTGAACCTCAAACATGTGTGAAACAAGTAGGTCAACACAATAGGTGTTGAGTACATGGTAGAAAGATACATATATATATAAGCTTTGCATGATAGTGCAAAAGTAAAAAAAATAGAATAAACAAGTTCTTAGAAAATGAGAGCCCATGGTTTATGTAATTTTATTCCAATTATACAAATAATACTTATTGTCACGTTAAGGACATAGGGTGATCATGGGGTCAGATTGGTGTCATAGAGGGCACATCGTTCATGCTTTCATATCTATTATATCTTTTAGGAGCAAGAATATTAGTAAGATAACAATTTAACATCATCAAAGTCCTAAGGCAAGTCATTATTGTGTGTTAGGGTCATATATGAGCAATATGGATGATTTAGAGTTCAAACTTGTTCAACACACTTCTAAGTCACCAATTTCATGCATATGAGGGTAGATATGGATCAAAGTTCCAATATTTATCATGGTCAAACAAGGTCATAGTTTGTATTTGCAGACCATTAGGAGATGTAGAGAAAGATTTAAGGTCTAAAAGTATGTTCATTAGGTAGATCTTGTTGTGAAGATTGATCTTGTATGTTGGATCATTATTTTTAGACAAGGATTTTGAGAGTTATGCATTTTTGAATGTTTTCAACCAAAACTATAGAGCATCAGAAAAATTGCCTTGATATGCATGTCATTGGGGATTCCATTGACTTCCCAATGAATAAGGATGTTGGATACTCCGGTCCATGTTGGGCCTCGATCCTACAGTGTCCAAGTTTTGTGCCTATCTAGGAACTCTGGTTTTGTACCCACCAATTTTTGACCCATGTGAGGGTTCGTTGTGCGGGGCTCTATGTGCGAGATTAGCAGCCCACCATAGTGCATCCATAGAAGAAGAAGGAAAGAGGGTGGAGGAGGGCATTGGATTTCTCCAAAACTAGTCAGTTGTGCCTAGTGGAGGACCTTAAGGCTTATGACGGCCTTGGTTGCTTCCAATCACATTCGGTATGAGGTATGAGCTTTGGCAGAACTCTTATAAGCTTGGAGCTCGAGAGCTTGTAGGAGGACAAAAACATATGGAAAGAGAAGGGTTTAATATGGGGAAATGAAAATGAAGGAAGAGGAGAAGTGTTTTCCCAAGTAATTTTTTCTCAAGATAGAGTGTAGACTGGGATTGGTTCTTGCTTCTCCACATGTGCTATAGTTTCGTGTGGACAATGTACAAAGCTAGAAGACAGTGTTACAACCATTACATTGGAGATTCTTGATCTAGGTACAAAGCTAGAAGACGGTGTTACAACCATTACATTGGAGACTCTTGATCTAACGGTAAAAAAAGGGACATGTTAGGGTTTTTCCAAGAAAGATTGGTGACTGTCGAGACACACCTAATTGGGCCCAAAGAAGGGACTTATGGAAATTAAATCAAGAAAAAATAAAGGTAACTTTGAAGTACCATAACTTTGGCTATGAATGTCTGACTAGGATGATTTTTGCACGGATGGAGTCATAATTGAATTCACTATGTCATGAAATACTTTTGAGAACAAGAAGATCTTTTGCAGGGCTTTAATTTTAGTTACAAGAGGATGATTCATTAAATCATGGCATTAGAATAAAGGTGTAAATTGAAGTCATACATTGTGAAATTGATTTTGGAGGTGACAAAATTGGAGCAGCATGACCATCCAACTATGAAATAGATATCAAACTACTTAAGGGGGACACTTTATGAGTGAGGAAAAGTACAATAGATGAGAGATAAATTTAGGTTTACACATTATCTTACATAAGTTGAAATAAAGAGTAGGCAGGTGTTCCTCACAGATAAAGTACCAACTACAATAGAACACTATTAATTGGGTAAATAAAACAAATTTAACAAAAAAAATAAGAAATAATTCTTTTTGGAGATTACGATATTTGTTTAGAATTTGGATTGGGATTCACCAATCAAGAACACTCACCAACATGCAAACACTCATTTCTATCGTATATATTAGCATAGTTTATGAGAAACCATCATTTTTGTTTGGTTCCTCCTCTCTGGAGATTGGGCTAGATATAGATTGTAAGTGTGTCTCACTCACAAGATGACAAACAAAATAAAAACAAATGACCATATGATGAATAGTTGTAGCGATCCAACACCTTTTATGCATTCACACTACTCCTTAACTCTAAATCCAATCCAACAGTAATCTTTTGAGGCATTAAAAATTAAGCATCACAAGATGGATCTAATCATACAAGTGATCTATTAATTAATAATACTAATATGATAAGAATTGATAAGAGAATGTCAATTAAAGGAATATGAATATTTACATGGTTGGGAGGCCTTGGTGGCTATTCCCAACCCAAGTCAATGAGTTTAGCCACTCATGTTAACAAGTGGTACGACTGATTTACAAGTGACAAAGGTCATAATCAAAGAAAAAAATAGAGAATGTATATGAAATAGAGTGGGGGAAGCGGAGATGACAAAAACAAGTCAGTATATGTTGGTTATTGAATGTCAAGGTAAACCTCCTCTTCAATGATCGATGGTGAGGTGATGGCACGGATTACTTCTTCAACCTTCCTTCTCTTGATGTTGGGAAGTAGACTTCTCTAGGTTACATGAACCAATGATAGTTGGACCTTTGTCCTTATTTATTGATGAAGGTTGATGGTCTCATCCCAATTTGGCAGCACTTCTTGATAGAGAAAGTAGTCTCCTCTATTTTTGGTTGGGGATTTCTACTTACGGGGATCAGTCGGGCACTCGAGGTATAAGTGTGTAAGGGGTTTTACTTGTGCCTTGAGACTCGAGGCGTGTGTTTTAGGGTGCACACTTAAATAAACTTGCAACAATGAATATCACATGATGCCTATCAGTTGATGGTGGCATGCAATCTCATTGGTTCATCGGGATAGTAGTTTCATCGATTGCTTATTTGGTGGTTCCTTTGGGTTATGGAAGATGGGAGTGGCGTTGGTTGTTGATCTTGTCTCATCATCGGTTGATGGAGATAGGGAAACCATCTGTATATGGGTATTGATCTACTATCAATTGAGGACTGATGAATTGTAGGATCATTGATTGTTGATAATGACATCATCATCAATCGTTGGTACTTGGTTCTTTATTGGTTTCTAGGATCCAACATCCCATCGGTTGCCAACTGGTGGTCCTCCAAGACCATGAAGGTTGGTGACTTTTTTGGCTTGTAGCCATTAGTTGCCAACCAATGAAATGCATTGTGAGATACCTATTTTCATAATTTTCCTGTAAAAAAGAAGTAAAATCATTATAACATGGTAATGATAGCTAATGAAAGTGAAATTGATGTTTAATATGCTAAACTAAGCGATAGTACAAGGAAGGGAGGGTAAAATAGGCATATAACATCAACAAAATTTTATGATGTCACTTAGTTTCCCTTCTCCCTCTATACCTCCCCCCTCACCTACACATCTCCCTCCATTACTTCTCTCCCTCAATTACATCCCTCCTCACAAAATTATCCACTTTCCTCTTCATCGGCTTTTGCTTCCTTCCTTCCCTATGTTACTTCTCTCCTCATTTTCCTTCTTTGCACATGTAACATACTGAAATCCACTATGTATTTCTTTGTACTCTTTTTCAATAAGATTTGTTCTTCATTTTCGTCCCATATGTCTTTGGAGTTGAATTGGTGAAACTATGGTGGTTATTGGATAAATATTTCCCATATATTCTTAATAAAGGGTTTTATGCACAAATACCTCAGTAGAAATCTAAGTAATGGGTCTGAAGCACAATTATCCACTTAAGTAATAATAATAATGATGGAATTTGTGCTAGAACTTTCTAGGACTTTTTAGAATAGGAAAAAGAGAAGAAATTCCAAAATATATGTAAAGGAGATGATAAATGCTATAAATGGATAAAAGGAGATAACATGGAATATATTATTTCCAAAAATCATAAATAGAAAACCCACGAGATAATTTGATACACAAATTCGTTTTCTTGGACGAAAAGTTACTTGAGGGCCAAGTATCACCCAAAGTGGAAAATATAAATATATATAAAAGCATTTAATAAAGGAAAATAGGAAATAAGCCAAGAAAGAGAAATAAAATATCTAATGTTCATAAATTGGAAAATTAACTCCAAATTCATAATCTAGAAATAAAAATAAGCCTTTGGGCAAGTTTTCAACTAATTTGGATGATATTTGGATAATGTGAAAAAGTAGGAGAGAGAAAGTGTGTAGAACCTTCATTTTGATAAATAATTAAATAAATGTCATAAACATGATCAGATAATGGAAAAATCGTATCTAAGACATTAATTTGGACACATGGGTGAAATTTTATCATATTTGGATAATCATAGTCATAAATATAGGAGGAAAGAGAAAATGAGTTTTGAATTATTTAACCCATTAAAAGTCCTCAAAAGGAAAAAAACTATTCCATATTCAAATTCTACACCTCAAAACCAGTCAGGGTGTCAATTTTTATTAGATTTGGAAATTGTTTGAGTCCTCAAAAGAAGAAAGAGAAATTCATTAAATAATATATATATCACTTTATTCAAATTATAATGCAATTGGAAAATATGTGTCACACGCCTAATAGGACTATTGCGTGTGATCCAGCGACTCGGAGAGCTTCGTGGATCGATTGGATGGTAGGGATCTTGTCTCCTACCTCGGTCTGGATTAGGAAATGGGGGGAGTTTTGATTTTTCAATTTGCGATATCTCTCTCTACACTTAACCAAATCGAGTAATTTTTGTTGCTCCAGATTCCTCTTGTGATTCTGCACTAGATTATCCCAATATTTTCATGTTTTGGTGCATAATTAAGAAACCCCCAAGGAGCCTGAAGCTTCCTTCCCACCTCGTCTATGCAAACCCTAATCCACACCCCCTTGCCTATAAATACACCTACCCTAAGCTTTCCCCTCTTCTTTGCAACTCAACACACCCTCCGATTTCGAGTTTCATCCCTATTTGACCCTTCAAAGAGTGGCTGAAGCATTGGAGTTTTTAGTGACTCTCCTCCTCTCCTCACTTCGTCTTCGGTCAAATTGCAGGCGCCTTTAGGTTTGACTTCTTCTACTCTTTCTTTTGCATCCTTTACTTTTGAGATTGGTCGCATTTTTCAAATTTGCCCAAAATCCCCAGGCAAGCAGTAGCTTGCTTGTAGTGTCATGGCATGCGGGTGAGGGAGGAATATACCTCCTCATGATTTTACTGGGTTGCCCTTGCTCCTCTTCTTTCTTGTCTTTGTTTTGCATGAGGACACATTGGTCTTTTGTCTTTGTTTTGACTTGGTTTGACCTGGCTTTGACCGGTGCTCTCTCAGTAGCTAGTGAGGCGTGGGCTACTAACTTGGCTCTCTATGATTGGGCCAAGTCATGGGCCCAGCCCCACCCTCTCGCTCTCTTTGTTCTTTTGAATCGAAAAGCGATTTTTCTAATTTTCTCATTGGTCAGTTTTAGGAAATTCATTACTATTAATTCCTTGGGCCAAAATTAAAAGTAAAATATATTCTAGAATCAGAAAAAGATGACTATCTAATAAAATAATTTTGACTCCTGTTTTTGATTTTTTCAAATAAGTGTTTTTGGGAATGAATTAATTAGTTAAAAATCACCCAATATGCATCTAAAAGTCCATATCTTCAAAAAACATAATATTATATGTTATTTTGATAAAAAACCCTAACTAAGACACTGGTGATGTTTTTAGGACCTAAATTGATGATTTTTAGAAAAAGATGATAACTTTAGGGTATTAAGTCCTTAATGAATGCATATAATGCTAATACATGAACATGGTTATGATAATAGAACAAGTGGACTATGATCTTGCTTAGGGTTTTAGAAAGTGCTTTATAGGGCTCTAAGTAAGAGGTATGTGCATATAACACCTTAGTTGGGATATTTTTTCCTTAACCTAATATTCACTAATGAGGCTTAATTGAACCTAACTCTTTTCTTGAAACCCTAATTCTGGTGCCTCAAATTAGATCATAGTTTCTTATTGTTTGGGTTTTAAACCCCACTATCGTGCTTATTCATTCACATGATTATTCTTCCCATAACTACTTTTTCTAGCATGTAGATTTATGTTCTATTTAATTTAATGTAGCGGTACTTATGTACAACCACCCACAGAGGGCATGTATTTATTCGCCTTGAGGAATGTTTTATTCTCCCCATATTATTGTAGGTGATCGGGAATGTCTTATTCTCCCCTCACCTAAGGTTAGAGGTCTGATAGGTGCCTCAACCCTACTTAGTTAGTTAGACATAATTATCTTACATGCAAACCCCTTTTAATATAATTGTTAATGGCAAGTTTCTTTTGATATAGCCTCATACTCTTGATCTTCATCTTATGATGAACCCTAGCCTATTTTTTCTTGCTTTACTTATCTTGTTACCCTAGACTAGTTTTTGTGACACATACTTTTTCTTCCCTTTCCCTTTTGCGGGGTGCTTTCCCAACCACCCATGTGCTGTTGCTGAGCAAGGAGAAGGACACATTTGAAGGAAGCTTTCTCAGGAGTAGATCTCAAGCTTTTTGGAAGGATGACTAGGTTGCTATAGCTAGATCCTTTTCTCTTATCTTTTCTTTTGGGAATAAACATGTAATGAACAATGTAAGCCATGTAATAAGCTTAGTATTTTTATTTCTTCTGCTATTGACATTTTAGTTATGTATCTGGAATCATGCTTATTTAGTTGGAATATTATGCAAGCATCCCAAATTCTCTTTTTTTTGTGAACAGTGTGGATATTTTGTATTTCCTTTAAATTTTAGTAAGGAGGTGGTCTCGCCTCTTTACATCATGGTATCAGAGCCTTTAAGCAACTATTAGGGCATGAAGTTGAAGCAAGGGTGTCTAGAAAGGATCAGGGTTTCTGGGGCTGGCAATATTTTCCTCCGTGCCACTAGCTTAGTTTACGAGGACTCCTGTGCCCATATGATACCGACCTAGCCTGAGATGATATGAATTTCTCAAAATAGTATGCTTGTAGGCAATAGCAATTCTAGATATCCTTTTCTCATCTATGCTTCTATTCTTTTCTCATCTATGATTCTATACTCTTGGGAACGTAATATGTTAACCCTATCTTTCAGGAGAGGTGACTTGTTCGACAACATGAACCATGAAAAGAAGTCTATTGATTTTAATGCTGATTGGGCGGTACACTGGGAGGAGCAACTGTAGAAAAATATTTGTCATGTTTGTTTTGTAGATGAGACAGTTCCTCCTATGTCAGCACCACATGCTCTATATGAAAACTCATGAGATGAGAAACAACTAGGGCCAAATCATCCACCTGACTTAGTAAAGTTAGAAACAATGATTGGAGAGTCGTTACATATTACCTTATTGTAGGAGAAAGTAGTCCACCATTAGTCTTCATGTAAGAGCATATTTTTAAGGCCACTAGACAAGCATCACTCCTACATTGTGCCACTTAGTTTAGATCTACATATAGATACTACACTATCTCTATTGACAGAGGAGTTTCTTTAGATCCTATTGAATGGACTATAGGGTGAAAAGCAACATCACTTCAAGATTTTGGAAAATCCATCTAGCCACCACATCATATATTGCACCATGGAGATCTCATGTATAAGGTTCTAACCCTTGTTCATATTCATTTTATCAATACATTTTTTGGGTTACTAGGACCATCTGGATAAGCATCAAGAATTTCTTCCCCTCCATCTGAGATTTAGTGTTTGCTTGGGACAAGTAAATTTCTAAGCTCGAGGTGGATGTTGGGTGGCACGTACTCCTTTCCACCCAAATTTTCTATTTTACATTTTCTGTTTGATTTCATCATGTTTTCTTCATTGTGTTTCATTGCGTTTATATCACTTGCATTGCATGTAGCTTGAAACTATTATTATATTAGTTTGTAACTCTTGCAATATTAGTTGAAGCCATTATCTACCCAACTAAGCAACATTGTATAAGCATCATGCATCATGCGGCCCCTTAAATGAAGTAAATTATTGTGTAATGTTATATTATAAATTGCTAATTCTAGAACCTATTATGTCACCTAGGACCTTATTTAATATCATTCCCTGGAAATGATGACAAGTCACATGAGTTTGAGAGGAATCAAATGCAACATGTCTCTTAATGATTGGCATAACTTCTTGTGTAAATTTCATTATTTTTCACGTCACACGATGCATCTAAGTTTATTGTTAAGATTGTTTCTATGTGCTAAATTTTAAAAATATGAGATAAACAAGTTCGACCCTTTCAATTTTCTTCCACCATCATCTTATCCCTCCATTCACCAAAAACAAAATAAAAGAAAAAAGTGGTACCAAACTCCATGCTTGGGGAATCACACCCCTCCTTCCTCTACCACTTCTTCCATACCCGTCAAATGTAATAAGGGAATACCATTATAAAGAAAATGTGTCAATGTGCACACATAAAATAATAAAATCAATGTAATTTCAGCCATAAAAGTAATCTAAATTTGAATAGAGGAGAGATTCAAAAATTCTTCCTTTCACACATTCATCCACTCTATATTGTTCTCAATATCATCTTCATATTGGCAAACCTTGTTTCTATGTAAATATCATTGAATATGTGGAATGATCTGAAGTATTAATGATATTACAATTGTAACATTGAGGGGTTATGACATGAAAACATGTTTGTGAAAGTAAATATAAGACAAAGAATGTGGGAAGTTGTATTACATAATTTTAAGAAATTAGGGTTGCTTGGTCATGTTCAATTGTAGGGACCAAAATGATATTTAGAGAGATAGGATGACATGCTAGTAGTGTTATTTGGCAATTATATGTCATTAAGGTTTTAGGGGTATTTTAGATGCATTATATGTTTTATTTTGCATGTTTGATTGTATTTTACTTTGTATTTCACTTATATGATATAATTTATTTGGTATCTAATCTATTTTTGATGTTTTATTTGTAGGATTGATGCAAGTTCAAGAGAGAAGAAAATATCCCTCCTCAAAGGGCCCAATAATTGACGAAAGATCGCATAACCTCACTCCCCAACTCCAAAAATTAAAGTAAGGACTTCATATAATGATTCAGAACAAAGTAATACTTCTTTGAGAAGCCATTCGATCGATTGGTTATTCCAGCCAATCCATTCAAACCAATAAAAACTGGATTGTAAACTCACAGAAGTGAGATGATATTATGAAACATGCCAACTGATCGATTGACTATTCCAAATAGCCGATTCAAATCACAAATTATGAGTAGTAAATCCCCAAATACCGCAACAAGCAAATCGGCCAATTAACTTTTCCAACCGGTCAATTTGTTTGTAGATTTTTTTTTCCAGAGTGTCTGATATATATCTCACACCAAAATGACCATATCTTTTTATAGACAAACTTAGAATCAAATGTTTAAATATGCGTTAGAAAGGGAATTTCATCATTTTCAGGAAAAATATATTTTTGGACCACTTAGGGACTTGTAGTCAGTCTAAAATTTACCTAAAACTCCAGTTCTAGAAATCTCTTACAAAACACATGCAACCATCAAATTAGTTCATATGGATCTGGAGTTAGACTGGATGATATAAATATTCTTGGGAACATATAGGATAAGGGGTTCATATCATTTATATCTCATCCACGATCCTAGACATTTCCAAAGAGAGACAAAGATGGAAGCCGATGACTTGACATAGGGACATGCTCTATCAGAGGACGTGACCAAAGATTCAACCATAGTTCGAGGAGTTGTGATGAGATCCATTTACCTACTTCTCCCCAAAATTATCTTTATAATATTTTTCTACTCTTCTTCTTGTACCACACACAACATTAGAGAATAGACTATTTACCGTGGTGCGAAGATTAGCCCCGTTGTCAAACTCATTGCTTCTAGTTATTGGATGGTTTTCATTTTTATGCACATGCTCTTTGATTTGTCCAATCAACTTGCTTGTTTGTTACAATTGTAAGCATAGAAACCATACAACTTAGGATTAGAATACAATGAAGAAGTAGATCTCCGTATGAGATCCCAGAAGAAGTTCTATTGGGTGATTGGATAGCGATTCATGGGCAGTGAATCACCCTCTTAACTAATCCATAGGGATTCAATCCTTGTGTGATGCCTATTTTGAATGGATACTGATCCACATGGTCCTAATCTAATTAGCCATATTTAATGAGTTGTAAAAATTACAATAGTTACATAGGCAGTGACAGTGAAACCTGTGTCCTGGTTGTTTTATCATTCATTCCTACTTGTTTAATTCATTACTTGCATAAATAATTTAGTTAATCAACCAACCTATCAAAATATCATTGTTTATCACTTTTTAAAGCTAGACTATTAGCGTAACTTATTCTTAAAAACATTGTATTTAGGGTTCGATCTTTAACTATACTATGATAATATCTATCTGCTTGTGGGTGGTGTTTTTTGTACTGTTGTTATGGTAAAAAATAAGATTTAATAATCTTTGTGAATTTGAGGGTACAAAAGCAACACATCACCTGGAAAAAGCCCTTGACTTGGACTTTAGTAGAGAAATTATAATAGATAAACATTATACATATATACAATTAAAAGGAACTGAATCACCTTCTTAGCTAGATAAGAAAAACAAATTCAAGTCTTGCTTGCTTATGGACACTCTTTGGGTTCTTAAGCTAAATTATTAGCCAATAAATGGGTGAGATACTAGTTCACCAAATGAGTATAAACATAGCATATTCCACTAAAAATAATATATTAATAGTGAAACACACTTTTGACTCAATAAAGTTTATGCACATATGAGAAAATTACAAATCCATTTTTTTATTGGAATTATTATTATTCAATCCATTATGTTATATGAGACTAATTGTCTTAGCGCATTGGGTTTGTTTCCTTTATAGTTGCCTCCTTTCCTATATATTGGATGGGAGTTTTCCTTCTATCATTAAAAAATATCCCATTAGCCTCCGATCTTATTTTCAACAGGGTATCAGAACTTGATCCTAACCTAGGGAGAAAAAGCGAGAGCTTTTCCTACAAGCGACCACCATCTCTTCTTAGATTGGCCACCCTCAAAGCATGATGTGGACCTACATGGTCAACTAATCTCTTCTTATTTCATAAAAATCTAATCTTTTTACCGGTGCTCTCCATCTCGGGCATCATTACTGTTATCTACCTCCTCAAGTTTCATTTACCTAGTCGTTGTTTCCCACATCCTACCCACCTCTGGACAACAAGATGTATGTTCTTTGGCCCCTTGGATGGCACTCTTGTGACTAGCGCCAAGACCCAAAATTGCATCCCCTCCATATACGATGATCAATATTTATCCCTGGACCCCAGAGACACCAAGAACCTCTTTTTTCTATACATCAATGTAAAAATCACCAAAAATGCATCTAAAAGTCTATATCTTCAAAATACATAATATTATATGTTATTTTGATCAAAAAACCCTAACTAAGATAATGGTGATATTTTTAGGACCTAAGTCGATGATTTGTAGAAAAAGTTGATAACTTTAGGGTTTTAAGTCCTATAATGAATACATATAATGCTAATACATGAACATGGTTATCATAATAGGACAAGTGGACTCTGATCTTGCTTAGGGTTTTGGAAAGTGGCTTCTAGGTCTCTAAGGAAGAGGTATGTGCATCTAACACCTTATTTGGGATATTTTTGCCTTAACCTAAGATTCACTAATGAAGCTTAATTGAACCTAACTCTTTTCTTGAAACCTTAATTTTTGGTGCCTCAAATTAGATCATAGTTTCTTATTGTTTGGGTTTCAAACCCCACTACCATGCTTATTAATTCACATGATTATTCTTTCCATAACTACCTTTTCTAGCATGTAGATTTATGTTCTATTTAATTTGAAGTAGCGGTACTTATGTACAACCACCCACAGAGGACATGTATTTATTCACCCTGGGGAATGTTTTATTCTGCCCATATTATTGTAGGTGACTGGGAATGTCTTATTCTCCCCTCACCTAAGGTTAGAGGTTCGGTATGTTCCTCAACCCTACTTAGTTAGTTAGACATAATTACCTTACATGAAAACCCCTTTTAATATAATTGTGAATGGCAAGTTTCTTTTGATATATCCTCATACTCTTGTTATCTTCATCTTATGATGAACCCTAGCTTGTTTTTACTTGCTTCACTTATCTTGTTACCCTAGACTAGTTTTTGTGACACGTACTTTTTCTTCCCTTTCCCATTTGTTGGGTGCTTTCCCAACCACCCAGGTGCTGGTGCTGAGCAAGGAGAAGGACAAGTTTGAAGGAAGCTTTCTCAGGAGTAGATCTCAAGCTTTTTGGAAGGATGACTAGGTTGCTATAGTTAGATCCTTTTCTCTTATATTTTCTTTTGGGAACAAACATGTAGTGAACAATGTAAGCCATGCAATAGGCTTAGTATTTTTATTTCCATTTCTATTGACATTTTAATTATGTATATGGAATCATGCTTATTTAGTTGGAATATTATACAAGCATCCCAAATTCTCTTTTTTTGTAAAAAGTGTGGATGTTTTTATTTCCTTTAAATTTTAGTAAGAAGGTGATATTGCCTCTTTACATCATGGTATCAGAGCCTTTAGGAAACTATTAGGGCATGAAGTTGAAGCAAGGGTGTCTAGAAAGGATCAGGGTTTTAGGGGCTGGCAATATTTTCCTTCGCGCCACTAGCTTGGTTTATAAGGACTCCCATTCCCATATGATACCAGCCTGGCCTGAGCTGATACAAATTGCCTAAAATAGTATTCTTTTAGGAAATAGCAATTCTAGATATCCTTTTCTCATCTATGCTTCTATTCTTTTCTCATCTATGATTCTATACTCCTAGGAACTTAATATGTTAACCCTACCTTTCAGGAGAGGTGACTTGTTCGACAACATGAAGCAGGAAAAGGAATCAAACACTAATGACCCCAACACTCCTGTGACTCCTGCGGTCAACCATACTACTCTGGTCCCCCCCCACCTTTACATCGGAGAAAAAGCTGGCAATGCTGCGCCAGGTGCTGTCTTCCACCCTGATGGGGTAGCTCAACACAATGGCCGCCATCGTCAACAAGCTGAGGGAGTTCACCCTCACCGACTTCATAAAGATGCAACCACCCTAATTTAAGGGTGAGAGTGAACCCAACATGGTGGACAAATCCGACGACTGGGTGTTGGACTTGGATCGGACCTTTGAGGGCATGGCGTGCCCTCCTTACCAGAAAGTTTGGTTCATGACTTATGTGTTGGATGGACTGGCCCATGTCTGGTGGAATGGTGTCGCTCGCACTTGGGACACCTCTACCATGGAGTGGGACTAGTTTCTAAAGCTCTTTAGGGATAAATACATCTACTTCGCCTTCCTAAGAAAGAAGGAAGCTGAGTTTTACAACGTCAAGCAGGGAGGCATGAGTGTGGCCGACTACATTCAACGGTTCCTACTGTTGGAACGTTATGCCACCGACCTTGGATCCGAAAGAAGGGAGACGTTGTTCTCGCAGGGCCTGAACTACTAGGTGGGATGATGTCTCATCCCATAGCTTCCACTCACCTTTCAACAGATGGTGGATAAGGCCCTGGTCATCGAGTCCTATACAAGATTCCAAGCTTCTGGATACAACAATGGATACAACAATAATAAGAGGAAGAACCCGAACAAGAATGAGAATCGCAGACGCAACCGGTGTAATAGGTGCTCTCGCCACCATACTCTAGGTAGATGTCCATACAATGATGCATCTACTCGTAAAGACAACCGGCCTCCTCCAACCTGCTATGAGTGTTTCCAAGCTGGGCACATTTGACCGTTCTGCCCTCGCTTCCAGTAGGGTCAGAATAATGCTCAACAGAATAATGCCCAACTGCCGCAACACCCAAGGCAGAATCCACCTCCATAGAATAACAAAAATAACAAAAACAACAACCAGAACCTAAGGTGACCGCCAGTGGAAAGGCGGAATGGGAGAGTGTTTGCTCTCAATGCTGAGGAAGAAGGTGAAGATAGTGAAGTTATAGAAGGTATCGTGCACCTTAATATGCATCCTTTAAAGGCACTGTTTGATTCTGGCTCATCCAATACCTTCATATCTTATCAGTTTACTTCTATGTTAGAAATAGAATCTGAGTTTATGGATCATGTATTAGATGTAAAAAACCCTAGTGGTAAGATCTGCTCTTCGTACCTCCAAACTCCGACCATGGACCTCTATATATCTGGAATAATGTTTCCCACAGATTTCATCTTGCTCGACACGGCCGCCTTTGATGTCATCCTAGGAATTGATTGGTTGAAGAGGTACAAAATGGTTTTGTACTGTGAGGAATCGAAGGTTAGTTTGTTACATCCTGTTGTAGGAAGAATGTGTGTCAAGGGTAGGAAGCGAGAGGAGTGACAATTTGTCATCTCCGCCATCAAAGCTGAAAAGCTTGTCTCGTAAGGGTGTAGAGCTTTCCTAGCTTCTATAGTCCTCGATGCTACACCTCCTGATCTCGACCACATTGATGTGGTGAAGGACTTCCCGAACATCTTTCCTGAGGAGTTACCCGGGTTACCATCAACTCACGAGGTGGAATTCTCCATCAAGCTTGTACCCAAAACTTCACCAATATCAAAGTCACCTTACCACTTGGCCCCTGCTGAGCTTGCTGAACTGAAGAAGTAGCTTGAAGAGCCTCTCGACATGGGCTTCATCCGCCCCAGTGTTTTACCATGGGGAGCCCCTGTTCTATTCGTAAAGAAGAAGGATGGTTCAATGCAGATCTGTATGCACTACTGCATGCTTAACCAAGTGACGGTGATGAACCGTTATCCTTTGCCTCGCATCGATGACCTATTCGATCAGATGAAGTCAAGCACTGTATTCTCCAAAATGGATCTGCGAAGTGGCTACTACCCGATGCGCGTGAAGGATGATGATATCCCGAATATGGCATTTAGAACTCGTTATGGGCATTAAAAATTCATGGTCATACCTTTTGGTTTGACGAATGCCCCTGCTACCTTCATAGACTTGATGAACCGAGTGTTCTGCCCATACATTGACAAGTTTTTGGTGGTGTTTATCGATGATGTTTTGGTTTATTCCGAGATGTTAGAACAACATCATGAGTATCTGCAGATTGTACTCAACACGCTGCGAGAAAATGAACTCTATGAAAAATTCTCAAAGTGTGAGTTCTGGATAAAGGAAGTTATGTTTCTGGGTCACGTGATCTCTGTCAGACATATAGATGTTGATCCTGTAAAGGTAGAAACTGTGACAGAGTGGAAGGCTCTAAAGAACCCATCTAAAATCCATAGTTTCCTTGGTTTATCCAGTTAGTATTGAAGGTTTATCAAGATCTTCTATGAATTGGCCTTGCCTTTGACCAAGTTGACATGAAAGGAGGTCAAGTTCTCATAGGCACCTTAGTCTGAGAAAAGTTTTCAGAAGTTGAAGGAGTGTTTGACTTTTTCTCTCGTAATTGCTTTGCCTGTTGAGGGAATATCCTATGTCATCTACACCGACGCATCCAAACAAGGCTTAGGGTGTGTCTTGATGCAAGACAGAAAGGTGATCGCCTATGCTTCTCTCCAATTGAAACCTAATGAAGATAATTGGCCTACACATGATTTGGAGCTTGCTATTATTGTTCATGCTTTGAAGATCTGGCGACACTATCTTTATGGCAACAAGTTTGAAGTCTTATCTGACCATAAAAGTCTAAGACACCTGCTAACTCAAAGGGATATGAATCTATGACAACGTAGGTGGATGGAATACCTCAAATATTATGACTTCACTATCACCTATCATATCGGTAAAGCAAACATCATAGCTGATGCTTTAAGTCACAATAAGGTTACCATTTGTGCTGCTCTGAGATGTTCAGTGTGGGAAAATATCAAACATGTGACAAGTTGGCAACCTCATCCTGTCGATTCAGTGGATGAAGACAAGTTGTGTATTTATATGGATAGCTTGACTGTTACACTGACCTGGATCTTAGAAGTCATTTATGCACAGTTGAAGAGTTATGAATTGGAAGAGATGAAGGCCTTGACCGAGAAATCGCAATCTGACTTCTCTGTCGGAGTGGATGGTGTTGTCCTCTTCATATAAAGGTTGTGGATTCTTGACATAGGAGATATGAGACAAAAGATTCTGAGTGAAGCTCATGGGTCCAAGTACACTATTCATCCTGGCACAACAAAGATGTATAAGGACTTACAACGAAGAGTATGGTGGAAGAACATGAAGAATGATATATCTCTATTTGTCGTGAAGTGCTTGACATGGCAGCAAGTCAAGATCGAACATCAACGACCTGGTGGTCTTCTTCATCCTCTTAAAATTCTGAAATGAAAGTGGGAGAAGATCACAGTGGACTTTGTTACTGGTTTCCCTAAGTCTAAGAAAGGTTATGATGTTGTATGGGTGGTTATTGATCAGCTTACAAAATCTACTCATTTCTTACCTTTCAAAGACACATATAAAGTTGTTGAGATGGCTCAGTTATATGTGGATTGGATAGTTCATCTGCATGGTGTGCCTGCTGTGACAGTTTCTAATCGAGACCCAAAATTCACTTCTCATTTATGGGGTCAGATTCAGGCAGAGATGGGTACTGATTTGTGTTTCAGTACTTCTTACCACCCATAAACCGATGGTTAGTCTGAGAGAATAGTTCAGATTCTGGAGGACTTCCTACGTACCTGTGTGATGAATTGGGGTGGTGCATGGGATCAATATCTACCATTAGCGGAGTTTTCTTACTACAACAACAACTATCAAGCCAGTATTGGTATACCACCTTTTGAAGCTCTCTTTGGTAGACCCTATCATTCACCTCTGCATTGGGATGATGTTGGTGAACGGTCCTTGGTGAAGATGGATGATATGCAAATGATGCTCGAGAAGGTACAACTGATAAAGAAATAGATGAAAGCTTCTGAAGATCGATAGAAGATGTATGCTGATAAAAAGAGGTCTGATGTTAGCTTCTTAGTGGGTGACTATGCATTTTTGAAGATCAAACCTATATGTTCTATTATGAGATCTAAAGTAAAAGGCAAGTTGAGTCCCCACTATGTTGGATCATTTGATGTGGCGACTGCTATCAAATCGGAAGCCAAATCACACAATAATTACGTGGAATAATCATTAGCAGCGGATTAACAAAAATCACTAAAAATTAAAACAATTTTATAAAGAGATCCATTTCCAGGAAACTCTTAAAGAAAGAACCAAAGCAATATATACATCATGGTTCACATTGTGCATACATTATACCATCTCATCTCGAGGATATCATATACCAGTCGCTTTGCCCAAACATTACATAAGCAACATAAAACCTCGAGGCATACAATCCAAAATCTTAGATTATTTATAAAACCATTACATACTAACTCCCAAGGACCTGAGAGTAGAGAGATGACACATAGGACTTCTATCTACAAGACACGACAGACATCACACTCAACCTGAGTTGTTATTGTTGTCCTTGTTGTTGTTGTCTTCCCTCTATAGTACAATCTCTACCTCCTCGTCTGCATCCACCTAAAAATGTTGGGACCAACTGGGTGAGACAAAAGTCCCTGCGAGAGATATAACTCTCCACCAACAATATTATTATCATACGTAAATAGTATTAAATTGAGTAGAGGATCTTTTGTATTAATAATCAAGATTAATCACTATTTATAAGTAGAATAGAGCAATATCATCTTTTCAAACAATGCAACTATCTATGATAGAGCAATAAATCATCTATTCAATTTATAAGGAATACGAAGAACACATATAACATCTATCCATTTAAGATGTATAAAAGTAGTGTAACATCAACCAATGTTTCTATATTCAATCCTTAATCAAATATGCTACATAACTGATTACATATTTACAATCACACTTATGCCCTGAGGAGTTGAGGTATACCGCTCATGCTCCAACCGACCATGGCTACGTGAAGCATCAGTACCATAAAAGGTCAAAGGAAGAGCTGGCTTCCAAGACCTCACCTGTCTCGGTCAGTATGAGACCACTGGGAGTGACATCACGTGTTAAATTACAATTAGCTTGCCAGGGTATAGTGGCATCTTCACTATGGAGTTACATCCGCAACATGCAATCTCTTCGGGGAGATCACACAACAACCCCAGTATATTAATATTGAGTCATGGCATATAGCCATAATCTTATGATGATGAGGGAGATCACACAGTAATCCCTATTTGGACGTCAGGATATTTTTGGCCATTACCCCCACATATTCAAAAATATGCTCTCCGAGTTAAACTCATTTCACCATTCAACAAATTTTGACACTAAATGGATCTATGTCCAGAGAAACTACATGATAAGGTTCTACTTGATTAATTAGGTGCATTACAGTATCTTTTAGCATCAACCAAGTTACAAGCATGAATTATAACAGATGCTACAAAGAAAGGTGTAATAGATTTATCAAGTACTTTCATAATCTTTGGAACACATTGAATGCATAACACTCGGGATCTCAATCCCTTATCACAATACTGGGTATTATCATCCCTTAACATTATCATCATCATGATTGCTAGATCTAGGTATTCAAACCCTTAGCTCGTCATTGAACATTGTCATTTCTTATCAGGTAACTATTACCTCTAGGTCCTCAGACCCAAGTATATGTTATACTTGTTGCACAAGTATTTTACATGGCTCATAGGGCCCATTTAATCTGTATCATATGAAACATCATAGCTCATACCTGGCTATGCTCATCATCTCATGATACCTATATGGTTAGTATTTCATGATAAAAATTATATCAAGTACATATCATCACCATGCAATACAATAGAAATACAACCTTCCCATTATTAGGGTTAGGGTTTCTCTTTTTAGATGATTAGGGTTTCAAGTTCATATTATCAAGAATCAAAACCCTAATTCATAGCTCCACACATATTAGGAGCATACATTGATATCATAAGTATTCAATAATACTTGTTTATTCTCATCTTTTATTATTAAATGATTATCACACAAAGTATGAGTTTCTCTTTCATCCTCACTAGGATATTGTTTACGTCATACTTTATTAAGTCGGCTCAACCCTTTTCTCAAGGTACATTGGCCTACACTTATCAAAATGCATTAAACTCTTCACATATTAATGAATCATTTGACATAACACACTTCATGTGTTACTCAATCAAGTATATCAGATTTGAGGTGCTTACCTCCATATTGGTTTTGAGATGCTTCCACCATATCGGGATAGAGGTGTATGCTTACTACCATATCATCCAAGAGGTGTGTGCTTACCACCATATCATCCAAGAGGTGTGTGCTTACCACCATATTGTCCAAGAGGTGTGTGCTTACCACCATATTGTCCAAGAGGTGTGTGCTTACCCTTATCACCATATGGTCCAAGAGGTGTGTGCTTATCACCATATCATTCTAGAGTTGTGTGCTTATCACAATATCGTCCAAGAGGTGTGTGGTTATCATCATATCATCCAAGAGGTGTTTGCTTATCACCATATTGTTCTAGTGGTGTGTACTTATCACCATATCATCCAAAAGGTGTGTGTGTGTCACTTATCGGGTTACTCAAGTGTAGGGTTTTGCATATCGGGTTAGACCCTTATGCTCATACCTTTTCAAACCTTCAAAGTATCAACCTACCATGTGTTGAGCGACAACCTATACAACTGGTTAGTCCTTTTTCAACCAACCCAAATGTACAAAATGATAGGGGTGTGGGGTTCCAAGGTATAACGGATTTCATATCACCATATTGGGTTTCATTACCATATCGGGTTAGAGGTGCTTCAACCCGATATTGGTTTGTGCCATGATGATGTCATCATCATAAAGTTCTAGACTTTCGTCCCTTACTATTATAGTTCATGGACAACAGTCCTATGCAACTATTAGAACTCATATAATCATCAATCATTCACGAAAAATTGAAATTGAAAGTAGATTGACAAGTATAGCAAGATTGAAGGTGAATAATAACATGATTGGGTTCAAGTTATATAACCCACCTCAAGAACAACTTCAAAGCTCCAAGATCCAAAGATTCAAGTTACCAAGGTTGAAGATGAACTTATCAAAGATCCAAAACTTGTTCACAACTCCTATATATGCAAAGAATCACCATAGATAAGAACTTGGGGAAGAAGAAAAGAAAGGAAGAATCACTACCCGAGAATCATACTCCAACCAAGGTTGAAGATGACCATGGCTTCACCTTAAGCTTAAGGATCAAGATCCTCCTTGATCCTCAACTACTATGCACGATATCTAAGAGAAAGATAGTTGTAGGATTCGAAAATTTTCACTAGTAGGTGAAATGAGTGGTATATATAATTGAGGCTCATGAGAGAGAGTGTATAAGAGGTGTCATCACCTTATACTACTAGGTGATACATGTCCATGCATGGGTTGAAACGTGTCCATGCAGGCACACATATTTATATTGACATGAAAAACTCTTGCGGATAATCTACAGATTTGATTTTGTCCATTAGTTATCTTGTTGAATAAGATATTTCAACCCAACTTCACTTTATTCACAAACTGATATAACTTTTCCAAGGAAAGTTGTAAATGGATATCCATCACCTTATTGAAGTGCTTAACTCGTCTTGTCCTTTTCCAAGAATTGAAAAAATGATATGGGACCTCCTCTATGACTTCTTGGTCGATAGGCACTCCCATATAAGCTCTACAACTCAATACAACTCATTTTAGGGTTTTAATTATACAACTCTTCTTAGTCTTTTCATCACCAAGAATACCATCACTCAAATATGATTCAAACATGGTGCCTATTTATTTAAATCTCCTCTAGATGATTCTAAGAGAGATTAGGGACACTCTAGAGGTAGTAATTTGCATATCAACCCTACATTTTGGGTAAATTGCAATTTACACCAAAATCGGTACACAAGTCACAAGCATTATTCAAACAAGCTCCAACTTGAAACTTAGGATTTCCACAAGCCACCCCTTAGCATTATTATCTATCTTATGATGCTAGAGCACTTGAGGCACGTTCAAAATGTGACATATTGCAATATAGCCCCTCATCTTGGGTAAATTGCAATTTACACTCAAACTATCATATAATGCACAAACAGTTTGCAAATAAACTCAAATTTAAAAATCAAACTCTCCTTGAGTCATAATTACTTTTAAAAAGATTAAAACAATTTTATAAATAACTTACTTAACCAAAACTTCTAGGGTTATGGCATAACCCAGGTCAGGGATGTTACATTTGAAATCTTAGATAAAGTTGGAGACTGTGCATACCACTTAGCCTTACCTCCTATTGTTCCATGTCTCTGTGTTGAGTAAGTATGTGAAAGATCCTTCTCATGTCCTCATGATTGAGACTGTTGAGATTCATGAGAGTCTGACCTATGAAGATCTAACTTGTGAAGATCCTTGACTCCTAAGTAAAGCAGTTGAAGAATAAGGACATAGAGCTGGTGAAGGTTTTGTGGAGGTATCATGGCTCAAAAGAAACCACTTGGGAGTTGAGATATGAGATGTTACATACTCACCCTTCCCTTTTTGTTTGAGATTTCGGGGATAAAATCCTTTTTAAGGGGTGGAGTGTTGTAACATACTGAAATCCACTATGTATTTCTTTGTACTCTTTTTCAATAAGATTTGTTCTTCATTTTTGTCCCATATGTCTTTGGAGTTGAAAACTATGATGGTTATTGGATAAATATTTCCCATATATTCTTAATAAAGGGTTTTATGCACAAACACCTCAGTAGAAATCTAAGTAACGGGTCTGAAGCGCAATTGTCCACTTAAGTAATAAAAATAATGATGGAATTCATGCTAGAACTGTCTAGGACTTTTTAGAATAGGAAAAAGAGAAGAAAGTCCAAAATATACATAAAGGAGATGATAAATTCTTTAAATGGATAAAAGGAGATAATGTGGAATATATTATTTCTAAAAATCATAAATAGAAAACCCATGAGATAATTTGATACACAAATTCATTTTTTCTTGGACTAGAAGTTACTTAAGGGCCAAGTATCACCCAATGTGGAAAATATAAATATATATAGAAGCCTTTAATAAAGGAAAATATTATGTTTGTATCTATAGATTTCGAGGATGAAATCCTTTTAAGGGGTGGAGTGTTGTAACATACTAGATCTTAAATCCTACCCTAGAAGTTTGACCTTTAGGACTTAGTCAAACAAGGTTGAGGATAGATCTAGAAGATGTTTAGTATAACCCTAATAAGATAATGCATGCATAAATCACCATAATGTAACCTAATGTTCTCACATTAGTCTTAAATTAATAATAGACACATAAAATATATCACATGAGATAATAATGAATTGTATGAAATTTCGTGCAAATAGTCACACATAATTCTTTGGTGATAATATTAAGATATGGAACATAATTGAATGAGCAAGAGTGATAATAATGAAATAATGTGATAATAATGGCCATAAATATTAATTTTGTCATAATTCATTAATGGAAACTCCAAAAGTGAAATCCAAGTTAAAAATCGTGTTCCTTGGGTCCCAATTGCCTTGGGAGTCAAGATTCACATTTTTCACATAATAATAATTAATTTAATTCTTTTTGAAGAGAAAAGATCTAAGTTTTTCCCAAAATATCAAATAAAATAATAAATGACTCCAAAAGAGGAAAATATTCCTAGATTCATAATCTACATAATAAATATAGCCTTTGGGTGAATATTCATCCAATTTGGAGAACTTTTTCTTAAAAGGTGAAATCAGGGGAGAGAAAGTGTGTAGAACCTTCAAAATATTAAATAATTGTACAAACATCTCCAACATGTGAAATTAATGGTAAATTGGTATCCAACACATTAAATGTGACTTGTGGGTGAAGTTTCATCAATTTTGGATAATTTTAGATGTCTCTAATGTATTAGGAAAGAGAAAATGTGATTTACTTTAAAAGAATTAAATAAAATAGAAAAAGTCGCCAAAAGGGAAAACTAATATCAAAATCAGATTCTACATGTCCTAATTAGGCTAGGTATAAAATTTCATTTATTTGAACCTTGTTTGTACCTTCAATTGAAGAGAGAGAAACACTAGTACAGAAATGACATATAACATCACATTTGATGTTGTCGGTTGGTGCACACAAACTGACCCCAACAGTCTAAGACGTCAGCTTATAAAGACAACTGACACCTATGTGAAGACTGGTTGATTTACAAAAGACACGTGTATCACTTTTTTAACGCCAGTTTAAAAAAAATGACGTCCAAAATCACCCGCGCAATTCAATTTTTCAGTGAAAAGAATTTGCCTCCAAAAAATTTAAATTCGGCATCGGTTGTGTAAAATCTGAAGACACATGTTTCGCACCAAGCCCCGTGAAAGTTTTATCCCCTCATTTTTCGTTGGTTTTTGTTAAAGAACTGACGATGAAATATTCTTCGTAAGGAAAAATTCATTCCCTTATTTATCGTTAGTTTTAGAGGAATAACTGATGCGGATGTGTTAACTTAGTAGCACCCGTGCGAGCCAGACTCTTCCCCTTCACAATTTAGTTCCCAATCTTCTCCCACCTACCTAGGTCTAGCAATTTTTCTGCCGCCTCCCTTTCTCAGCTCACCGCATCCGCGCACCACGACGACGAGCTTGAAGATGCTGACCTCCTCTGCGTGCCACCACAATGAGCTTGAAGTTGCTCACCGCCTCTGCGTGCCACCACAATGAGCTTGAAGCTCCTCGTTGCCTCTGCGCACCAAAGCTAGCTGCTCACGCTGGAGCTACTACTATTGTCCAGTCGTCGGCCGCCACCACCTGCTCCAGGCGGAGTGAGGAGCCTTCCTCTAGCCTCCTTCATCTGTTCTAGTCACCGCCACCAGACACCGCTTGCACCTCCTCTACTTCACCTCCAGCGCCGACCACCTCCACCTCCGGGCACTGCCACCACAATCTGATCGATCCACCAGTGCGGTGAGTGGTTTAATCAGTACTAGATTTGAACTTAGGGTTAATAATGCCACCATATAGTTGATTACAATTGATTAGGGTTAATGATGCATTAATGAACTTAATTAATTAGATTTCCCCTTAGTTTCTCTGAGATTGTGTGTTGATTAATATTGAATTAGGGTTTAACAATAAATGAATAAACACAAGAATGAATTGAATTAATTGACGAGGACGATGATGAGGATGAGGATGAGGATGATGATGATGATGATGATTGTGGCATACAACTCACAAAAACATAATTAACTAATGCAGAAGCGTTCACTAAGCAGCAGATTACCGAAAATCACTAAAAATTAAAACCTTTTTACCATGGGGTCCATCAAATGAAAACTTTCTCACATAGAATAAAAGTAACATATTTACATCATGATTTAAAGGTACATGACTTGCATCATCTCTTTCTGAAAATTACAAGCATCAACTGCTCTTGTTGAACTAAACACAAGCAGTGTAAAATCTTGAGGCACTGAGCCAAAATATCGAAAGCACTAACTACTACTCTGAGGACCTGAGAGTACAAAGATGACACATAGGACTCTATTTACATCTATACAAGGCATAACAACCAGTGTCTCCACCTAAGACTTCACTGCTGTCCCTGATGCTGTTGTTGCTATCCTTCTCTTACTGAAGGATTCCTATCTCCTCGTCCGCAACCACCTAAAAATGTAGTTCCCACGGGGGTGAGACAATTGTAAATTTCCCCAACAAGAGATATAACTCTCTGCCAGTAACATTATTATTAGAGCTTAAGAAGATAAATATGAATAGAGGAATCATATTTGTTTGACAGCAGTTAATTCAATGTCTAACAGATTAGAACATTATTCTTATTAAAAGCATAAGAAGCTATAACTTGATAGAGCAATATGTCACTTATCCATTAAGGAATATGAAGAACATGTATAACATTTATTAACTATAGAATCATTTCCACAACATTAACTCTCTTCAGGCTTAGATCATATATCTAATGCCTGGCATTGTCATTGTGGAGTCATGGCCTATAACCATACTCTTTTCACAAAGTATTGCGATCTTAATCCCTCATCTCATCAAGTACATTTCCATTTCCTAACAAGTTCATCATCATAACTATAGAATATGGGTATTTGAACCCTTAACTCATCATGAAACACTTGTTACCACTTATTAGGTAACTTCATACCTTCAGGTCATCTGACCAAGGACATTAGGAATCTTGCTACATAAAGTCTTTCACATAGAACACAAAGTTCAATGATTCTTGTTACACAAAGCATTGCACATAGTACACAAAGCTCATATCACCTCTTATTACCCCCTCAAAGCTATAAGGCATATTATGGCTTATAAAACTCATAAACAAGCTCAATAATTAAAACATCACATGGCACACACATGGCTCATTAATTTTTAGATTACTTCTCACTGAGCATCAAAGCATATCAAGGCTTATAAAGCCTATAAAACATTCTCAATACACAGAGTATCATAGCCCATACATGGATATACTACTCATCTCATCATTCCTGCATGATTAGTATTCATGATAGCAATTATAATGCTTTCATATCAGCACCATACAACACTAAGTAATACCACTATTCCCTTTTTAGGGTTCATGGTTTCTCTTTCATTTCAGCACCCTCCATTAGGGTTTTCCCATAAATAACCACTTAGGTTCTTAAGATCATATTATTAATGATCAACCCTATTTCATTTCTTATCACATCTAGAAGCCAATATTGATAACATAAGTATCCAATCATACTTATTTATTCTCATCAATCATCATTGAATGCATTATCAACACCAAGTATGAGTTTCTCTCTCATCTTAATCAGAATATGATTACATCATAGTTTATAGGTTTGGATTAACCTTTTCATAGGGCATGTTAGCCTACATTCAACAAGGTCCATAACATCTTGATACCATCTCAATATAACAATGACATGACACATCTCATGTGTCACTCATCCAATTATATTGGACTTAAGCACATCAAGTATATCAGTATTGGGGTGTTGGATGTGATATCTATCATATCTTGATGTATCACTTCCCTCAACACCTTTATCTTACATGAGTTCATCCACTTAGCTTGTATTTGGGTATTTCCCATTCTAATACTTTATATACCAGATCATCACATTCATCATGCAATGTATTGGTCATTAGACACTCACTTAGAATATACAACCATTGCCAATAATATGGACTCATCCTTGAGTTAGGAACTATTGATATAAGGATATCCATTATCAACCTCTCTAGGTGTTACATTTGTCAAAACATTAATCACTATTCCATTATTAGGAATACGATTCTCCATATTTATAATTTGAGGATTCACATAGCATTTTTTGTAGATTATATGAATTTCACATAGTATTGCTCTTCATTAGAATTTCACATAACATCCTTCTATATCAGGGTTTCACCTAGTATTATATGAAATTAGGATTTCACAACACATCACCCAGTGATAGGGCTTCACCTAGCATTAGTGGCACTACCCTTTATTAGGGTTTCATATACCTTTACCCCATTTTAGGGATTTAAGGTTTACCATTCACATCCAAGTAGGGTTTCTCATACCCCATTAACCAATTAGGGTTAGGATGTACAATTCTCATTAAATTAGGGTTTCTTACATTGTTACACTAAGTTAGGGTTACATCATCACCCTAGATTATGGTTTCAGTCAGCTTTGCCCCCATTTAGGGTCTCACATAGCCTTGCCATGGATTAGGGTCAAGGTACATCAATCTTTTCAATGAGGATTTCATGATCTCATATTATGGATCAAACCTTGATTACACCTATATTCATAATGAGAGGATTAGGGCTTATTAAGTAAGCAATCATCTCTCCCATTCTTTCCCTCTCTCATACTCTTTAGGATGTTAAATACTCCAAGATTGATCTAGGTTAACTCTTCACTTGAGTACACATAGATAGGGTTAATCTTCATAATCACCATTGATATACATAATTATTAACCAAGTAGCTAATTGACCTTTGAACATATAAGGTGTACAAATGGTTTAACCAATTTGAACCTCAAATGTTTTGGTCACTTAGACCTCAAACGGTCTTGGTCACTTAGGCCTCAAACGGTCTTGACCAATTAGGTTCAAACGGTTTGAAAACCATTTAGTAAAGTTGGTTCTTGAAACCGTTTAGACAACACATCTTGAAACTGAATTAACTTGAGACTCCAAACGGTTTGAGACCGTTTGGGACCAAACGGTTTGAGACCGTTTGGGACCAAACGGTCTTGAGACCGTTTGGACTCAAACAGTCTTAAGATTGTTTGGTCCAAACCCTCTCAAAACCGAATGGACCAAAAAGGGTCTTCAACACTTAATCGATTCAAGGTTCCAATCCATGAACCAACTATCAATTGGACCACTAAATTATTCATCAATTGAACTACTGAATCACCATTCAATTAGACCTTCACTTTAGGGTTTTGAACCCAATTGAACTAGGGTTGATAATCAAGAAAGCATCACTTAGGGTTTTGAAACTGAGGAACCATCAATGATTGACATTGTGGAACCAATTCAATTGAAATCAGTGAACCATCATCATTACATGATATGACCTGACCTGACCTCAAGCGGTCTTGAATGACCCCCAAACGGTATTGAGGTCATTTGGATGATCTCCAAATGGTCTTGAGACCGTTTTCCCATCTCATCATCAAAATCCATGACATCCAATTAGGGTTTGGATCATTGGATTGATTATCAAATCAACAATTGATTGCATTTCAATTTGGTATCTTTGGATCTTCAAATACCCAACCATACTCAACCCTAGACCTCCAAACGGTCTTGGTTGACCTCCAAATGGTCTTGAGACCGTTTGGGTGATTCCCAAATGGTTTTGAAACCATTTGGGTCAATCAACCCAAAGTTCTAACTCAATCACATAAGAAATCAGCACTTAGCCCGATTAGGGTTTGGTGATTGATGGTCCTTTAACTAGTGAACCAATTGAAACTAGTCAATTATATTTAATGGGTCATTAACCATCAACATTATCAACAATTCTCCAAATGGTCAACCATGGTCAATGCCCCCAAACGGTTTGAAACCATTTGCCCTCAAACGGTTTGATGAAACTATTTACTCTCAAACGGTTTGAAACTGTTTGCTCCCAAACAGTTTGTGAAACCGATTGAGCATATGTGTTGAAACCGTTTGCCTTAGATATTTGGTGAGGTGTATGCTTATGATGATGTCATCATCATCAAGCTCTAAACTCACGAAACCTACTGTGATTTCCATGGTGATTGCACCAATCAACCAAATCAATTATCATGAATGAAGAAAAGATAATTATTTGATAAGGAATTGATTGCAATAACAAAGTTAAGGGTTCAATTTATAAAACCTACCTCCAATTGAGCTCCAAAGCTCCAAGCTCACGCCAACAATGGTGGATGAAGCTTTTGCAACTCCCCCTAGGCTCTTCCTCAAGCTTTTGGTTGAAAATATTGGCAACAGGTTGGGGGTCGTCCTCTTGATCCTCCCAAGCTCCTTGGTCGGTTTCCAAGCAAAGAGAAGAGGTGGGTTCCGAAAAAGCCTTTGTTTGGGCTAGGAAAGGGTCTTTTTATAAGAAATTCAATGAGAGAGAAAATGTTTTATAAAAGTATTTAATTCCAAAATTGTTGCCACCTTCTCCCCCTTGGTTTCTTATATACAAAGGCATCTCTATCCCCACCGAGATCCCTTCCATTATCCAAGAATTAAGGGAAAAGAAATTAAGCACCTTAACCCTTATAATAGTAATCTCCATATTTGAGTGGAAATTCTTTTTCTTATAATAATGGTGAGTGGAATTTTCACCTCCTTAGGATATTTCGTGATCCTTGCAAAGCTCAAGGACATACACACACATTTGAATCCAACCATTTTAATTTTTGATGAAAGCCCTTTAATTAATACATGTATTTTTGCACTGAATTGAATTAGGGTTTCAATTAGGATTAAATCTTGATTATTTTAATATCAAGATTCTCTCTCCTCGAACTTAATTCAAATGAGGCGCTCCTCTCATTTTCTTTGCTCTACATGATGCCAATAAACATTAGGGACCTTATTGAAGTGGTAATTTGCACATTAAACCCTAGGTTTTGGGTAAATTGCACATTACACCAAAACTAGGTTTTAATGCACAAACATTGCTTTATCAGCTCTTTCTTGGTACTCAGGCTACCACAAGCCATACCTCTGCATCATATTCATTCTCATGATGCTTCAACACATGAGGAACATATTATCATGTTCAATTTGTAGTTTAACCCCTCAACTTGGGTAATTTGCACTTTAGTCCAAATCAAGTAAAACATTACTTCAACATTTTTCAAAAAGGACTAAAATTGAAATATAAGTTCCTCTTGAGTCCTAATTACTTTTCACAATATAAGATTAAGCATCTACTCAACCTAATTAGGCAAATCATCTAGGGTTAACACATAACCCGGGTCAGGGATGTTACAAATTATAAACCCCTAACAAGGATTTCGTCCCCGAAATCCCAGGAAAAAGAAGAACAAATTTATTCATTTATCATACCCTCAAGTTTCCACATAATATCTTAATATCATGGAGATATCATGGATCTGTAATCCACACAAAGCTCCTTTCATTAATTCAACCTTATCAATGTTTATGTTTATGCAGAGCATAAACCCCTATCATATGATGTCCATATTATTGAAAGGAAGAAGCATAAAAGAACATACTTCTATCATCACCCAAGAATATTTACCAAAAGAGAAACATATTTATCTAACAGAGGTAATTCACTCAGCAATCCTTTATTTGTTTGGAAAAGTTCACTTAGCACTTTAATTGGAAAAGTTCACTGAGAAAATTCACTGAGAAATTTATTTGGGAAAATTCACTAAGAAAGTTCACTGAGAAATTTATTTGGGAAAATTCACTGAGAAAGTTCACAGAGAAAGTTCACTGAGCAATTTATTTGGGAAAGTTCACTGAGAAATTTCACTTAGAAAGTTTCACTAAGAAATTTCACTGAGAAATTTTATTTGAGAAAATTCACTGAGCAATTTATTTGGGAAAATTCACTGAGAAAGTTTCACTGAGCAATTTCACTAAGCAATTTCACTGAGAAAGTTCACTGAGAAATTTTATTTGAGAAAATTCACTGAGAAAGTTCACTGAGAAATTTATTTGGGAAAATTCACTGAGAAAGTTTCACTGAGCAATTTCACTGAGAAAGTTTCACTAAGCAATTTCACTGAGAAAGTTCACTGAGAAATTTATTTGGGTATATTCACTAAGAAAGTTCACTAAGAAATTTATTTGGGAAAATTCACTAAGAAAGTTCACTTAGCTCTTCCTATTTAATTTCATTATACTCTTTAGATTGCTTCAAAATGACTACTTGATCAGAGTAATAAAAAAGATAACAATCTAAGAGTTTCATACTTGCCTTGTCTACAATAATCATATACCTGGCCAGGGTATACAAGTACTGAGATTAGGTAGTATGCACTTTATTTGTTATCATATTCCTCACTTTTCAAATCATTATACACACATTATTTTCCATTCCTAGATTTTCTCTAGGCATCACTTATATATTTCATCTTGTATCACAAAGATAAGAGAGAGTATAAAGCATTTTAAAGAGCACTGAGTAAAATGTAGATTCTCATCTTCCTTGTGTCCTTATAGGACTAGTCAAAGGAAGCTCTGATGCAGCCCTATTTTAGGGCTCCATCTTGTGCCATTTTGTACTTAAGTTGCATCTAAACATGTTAGATTACAAGTCTTTTTCCCCAATATGATTATCAGTGCAAATATGCTTATGGATGTTCTTTGCACTATTTTTTAGGTACTTGGACCATGCTTAGATGGAAGAGAGAGAGAGAGGGAGTTCTAGGGTTCCCCCACTCAAGTAGGGACCCAAAGAAGGCCCCAAAGTCTCCCTCAACCTACCTCCAGTGGCCAAGAATCATCCCCAAGCAAAGACATCCGAAAATGACAAAGTCAGAAGTGAAATCAAGCCATGCAAGCCTCACCATGGCCGTGGCCACAATGCCACAGTCGTGCATTTATTGCTAAGATCCAATAGTTTCTACAGGGAAATTCCACAGAGTCCCACGGTCGTGGCCTCCCAACCACGACCGTGGCCAGTGAAGACACCACGACTGTGGCCATCAGCATGGTCGTGGCCTCGAGAAGAGAAAATGGACGTGGGATCCTCCCACGGTCATGCGTTTATTGATCAAAGAAGTCCGTTGCCAACAGGGTTTTTGCCCAGAACGCCACAACCATGGCCGAAGACGATCAAGACGACTGTGGCCCCTCCCACGGTCACCTCCTCCTCCTCCAAAACGGCCGTGTTAAGCCACACGACCATGGTGCATGTGACCCACCACGATCGTGACACTCCGCCACGGCCGTGGCCACCACCATACTTCACTTTTTCACCACTTCTTTCACACCACGACCGTGTTCACCCCCCCCCCCCCACGGCCGTTCCCCACTACCCTCACCACGGACGTGGCACACCCACCACGACCGTGGTGATCACCGACCCTACACAAATTTGCACTGTTTTTCCTATTATACCCCCACTTAGTCATAGCTCCTATATAAGCACTAGTTGCTTCTAGGGCTCGAGGGAGAGCACCCCCTAGCCGATACCCAGCTACTCCCTCACTACTCCTTGCATCCATTACTCCCATCCACCTACTTTCCTTGCATTTAATCCCATTTCCACCCACTTTCCACTCATTTCCACCATAGAAACCTAGTTTCTCTAGGTTTCTATCCATCCATTCCCCTATTTCCATGCTCTTGGGCACCATTGGAGGAGGAGGATCGTGGTTGGAAGCAAGGAGGTGAAGAAGTCAAGCTTCATCAAGCATCCATGGAGTTTCCTACTCTCTTTCCCTTCTCCTTTGTTTCTATTTTGATCATGTATAGCTAAGCCCCCTTTGGTGGGCTGTTTGGGGCAAAAATGTGACTTTGATACCATGTTGGGGGAATATAATTTGTAATGAACATATTTCACTTCTATGATGATTGCCTTTGCTTGTATCTCATTTCCCATTACTTGTGCATGTGATTGTTGTTTAATTACATTAATTGCTTGCCCTGTGGTGTTTGAAGACATTTGCCTCTAGGATGTTTTGGTTTCTATGTAGCTATCATAGGATTGGCTCCTAGGTCCTTAATTCGGATCCCTAGCTAGCCCCCTATTTTCCTACATAATCACCTTCTTCCTACATGCAAATGTGAGTTCTAAGTGACTAGTATACGTGTGATTAGTGCAATTGCCTAGGATTTCCTAAAGGCTGAGGTGGCTAGTCGCATGAGGTCAAATATCCTCATCTCTACTCCCATCCTTACCCTTGGTCCTCAATTGACTAATACCACTTATCCTAGAGACCTAGACTTGGTAAGTCCTATGAGAATTATACCTAGTCCTAGTTCTCCAACTAGTAGCGTAGGGTACATCCTCATAGCACCCACCTTGTTGTTTGGTTTGGTAGCCTAGAATGAAATATGCTAATTGCTTATTATGGTGACACCCCCCAATTAATGTCAAGGTCACATTCCCAAACGACCCACCTCCTTCATCTAATTGCTTAAAACCTTAATTGCTCTGTTTGCTTGTTAATGCTAGTGTAGTTCAATTGCTTTAGTTAACTTAGTTGATTGCCTAGTTTTGCTAGCTAAGTGTTAATTTAGGTCTTTGATCTTGATTAGTGGTTAACTTAGGCTCTCAATTGCTAGTTGCTTGCTTAGTCTAGTGTTAGTTTGTTCTTGCTCTTGTTTAGATAGCTTGTTGACTTAGATTTCTAATTTAGCCTATTGATAACTTAGTTTCAATTGTTGCTTTTCCTACTCGCTCACTTAGCTTAATCAACAACCAACCAACCTTTTAAACCCTAAAAACCTTACTCTCTGCAATAGGAATGTAGCCCACACCGTTTAACTCTAGTGCCCCTTCTATCTCCGTGGATCGACCCTGTACTTGCCGCCTCACCTATACTACGACACGACCCTATGCACTTGCGGGCGTAGTGTCTTAGTAGACGTAGGTAGTTAGTGTAGGTCTTACAAATTTTGAAAGCATAAGATCCCACATCCCGTGCGCTCTGACCTCGTGGGGTGTAAAAGCACCACTAGAGGGGACACACCAAGCTTTCTGGCACCGTTGTCGGGGATAGAAGCGCTCAACCTAGTTAGATAGTGTAGCTTAGCCCTTCCTTTTGCCCTCACCATTGCTATTATTTATTCTTTGTGTTACTCTTGCATATTGGTTCGCTAACTTGGCTCCTTGTTGTTTGTTTGTGACTTGCGCAGGTGACAGCTGTGCATGCGTAGAACGCGTTCGACTTGCACCGACTTGGTGGTTTACGACCCCGAGATTGGGAGAAGAAGGCATCAAGCTCATCGCAACTTACACCGAGAGGCCGAGATGACTGAGAACAACCCGCCACCGGATGTTCCACCTCCACCGCCACATCGCCCGCTTCATGAGTATTTCACGCCGGGGAACTACAACTCCCCCATAGCCACACTGGTTGACCAAATGCCCGATCAGCAGTTCTCCATCCCGCCGGCACTCTTGGGACTTCTCCCCACATACTACAGAATGGAGAACAAGAATCCCTACCACCACATAGATGCCTTCCTTGAAACGTGTTCTACCTTCCGCACTCCTACCGCCACCGACGACTCAATCAGAAGAACGCTCTTTCCCTTCTCTCTCAAAGAGAAGGCCAAGGAGTGGTATGTGATGAAGCCAGAACTCGTCACATGGAATGAAGTAAAGAATGAGTTTCTAAAGAAGTTCTTTCCAATAGCCAAGTTGTCTTATATGAGGAGTTGCATCACGTCATGTGCCCAGAAAGATAACGAGCCCTTCCACGAGGCATGGGAGAGGTTCCAGAAGTTGCTTCGTGAATGCCCTCATCATGAGGTACCTCTATGGCAGCTCGTCCAAGCGTTCTACACGGGGCTTGAAGAGCATAACCAAAACAATGTGGACTCTTCTTGCTGGGGCACGTTCATGGCCAAGCCGCCCGAGGAATCATGGCCGTTATTTGAGCATCTCACTGAGAATTCTTGCCACCAAGCCTCCACTAAAGGGGGGCATTGCAGCCGGAACTACACTCCTCCACCTTCCTCCGTGGCTCCCGCACGTAATGCCACCGACCCCGATATGATGAAGATGATGGCCGATATGATGTGGATGATGAAGAATCAAGTGGGTGCTCTTCTAGCCAACCCGCAATGGCTGTTGATAATGTAGACGAGGAAGTCAATGCTCTACATTCCTTTGGTGGCCGCAACAACCAGGGCCCAATGTCCAACTCCTACACTCTCAAGTGAAGGAACCACCCAAACTTCTCTTGGAAACAACAGAACGAGGATGGGCAAGGATAGGGGCAGCAAAAGCCACGCTACATCTCCAAGTTTGAGGAGGAAGTGCTAGGAAGGCTAAGAAGCCTGGATGAAGTAAAAAAGGATGTCAATGCACATGGGCAGTCTATTAACCGTCTTGAGCAGAGGTTAGATCAGATTTCTCTCTCTTTGGCTAGAAGAGAAGAAGGTAGACTTCCATCTCAACCAATGCCAAATATGAACAATGATGGGACTTTTCTAGGGAACACTTCGAGTGCTTATGTTCTACCATCTTACCAAGCCCCACCAAACCCCTATGCTCCTCCGCCTCCTCAAGCGCCACTCAATTATCAATATGCTCCACCTCCACCTCACACCTACCAACAACCACCTCCACAATACCACCCCCACCACAACAACAACCGTAACCCCAATTCATTCTTCAAAATCCCAACTCCCCTCACCAAAGGCCTCCACCACCCCAACAGCCACAACCACCTCCACAAGCTCCCTCTCCTACCACCCACGAGCATGTGAAGGTAGTGACTACATTGAGGAGTGGCAGGACTTTGGAGATCCCCCATGGTACAATTGTTGGCAGAGATGACACTGAGGCTGAGAAGGTTGATGCTGAGAGGCAAATTGATGATATTGTGATAAGAGGCAGTGTTGATACCGTGACGCCGAGCATTGATACTGTGATACCGAGCCGTGATATTGTGATTCCAGTGATACCAGTGGATGATACTGTTGATTTGGACCGATTGGAGTCCCGACTCCCTCCATATCCTGATGCACTTGAGGAGCCTTCTGTTGAAAAGAAAAAAAAGAAGCATGCGGAAGATATTTTGGAGATCTTCAAGCAAGTGAAAATCAACATACCTCTTATAGATGCAGTCAAGCGAATTTCGTCCTATGCAAAGTTCCTTAAAGAATTGTGCACTTTCAAAAGAAAGACAACATGGAGGACGCCTAAGAAGATCAAGCTCACTGAGCAAGTGAGATCCATTCTCCAACACACCATCCCCTGGAAAAGAAAAGACTCTGATGCTCCCATCATCTCATGCTACATTGGGGCACATCGCATAGACTAGGCTCTTCTTGACTTGGGGTCTAGCGTAAACTTGATGCCGTATGATCTGTTTGCTGAGCTCCAAATGGGGGAGTTGAGGCCAGCCCATTGCACTCTATAGTTGGTTGACCGATCTGTGAAGACTCCTAGAGGGCGTGTGGATGATGTGTTGGTCTGTCTTGATGAGGATACTTATGCCTTCTTCCCAGCCGATTTTATCATTCTTGATATGGAAAAAGAGACTAGAAAGGTGCCAATCATCTTAGGGAGACCTTTCCTAGCCACAGCTGATGCCGTGATCCATGTGAGGACTGGGACCATGTATGATACATTCATGCAAATGAAGATCTGGTTGAACATCTTCAAATCTTCTACTACAACCGAAGTGATATGGGCCACCGAAGAAGATTGTTATTTGGTGGAATGCCTAGAAGAGATTGTTGAAGAGTGCCTACCTGCGTGGATTGAGACTGCCACCCAAGGTAGAGGTCTTGAACCAATTGTTGAATTCCCTGACGATGATGATGAAGAAAGTGAAGTGGGTGAGCTGGCCTTAGTGGCTGCAAGTGAGGACATTCCTTCTATTTCTGCACCATTGAAGAACTCCCTTGAAACACCCCCCGTTCTTGAGTTGAAGACACTTCCTGAAGGATTGAAGTACGCTTTCCTTGGCTCAAATGACGCCCTCCCGGTGATCATTTCCTCCATTCTCTCTCCTGAGCAAGAAGATGCCTTGATGGAAGTCTTGAGGAAGAACATCCAAGCCATTGGATGGTCTATTGCTGACTTGAGAGGGATTGACCCCTCTATTTGTGTGCATCAGATATACTTAGAAGAAGATGCGAGACCAACCCGCCAAATGCAAAGAAGGCTAAATCCAAAGTTGAAGGACGTTGTAACTTAAGAGGTTGTAAAGTTGCTTGATGCAGGGATCATCTATCCCATTTCTGACAGTACGTGGGTGAGTCCCATCCAAGTTGTGCCCAAGAAGGGTGGGATTACGGTTGCAGAAAATGCCGATGGTGAGCTTATGCCGGTGAGAGAGCAATCCAAGTGGAGAATGTGTGTTGATTACTGAAAGCTCAATGAAAAGACAAATAAGGATCACTACCCACTCCCATTTCTCGATCAGATTTTAGAAAGATTGGCTGGGTAGAGCTTTTACTATTTTCTTGATGGATACTCGGGATATTTTTAGATTGATGTGCATCCAGCGGATCAGGAAAAGATGACATTCACTTGTCCAAGTGGTACATTTGCCTACCGGAGAATGCCATTTGGGTTGTGCAATGCCCCTTCCACTTTTCAGAGATGTGTAACCTCAATCTTCGCTGACATACTTGATTCGTCACTTGAAGTTTTCATGGATGATTTTTCACTTTTTGGGAAAACCTTTAATGAGTGCTTGCTACATCTAGCTGCTGTTCTGGAAAGATGTGTGAAAGTTCGCTTAGTTTTATCTTGGGAAAAGAGCCATTTCATGGTACCTGAGGGTATAGTTCTGGGACACAGAGTTTCTAAAGATGGGATTGAAGTTGATAAGGCCAAGGTGGGCCTTATTTCTACACTCGACATTCCTTCCACCGTAAGACATGTTCGATCTTTCTTGGGACATGCAGGTTTCTACCGCCGCTTTATCAAGGAGTTTAGAAAAATCTCAAGACCACTCTGTCGATTGCTTGAGAAAGATGTCGAATTTCAGTTTGATGACAAATGTGTTGAAGCCTTCAATCATTTGAAAGAAAGGGTTATTTCTACTCCTATCATGCAGCCCCCGAATTTCTCTTTGCCATTTGAGATCATGACTGATGCATCCGATATGGCGGTGGGGGCTGTGCTGGGTCAACGCGTTGGCCGAATTCCTCATGCTATCTACTATGCAAGCAAAACATTAGACGATTCTCAAAGAAACTATACAACTACCGAGAAGGAGTTGCTTGCCGTGATCTTCACTCTTGACAAGTTCCGGCCGTATCTCTTGTAAAATAAAGTCACAATCTACACGGACCATGCTGCGTTGAAGTATCTTATGTCCAAGAAAGACTCAAAACCAAGGTTGATCCGATGGATTTGTTGCTCCAAGAATTTGACATAGAAATTGTGGATAAGAAAGGAGTAGAAAACGGTGTAGCAGATCATCTCTCCCACCTTGATGGACCTTTTGATATGACAAGCCCAATCAAAGAGACGATGCCACATGAACAACTCCTCTCAATCTCATCTGCCCAAAAGCCATGGTACAAGCACATAGCAAATTTCCTAGCCAGTGGGAGGATACCTAGCATGTGGACAAGAGAGGAAAGCAAGAGATTGTTTGCTATGGTCAAGAACTACATTTGGGATGACCCTCACCTCTTCAAGTATTTCCCAGACCAACTCATTAGGAGGTGTATTCCGGAGATGGAGCAACAAGAAGTCTTATCTATGTGCCATTCCGGAGTGTGTGGAGGTCATTTTGGAGGGAAATGCACGGCCGCCAAAATTCTTCAATGTGGATTCTACTGGCCAACATTGTTCAAAGATGCTCATGACTTTTGCAAGAGTTGCTTCAAGTGCCAAAAAGTGGGCACTATCTCAAAGAGGGACATGATGCCTTTATCACCTATTCTTGTGGTGGAAGTGTTTGATGTTTTGGGGATTGACTTTATGGGTCCTTTCCCTCCTTCTTTCGGGTATGTCTACATCTTGGTCGCCATAGACTATGTGTCAAAATGGATTGAGGCTGTGGCAACGAGGACAAATGATCACAAGGTGGTGTGTGACTTCGTGAAATCCAACGTATTTAGCCATTTTGGTGTTCCAAGGGCTATGATTAGTGATGGCGGAAGTCATTTCATCCACCACACCTTTGAAGGGCTGCTAAAGAGACATGGAGTGAACCATCGTGTAGCTACTCCTTACCACCCTCAAACGAGTGGCCAAGTTGAGTTGGCAAATCGGGAGATAAAGCTCATTTTGGAGAAGACGGTGTGACCGGACCGCAAGGATTGGTCACTTCGCCTCAATGAAGCTTTATGGGCATATAGGACTGCATACAAAGCCCAGATTGGCACTACACCGTTCAAACTTGTCTATGGTAAGAGTTGCCATTTGCCGGTTGAGATGCAACACAAGGCACTTTGGGCCTTGAAGAAGATGGACTTTGATGAAGAGAGTGCCGGAATGAAAAGAAAGTTTCAATTGCATGAGCTAGAAGAAATGCGACATGAAGCGTATGAAATGTCAAAGAGCTACAAGGAAAGAACCAAGTTTCTACATGACAAGATCATAAAAAAGAAAGAGTTTGAGCCCGGCAAATGGGTATGTCTATACAATTCAAGAATGACGTTCTTTCCCGGAAAGCTTCGGTCTAGATGGGAAGGTCCTTACCTTGTCAAGAAGGTGTACCCATTTGGGGCAGTGGTTATTTGTGCAAAAGAAGGAGCTAAGGAATTTGCCTTCAATGGGTAAAGGTTGAAATTTGTTTTTGAAGTTGGCCCGGACAAGGCCAATCAAGATTTTGATATTGTTATGTTTGTAGAGGAAGAATCCCATGAAGAAGAATGCTTGGACGAGGATGAGAAAGGAATCTACTACAAGGATCTATTGAAGATTATGAAAAAGTGAAAAAGTCCAACAATCAATAAGCCTGGCTGAAGGCGTAAAATTTAGCGCTAGTGGGAGGCAACCCACGTGGTTTGAGTATCTCGAACCTTTTCCTTTTCTATACTTTAGTTTTCTTTTACACCAATACACACACGCACATTTGTGCTTGATGTTTTTGTTTGAGTTTTGATATGTGCATGTGTTAGACAGTAGAGAGAGAGAGGTTTTAGAAGTTAAGTCAAGGTCATTTAAGAAGATTTGTGGCCAAAGAACAATTGAAATCGAAAGTTCAAGTTTTAAAGTTTGAAAGTTGAAAGAACAACAACACCATGGCCGTGGAGCTTGAACACGATCGTGGCTCACTTGGCCAAACACGACCGTGGCCCCCTGCCACGGCCGTGGGAATTAATGCATCAAACTGGCCAAAGCTACAGGGTTTTTGCAAGATCAGCCACGACCGTGGCGGGAGGACATGGCCACAACCGTGGTTTCCCACCACGACCGTGCAAATTAAAGCACCAAATTGGCCGAAGTTACAGGTTGTTTGGAGAAATAGCCAAGACCATGGTAAATGACCACGACCGTGCTGAGAAGGAACAACCACGACCGTGGTGTGCAACCACGACCGTGGCGAGGTCAAGCCGGGGCTCTCTTCATCGACAACACGACCGTGGCACCCGCCACAGCCGTGCTACCCAACCCTGGCCACGACCGTGGCTAAGCCCGGTTCAGAAAAAAAATGCTTTAAACGTATAAACCCGACCCCCTCCTCATTCTATCGTCTTCCACCTCCAGAAAATGACCTTGGCGGCGGAAAATGACTGCATGCTTCCTCTTTCACCACCTACAACCCACAAAACCACCTCCGTTTGATCCCCAATCCATTCCAAATCGATCCCCAGCCATCCCTCTGCCATTTCCACCATCCAATCTAGCCCAATCGCTACTCCATCTCCATTTCCATCTCCACTCCGCCCTACAGCTCCCCTACACAAAACCTCCATGAAAACCCTTCCATTCTCGCCCAAATCCACCACAAATCATATACCCACCATCCATACATCACTATCCTTCCATTCCACTGACAAAACCACATCCACACCACTTCCTCCACCAAAATATGAAAATCACCACCTTCACCTCCATCTCCACCATGAAAAAGATTGGGAAGTCCATAACAAAGGGGATGAACATCCTCACCGGAGGGAAATAGCATTCCAAAATGCCTCCTCCGATGTATCCGTGCCATCCCACACACCTTCACCTACCACCTCCTCCCACCATTCCCTCCGTTAGTCGCAATCGGTGAGCGGATCACACTCCCACTCATCTGATAGCCACCATATCACAGATGTCACCTACAAGGGAGAGGATGAAGAAGAGGAGGAGTCCATGGGGTTGACTTGGACAACCTCATTGATGAGATCGAGCCGGCGGCCACAAAAAGAAGTCAAAAATCTAAAGCGGCACCGTCCTCATCCTGACTCCCGCCGAAGCCTACACCGGCCCGCCACTCGACATCTCAAGTGACGGAGAGGCATGGTGTCACACCCCGATCTCACACTAACCACTACTCACGAGATTAGGGCGCGACGGAGGGATTATTACATAAACAAATCACTGAGAACTTTTTCTTTTTAAAACCTCATAATGATATCCGGATTATAGCTGTAAACTAAACATAATAAACTATTGCGGAAGCATTTCAATTAAACTGGCTAGAGAACATAAACAGAGTTTACAACATGTAACATTGTTTAACAGAAAGTAAAACATAACAGTTAATTTACACCTTTTACACATTCGCCATACATACTCTCTCTCACCCACACCATGTCCCAAGGATCGAGGGGAAAGGACTAAGAGACCTCTATCTAAACTAACTACATATACCTTCTACAGACTAAGCGTTAGGATGAAAAGATCCTTCTGATTCATGTTGCTGATGTTGACCTGAAAATGTTTGAGTAGAGGGATGAGCCTACTCGCTCAGTGAATAGCATTTCATTTAGCTATCAATAAACAACTCATCAGATAGATAAAATTGAAATAAAAGATAAGTGCAGTACTAAACATGACAGTTCTAATGACATAGCATATTTACAGATAACAATCTCATTTCAAGCAACATCAGATATTTTAAACAAATAAACTGATATAGAGAATTGGTACAGAAATTCAGATCTCTTAACATATTAAGCTTTCCGTGATCCTACATGATTACATATTTATATCATTTTTATGCCCTAATCATATGCAGTGTACTCTGCATATAAAGATCTGTAGTGAACTACGATCCCACCGTACAAGACTTAGCGACACACCTGGGAAATGCTAAGTCTGACTGCCAGCCCTGGTCTGCTGCAGGACTCTCAGGCTCACAAGGCCTCAGGCTCACAAGGCCTCACTACACTCTCAAAAGAGTGAACTCTAGACTCCTCCTCTAACCTGAGCACACAGGCGGAGAGTCTTACCGGGTTACCACCGTGACACAAGCACAGATTAATGTTGAATAACCCCTATTTACTCCAGTGCCACCGTGACACACGCACAGATTATTGTTGAACACTGCCTCTCTCTATCCTCGTGCCACCGTGACTCCGCACAGTTATTGTTGCAACACGAGTTTCACCCCCCTGGTGCAGACCTCTCAAAGGGGTTCTACGGTGTTAGGGAACCTAAGTCTATTAACTGATTAACATATAAACATTTAAACAGGAATATCACATTTACTGATTTCATATCAGATCACAATACACTGTCATTCTAAACTGACAGAGCAATATATTTCAAATCATTGTAATTTCTGAAAAATTCTCATACCATGCATTCAGACAAATTAGAAATGCATAAATAACCCAACTTATTTCAATTTGGCACATACATAGCGAATTTACGCAAATGAACATCTTATTGCACAAATTAAAGAAATTTACTTCACATATGAGAATCATACTCAACAATTATCAATTCTCTAAAATTCTCAAAAAACGTGCACATTAACCCAAATCCTGGTTTGTGCATCACTTAACTCAATTAAGAGTTAATTACATATCACAATACAATTTAATAACAATACTTGAGAATTTCTGGTAATACTTCAGAGAAATGTGCCATTTCATGTAAATATCAATTTACACATATTAATATCAAAAGATATATGCAACTAGGGTTTTCATGCATATTTTATTTATTCATATCAACTTTGAAATCGTACATCTGATAATTTATCAGAAATCTTCATTGTCTGGGTTCATACCCCAAATCATACCATTTTCAGACATGAATTTCTAATTTCAACATTCAAATTAGCAATTTAGGTTCCAATGAACCATATAAATCTACTGATTCAATCCATACTGTTCAAATGCTAAATTTAATCATATAACAGTGTCTAGAAGCATTTTATGAACTAAAAAGGTCGGGCGACGCCAAATGCTGCCCGACGCCTGATAACGCCTGTTATCAGTGTAATTCACGCACAAAACAGAAAATATTCAAACGCCTGAGTTTATTAATGATAAATAAATGAAACCCTACTCACAGTGATTCGGGATGCCCGAATTCGTCCGCAAATGTGTCCAGGGCTTGTTTCCGGGCGGATTTCAGTTGTCTTCTACCTTGGATTTTACACTGTTCTACAGCAATTTGGTTGTCTTCTACAGCAGCTTACCGCTGATTGAAAAGCAACGCTCGATTGGAAACCAAATCGCAGCTAGGGCTACAGATTCCTGCTAACACCTCAGAACCGAGCTCAATCACACCACTGGGTCATCTTCCTCCTTGGTTCAGCCCTGGGATTCAGCCTACTACAAACAGTAGCTTCGTCACGCACGGACAAGTTGGAAGGAACTTTGGTTAGGTGCTGAATCTTAGCTAAAGGCCGCGGAATCACACCGGGAACTCGAGGTCGGAGCTCAAGGGAGCTCCCCTACTGCTGGGTGCGCCTACGATGGCTCCCTTAGCTGGCCGCTACAGCTGCAACTGCTGCTGGTGGCCGCAGCTACAGGGTGCCGCCCTAGCTGGTCAGCCGCGGCTGGGCAGGAAAAGGAGAGGGGAAGGAAGGAAGGAGTGGAGGAAGAAGAAGAGAAGAAGAGAGGGAGGAGAGGCCAAGAATCGCCCTGCCTCCGCTCCGTTGTAGGTATCGATCGCACTGGTAGGGCGCCGCTCAAGCGGTTCCCTGTTCCATCGGTCGCGTAGAGAAGAAATGGGATAAGGGTAAAAGAATAAAAGGGAAAGGAAAATTAATAGCCAAAACAAACTGGAAAAATTGCAACCAAGTCCAGGACTTCTTGAAAATACTATAACTCCCGCCTCAAAAGTCCGATTAAGGTGATTTCTCTTGCAAACTGCCAAGCACGGAATCCACTACAATCTCAAAGTGAATAATCATGCTAATTATACTGTCTCACTTGATCAAAGAACTCAACGCATCAGCGAGTACTTAATTCAACTTAATGAACTTAATAATCAACATTGCTATCATCATCAATTATCTCATATGAGTAAATCTCAACTATTGATTCATGACATAGCTTATCTTGATTAACCATGCTATTTAATAATATACTCAACACTAATCAAGGTGTTTCATGCTAATTGAGGTATTTACTGGCTAACCTCAACGTGGGTCATAACAATCTCCCTCCCTTATAAGAATTTCGTCTCGAAATTCCTAAAAGAGAAAAAGAAACTTGTTACGCATATCTGACCCAAAACTCCCACGTGACATCCTCTAGGTTGTGGTTTCTCCACAAAACCTTCACTAACGGTATCTCGATTCTTGAGCTCCTTGATTTCTCCGATCAACTATCTGTATTGGTCCCTCAACATAGGACACATCAGGTCTGAGCTGTATAGGTTCTGGGTCCACTATCTCCTCTGGACCAGGGTAACACTTCTTCAACATTGATACAAGAAACATGTCATGTAAATTGGGAAACTCGGATGGCAAATCCAACTTATGGGCTACAGGTCCAATCCTCTCAACGATAGGATATGGGCCCATAAACCTAAGAGTCAGTTTGCCTCCCTTATTAAACCTCAATACTCCTTTCCATGGTGGAACTTTCAGATACACGTCATCACCATCTTGAAACTCAAGAGGTTAATGCCTCTTCTCCGCATAACTCTTCTGCCTATCATGTGTAGCTTTCAACTACTCTCTGCATGTCCTCAAGAGTCTGAGTGGTCTTCTCAGACTGACCATCCGTTTGTGGGTGATAAGTTGTACTGAATCTTAATTTTTATGCTCAAAGCACAAAGCAACTGATTCCAAAACCTGGATGTGAGCTTAGGATCTCTACCTGATATAATTGAAACTGGAATACCATGCAACCTGACTATCTTATCCACGTATATCTTAGCCAACTTTAGGACATCAAAGGTTGACTTTAACATGAAGAAAGTGAGCAGACTTAGTCAGTCTATCCACAATCACCATATCGAGTCACAACCTTTGGGTGTCCTGGACAACCCTATCACAAAATCCATTGTGGTATGTTCCCACTTCCACTTTGGTATAGGAAGAGATTGCAAGGTACCTGCAGGTTTCTGATGCTCAGCCTTAACCTGCTGGCACACACTACATCTAGCCACGTACTCAGCTACATCCTTTTTCATACCTGACGACCAGTACAACTCCTTGAGATTCATGTACACCTTAGTGTTACGTGGATGCATAGCGTACATCGATGCATGTGCTTCCTCAAAAATCTTTTCTTTCAAATCACTGTCTCGAGGTACACAACATATCATGCTAATACAACACACCATCATCTGAAAACCTAAACTTTGGTCTTTTCCCCCTGTCATGTCATGTACGATCTGCTGCAACCCAATGTCACCCTACTGTAGTTCCTTGATCTGATCATAAAAAGTAGGCTTGACTTGAATCTATGCAATCAAACCACTATGTTATGTCACCCTTAAGTCTAAGTTCAACTTTCACATTTCTACTAGCATGTCTCTCTCAAAACATGCCATAGAGAATGCATCAGTTGTTGAACTTAACTTCCTGCTGAGGGCATCCGCTACTAGATTCACCTTTCCAGGATGATAATCTATCATTATATCATAATCCTTAATCAATTCTAATCATCTCCGCTGTCTAAGATTCATATCCTTCTGGGTAAAGATATATATCAAGCTCTTATGATCTATAAACACCTGGCACACCTCACCATAAAGATAGTAACGTCATGTCTTATGAGCATGAACTACAACAACTAATTCCAGATCATGTGACGAGTAATACTCCTCATTCTATGCTACTAACTTCTTATTACTACTGTAAGAACTTATTTCAAATTTATATCTTACTCTTTTCTCCGAGTCATTTTCATATTGTGTATCTACCTTCCAGATTAGCTAACTTTAAACCCTGGATTTTATTAGTGCTAGGTTACCTTTCATAGTGCAAATCGTATGATCTTGTTTTATAAAGATACTAGTATTCAAGGTCAAATCACTAGCGACATCCCTTGAACTACTTCAACTCTAAACATTCTAGGGTTTGGTCCTTATCAGCAACATAACATTATTGTGGTGTGACTTTGCTTCCTTAGTTTGAAATCAAACTTTAGATCTCATAAGTTCATCCATCTACTTGTAATGAATACAACAGATATGAATAATAATCAATGAACTATAGATATATAACAGAAATGTAACATCAGCCAAGTTCTCTAGCATAACTTATTAACACAAATGCTACAAATAAACATGATACTTGTTACCCAAACATCACACATGGCTCACAAGGCCATTCATATCTTGTCACCTCTCACTAGGCAACAACTTATTCACATGGCTCACAAGGCCATTCACATCTTGTCACCTCTCACTAGGCAACAACTTATTCACATGGTTCATAAAATCCGTACACATTATTACTTTTATTAAGCAACAACAACATCAACACACAAAAAGCCAATCAACATTTATTATATAAATGTCACAGCCCAAACTTGGCTATATTCATCATCTCATCATACCTGCATGGTTATTAGGCATGATAACAGTCATACAAGATATTTATCACATCATGTGATACAATAGTAATACCATCATTCCTTAACCAGGAATTAGGGTTCACTATCAAACAGGGCTTATCATTCCCTTTTCCCCAAATTAGGGTTAGGGTTCCCCATTTCTCATTAATTCAGACCCTCTTGAGTTAACCAACTTTATCTTGTATTAAGGTATCTCCCCTCTTAATGCATTCCATCACAGAATACTCACCTTTAGCATATAATGCATAGGCCACACATTAGAATTGTCCAGCTATCTCACATGATATGGACTTATCTTAGTTTAAGACATAACTTTATTATAAAGTTGCCTATAAACAATCGCAATGATACACCCTCAACTAGGGTTTACTAATCATGTATTGGATCCATGCATTTGTTATACATTATTGATTAGTACCATTAAGGTATTTCTCACCTAATCATTAAATTTAATCTGAACCTTATTGTGTTCCTTTATTTCTAATTAAGGATTGCTCATATGAGGTCCCAATGTTGGGTCTCCGATATCAGTTCCAACAAATTCTTAGTTGTTCAAATCTTTCTCTTATATCTCAACATCTTAGTGTATGTACATTCTTACTATGATGTGAGTCTAAATTATCCAGAGTCTACTCTTATTATACTGTTAATAGGAGTCATTAGATCTCAGTAACGCATCCTGCTAGCCGGACCAGGCCGAACCTGTAGTCCTGAAGCCAAGAGCTACTCAGGATTAACCAACTCCTATTAATCTCAAACATGTGGAAAGAATATCCACCTAGGGCAGACTCATTTAAACATAATTTCTGGTCTACTTAATACAAAGAATATAAACAATAACTAAATCACTTCATGACACACAACAATATAAAAGAATCATATTTATTCTATAAACTGAAAATCTAAATCCATACATATAAGATCATTTCTAATGATTTCCAATCAAATAAGCAATATAAAGCAAGAGTTGCATCGCATCCTATGTTTAATCTCTTACTCCTGCATAAATTTCCAGTTTCTTAACCCTAAGATTTCTAGGGTTTCTCTCTAGCCTATCCTTCCTCTGCATACCTGGCCAGGGCATCCAGAGAAGAATAGACAGAGTAGCTCGATACTGGTCAATCTAAGTATTCAGACACCTGGCCAGGGTATCTTAACACTCAGACCTCCCAGAGCTAAAGACATATCACTTCTTATCTTCCTCACTTATAACTTTATCTTTTGATCCTAATGATCCCTGATGACTCAGCCTAAGCTCTCTACTTGGTTCTCGTGACCACATCCTCTTCCTGCCATCTGCAATAGTATAACAAAATACTTCCTGTTAGAAAATTGCAGTTAGAAGGAAGACACCTAAGTCCTAATCCTATTGGTCTCTTATCATCCCCTGACCTTGACTTAGAGTATTCATATACTCAACCTATGCTCTGATACCAACGCTGTCACACCCCGATATCACACTAACCACTAATCACGAGATTAGGGCGCGACGGAGGGATTATTACATAAACAAATCACTGAGAACTTTTTCTTTTTAAAACCTCGTAATGATATCCGGATTATAGCTGTAAACTAAACATAATAAACTATTGCGGAAGCATTTCAATTAAACTGGCTAGAGAACATAAACAGAGTTTATAACATGTAACATTGTTTAACAGAAAGTAAAACATAACAGTTAATTTACACCTTTTACACATTCGCCATACATACTCTCTCTCACCCACACCATGTCCCAAGGATCGAGGGGAAAGGACTAAGAGACCTCTATCTAAACTAACTACATATACCTTCTACAGACTAAGCGTTAGGATGGAAAGATCCTTCTGATTCATGTTGCTGATGTTGACCTGAAAATGTTTGAGTAGAGGTATGAGCCTACTCGCTCAGTGAATAGCATTTCATTTAGCTATCAATAAACAACTCATCAGATAGATAAAATTGAAATAAAAGATAAGTGCACTACTAAACATGGCAGTTCTAATGACATAGCATATTTACAGATAACAATCTCATTTCAAGCAACATCAGATATTTTAAACAAATAAATGGATATAGAGAATTGGTACAGAAATTCAGATCTCTTAACATATTAAGCTTTCCGTGATCCTACATGATTACATATTTATATCATTTTTATGCCCAAATCATATGCAGTGTACTCTGCATATAAAGATCTGTAGCAAACTACGATCCCACCGTACAAGACTTAGCGACACACCCGAGAAATGCTAAGTCTGACTGCCAGCCCTGGTCTGCTGCAGGACTCTCAGGCTCACAAGGCCTCAGGCTCACAAGGCCTCACTACACTCTCAAAAGAGTGAACTCTAGACTCCTCCTCTAACCTGAGCACACAGGCGGAGAGTCTTACTGGTTTACCACCGTGACACAAGCACGGATTAATGTTGAATAACCCCTATTTACTCCAGTGCCACCGTGACACACACACGGATTATTGTTGAACACTGCCTCTCTCTATCCTCGTGCCACTGTGACTCCGCACAGTTATTGTTGCAACACAAGTTTCACCCCCCTGGTGCAGACCTCATCTTATTGCATTCAGACAAATTAGAAATGCATAAATAACCCAACTTATTTCAATTTGGCACATACATAGCGAATTTACGCAAATGAACATCTTATTGCACAAATTAAAGAAATTTACTTCACATATGAGAATCATACTCAACAATTATCAATTCTCTAAAATTCTCAAAAAACGTGCACATTAACCCAAATCCTGGTTTGTGCATCACTTAACTCAATTAAGAGTTAATTACATATCACAATACAATTTAATAACAATACTTGAGAATTTCTGGTAATACTTCAGAGAAATGTGCCATTTCATGTAAATATCAATTTACACATATTAATATCAAAAGATATATGCAACTAGGGTTTTCATGCATATTTTATTTATTCATATCAACTTTGAAATCGTACATCTGATAATTTATCAGAAATCTTCATTGTCTGGGTTCATACCCCAAATCATACCATTTTCAGACATGAATTTCTAATTTCAACATTCAAATTAGCAATTTAGGTTCCAATGAACCATATAAATCTACTGATTCAATCCATACTGTTCAAATGCTAAATTTAATCATATAACAGTGTCTAGAAGCATTTTATGAACTAAAAAGGTCGGGCGACGCCAAATGCTGCCCGACGCCTGATAACGCCTGTTATCAGTGTAATTCACGCACAAAACAGAAAATATTCAAACGCCTGAGTTTATTAATGATAAATAAATGAAACCCTACTCACAGTGATTCGGGATGCCCGAATTCGTCCGCAAATGTGTCCAGGGCTTGTTTCCGGGCGGATTTCAGTTGTCTTCTACCTTGGATTTTACACTGTTCTACAGCAATTTGGTTGTCTTCTACAGCAGCTTACCGCTGATTGAAAAGCAACGCTCGATTGGAAACCAAATCGCAGCTAGGGCTACAGATTCCTGCTAACACCTCAGAACCGAGCTCAATCACACCACTGGGTCATCTTCCTCCTTGGTTCAGCCCTGGGATTCAGCCTACTACAAACAGTAGCTTCGTCACGCACGGACAAGTTGGAAGGAACTTTGGTTAGGTGCTGAATCTTAGCTAAAGGCCGCGGAATCACACCGGGAACTCGAGGTCGGAGCTCAAGGGAGCTCCCCTACTGCTGGGTGCGCCTACGATGGCTCCCTTAGCTGGCCGCTACAGCTGCAACTGCTGCTGGTGGCCGCAGCTACAGGGTGCCGCCCTAGATGGTCAGCCGCGGCTGGGCAGGAAAAGGAGAGGGGAAGGAAGGAAGGAGTGGAGGAAGAAGAAGAGAAGAAGAGAGGGAGGAGAGGCCAAGAATCGCCCTGCCTCCGCTCCGTTGTAGGTATCGATCGCACTGGTAGGGCGCCGCTCAAGCGGTTCCCTGTTCCATCGGTCGCGTAGAGAAGAAATGGGATAAGGGTAAAAGAATAAAAGGGAAAGGAAAATTAATAGCCAAAACAAACTGGAAAAATTGCAACCAAGTCCAGGACTTCTTGAAAATACTATAACTCCCGCCTCAAAAGTCCGATTAAGGTGATTTCTCTTGCAAACTGCCAAGCACGGAATCCACTACAATCTCAAAGTGAATAATCATGCTAATTATACTGTCTCACTTGATCAAAGAACTCAACACATCAGCGAGTACTTAATTCAACTTAATGAACTTAATAATCAACATTGCTATCATCATCAATTATCTCATATGAGTAAATCTCAACTATTGATTCATGACATAGCTTATCTTGATTAACCATGCTATTTAATAATATACTCAACACTAATCAAGGTGTTTCATGCTAATTGAGGTATTTACTGGCTAACCTCAACGTGGGTCATAACAATCTCCCTCCCTTATAAGAATTTCGTCTCGAAATTCCTAAAAGAGAAAAAGAAACTTGTTACGCATATCTGGCCCAAAACTCCCACGTGACATCCTCTAGGTTGTGGTTTCTCCACAAAACCTTCACTAACGGTATCTCGATTCTTGAGCTCCTTGATTTCTCCGATCAACTATCTGTATTGGTCCCTCAACATAGGACACATCAGGTCTGAGCTGTATAGGTTCTGGGTCCACTATCTCCTCTGGACCAGGGTAACACTTCTTCAACATTGATACAAGAAACATGTCATGTAAATTGGGAAACTCGGATGGCAAATCCAACTTATGGGCTACAGGTCCAATCCTCTCAACGATAGGATATGGGCCCATAAACCTAAGAGTCAGTTTGCCTCCCTTATTAAACCTCAATACTCCTTTCCATGGTGGAACTTTCAGATACACGTCATCACCATCTTGAAACTCAAGAGGTTAATGCCTCTTCTCCGCATAACTCTTCTGCCTATCATGTGTAGCTTTCAACTACTCTCTGCATGTCCTCAAGAGTCTGAGTGGTCTTCTCAGACTGACCATCCGTTTGTGGGTGATAAGTTGTACTGAATCTTAATTTTTATGCTCAAAGCACAAAGCAACTGATTCCAAAACCTGGATGTGAGCTTAGGATCTCTACCTGATATAATTGAAACTGGAATACCATGCAACCTGACTATCTTATCCACGTATATCTTAGCCAACTTTAGGACATCAAAGGTTGACTTTAACATGAAGAAAGTGAGCATACTTAGTCAGTCTATCCACAATCACCATATCGAGTCACAACCTTTGGGTGTCCTGGACAACCCTATCACAAAATCCATTGTGGTATGTTCCCACTTCCACTTTGGTATAGGAAGAGATTGCAAGGTACCTGCAGGTTTCTGATACTCAGCCTTAACCTACTGGCACACACTACATCTAGCCACGTACTCAGCTACATCCTTTTTCATACCTGACGACCAGTACAACTCCTTGAGATTCATGTACACCTTAGTGTTACGTGGATGCATAGCGTACATCGATGCATGTGCTTCCTCAAGAATCTTTTCTTTCAAATCACTGTCTCGAGGTACACAACATATCATGCTAATACAACACACCATCATCTGAAAACCTAAACTTTGGTCTTTTCCCCCTGTCATGTCATGTACGATCTTCTGCAACCCAATGTCACCCTACTGTAGTTCCTTGATCTGATCATAAAAAGTAGGCTTGACTTGCATCTATGCAATCAAACCACTATGTTATGTCACCCTTAAGTCTAAGTTCAACTTTCACATTTCTACTAGCATGTCTCTCTCGAAACATGCCATAGAGAATGCATCAGTTGTTGAACTTAACTTCCTGCTGAGGGCATCAGCTACTACATTCACCTTTCCAGGATGATAATCTATCATTATATCATAATCCTTAATCAATTCTAATCATCTCCGCTGTCTAAGATTCAGATCCTTCTGGGTAAAGATATGTATCAAGCTCTTATGATCTATAAACACCTGGCACACCTCACCATAAAGATAGTAACGTCATGTCTTATGAGCATGAACTACAACAACTAATTCCAGATCATGTGACGAGTAATACTCCTCATTCTATGCTACTAACTTCTTATTACTACTGTAAGAATTTATTTCAAAATTATATCTTACTCTTTTCTCCGAGTCATTTTCATATTGTGTATCTACCTTCCAGATTAGCTAACATTAAACCCTGGATTTTATTAGTGCTAGGTTACCTTTCATAGTGCAAATCGTATGATCTTGTTTTATAAAGATACTAGTATTCAAGGTCAAATCACTAGCGACATCCCTTGAACTACTTCAACTCTAAACATTCTAGGGTTTGGTCCTTATCAGCAACATAGCATTATTGTGGTGTGACTTTGCTTCCTTAGTTTGAAATCAAACTTTAGATCTCATAAGTTCATCCATCTACTTGTAATGAATACAACAGATATGAATAATCATCAATGAACTATAGATATATAACAGAAATGTAACATCAGCCAAGTTCTCTAGCATAACTTATTAACACAAATGCTACAAATAAACATGATACTTGTTACCCAAACATCACACATGGCTCACAAGGCCATTCATATCTTGTCACCTCTCACTAGGCAACAACTTATTCACATGGCTCACAAGGCCATTCACATCTTGTCACCTCTCACTAGGCAACAACTTATTCACATGGTTCATAAAATCCGTACACATTATTACTTTTATTAAGCAACAACAACATCAACACACAAAAAGCCAATCAACATTTATTATATAAATGTCACAGCCCAAACTTGGCTATATTCATCATCTCATCATACCTGCATGGTTATTAGGCATGATAACAGTCATACAAGATATTTATCACATCATGTGATACAATAGTAATACCATCATTCCTTAACCAGGAATTAGGGTTCACTATCAAACAGGGCTTATCATTCCCTTTTCCCCAAATTAGGGTTAGGGTTCCCCATTTCTCATTAATTCAGACCCTCTTGAGTTAACCAACTTTATCTTGTATTAAGGTATCTCCCCTCTTAATGCATTCCATCACAGAATACTCACCTTTAGCATATAATGCATAGGCCACACATTAGAATTGTCCAGCTATCTCACATGATATGGACTTATCTTAGTTTAAGACATAACTTTATTATAAAGTTGCCTATAAACAATCGCAATGATACACCCTCAACTAGGGTTTACTAATCATGTATTGGATCCATGCATTTGTTATACATTATTGATTAGTACCATTAAGGTATTTCTCACCTAATCATTAAATTTAATCTGAACCTTATTGTGTTCCTTTATTTCTAATTAAGGATTGCTCATATGAGGTCCCAATGTTGGGTCTCCGATATCAGTTCCAACAAATTCTTAGTTGTTCAAATCTTTCTCTTATATCTCAACATCTTAGTGTATGTACATTCTTACTATGATGTGAGTCTAAATTATCCAGAGTCTACTCTTATTATACTGTTAATAGGAGTCATTAGATCTCAGTAACGCATCCTGCTAGCCGGACCAGGCCGAACCTGTAGTCCTGAAGCCAAGAGCTACTCAGGATTAACCAACTCCTATTAATCTCAAACATGTGGAAAGAATATCCACCTAGGGCAGACTCATTTAAACATAATTTCTGGTCTACTTAATACAAAGAATATAAACAATAACTAAATCACTTCATGACACACAACAATATAAAAGAATCATATTTATTCTATAAACTGAAAATCTAAATCCATACATATAAGAGCATTTCTAATGATTTCCAATCAAATAAGCAATATAAAGCAAGAGTTGCATCGCATCCTATGTTTAATCTCTTACTCCTGCATAAATTTCCAGTTTCTTAACCCTAAGATTTCTAGGGTTTCTCTCTAGCCTATCCTTCCTCTGCATACCTGGCCAGGGCATCCAGAGAAGAATAGACAGAGTAGCTCGATACTGGTCAATCTAAGTATTCAGACACCTGGCCAGGGTATCTAAACACTCAGACCTCCCAGAGCTAAAGGCATATCACTTCTTATCTTCCTCACTTATAACTTTATCTTTTGATCCTAATGATCCCTGATGACTCAGCCTAAGCTCTCTACTTGGTTCTCGTGACCACATCCTCTTCCTGCCATCTGCAATAGTATAACAAAATACTTCCTGTTAGAAAATTGCAGTTAGAAGGAAGACACCTAAGTCCTAATCCTATTGGTCTCTTATCGTCCCCTGACCTTGACTTAGAGTATTCATATACTCAACCTATGCTCTGATACCAACGCTGTCACACCCCGATCTCACACTAACCACTAATCACGAGATTAGGGCGCGACGGAGGGATTATTACATAAACAAATCACTGAGAACTTTTTCTTTTTAAAACCTCGTAATGATATCCGAATTACAGCTGTAAACTAAACATAATAAACTATTGCGGAAGCATTTCAATTAAACTGGCTAGAGAACATAAACAGAGTTTACAACATGTAACATTGTTTAACAGAAAGTAAAACATAACAGTTAATTTACACCTTTTACACATTCGCCATACATACTCTCTCTCACCCACACCATGTCCCAAGGATCGAGGGGAAAGGACTAAGAGACCTCTATCTAAACTAACTACATATACCTTCTACATACTAAGTGTTAGGATGAAAAGATCCTTCTGATTCATGTTGCTGATGTTGACCTGAAAATGTTTGAGTAGAGGGATGAGCCTACTCGCTCAGTGAATAACATTTCATTTAGCTATCAATAAACAACTCATCAGATAGATAAAATTGAAATAAAAGATAAGTGCAGTACTAAACAGGGTAGTTCTAATGACATAGCAGATTTACAGATAACAATCTCATTTCAAGCAACATCAGATATTTTAAACAAATAAACTGATATAGAGAATTGGTACAGAAATTCAGATCTCTTAACATATTAAGCTTTCCGTGATCCTACATGATTACATATTTATATCATTTTATGCCCTAATCATATGCAATGTACTATGCATATAAAGATCTGTAGCGAACTACGATCCCACCGTACAAGACTTAGCGACACACCCGGGAAATGCTAAGTCTAACTGCCAGCCCTGGTCTGCTGCAGGACTCTCAGGCTCACAAGGCCTCACTACACTCTCAAAAGAGTGAACTCTAGACTCCTCCTCTAACCTGAGCACACAGGCGGAGAGTCTTACCGGGTTACCACCGTGACACAAGCACGGATTAATGTTGAATAACCCCTATTTACTCCAGTGCCACCGTGACACACGCACAGATTATTGTTGAACACTGCCTCTCTCTATCCTCGTGCCACCGTGACTCCGCACAGTTATTGTTGCAACACGAGTTTCACCCCCCCTGGTGCAGACCTCTCAAAGGGGTTCTACGGTGTTAGGGCACCTAAGTCTATTAACTGATTAACATATAAACATTTAAACATGAATATCACATTTACTGATTTCATATCAGATCACAATACACTGTCATTCTAAACTGACAGAGTAATATATTTCAAATCATTGTAATTTCTGAGAAATTCTCATACCATGCATTCAGACAAATTAGAAATGCATAAATAACCCAACTTATTTCAATTTGGCACATACATAGCGAATTTACGCAAATGAACATCTTATTGCACAAATTAAAGAAATTTACTTCACATATGAGAATCATACTCAACAATTATCAATTCTCTAAAATTCTCGAAAAACGTGCACATTAACCCAAATCCTGGTTTGTGCATCACTTAACTCAATTAAGAGTTAATTACATATCGCAATACAATTTAATAACAATACTTGAGAATTTCTGGTAATACTTCAGAGAAATGTGCCATTTCATGTAAATATCAATTTACACATATTAATGTCAAAAGATATATGCAACTAGGGTTTTCATGCATATTTTATTTATTCATATCAACTTTGAAATCGTACATCTGATAATTTATCAGAAATCTTCATTGTCTGGGTTCATACCCCAAATCATACCATTTTCAGACATGAATTTCTAATTTCAACATTCAAATGAGCAATTTAGGTTCCAATGAACCATATAAATCTACTGATTCAATCCATACTGTTCAAATGCTAAATTTAATCATATAACAGTGTCTAGAAGCATTTTATGAACTAAAAAGGTCGGGCGACGCCAAACGCTGCCCGACGCCTGATAACGCCTGTTATCAGCGTAATTCACGCACAAAATAGAAAATATTCAAACGCCTGAGTTTATTAATGATAAATAAATGAAACCCTACTCACAGTGATTCAGGATGCCCGAATTCGTCCGCAAATGTGTCCAGGGCTTGTTTCCGGGCGGATTTCAGTTGTCTTCTACCTTGGATTTTACACTATTCTACAGCAATTTGGTTGTCTTCTACAGCAGCTTACCACTGATTGAAAAGCAACGCTCGATTGGAAACCAAATCGCAGCTAGGGCTGCGGATTCCTGCTAACACCTCAGAACCGAGCTCAATCGCACCACTGGTTCATCTTCCTCCTTGGTTCAGCCCTGGGATTCAGCCTACTGCAAACAGCAGCTTCGTCACGCACGGACAAGTTGGAAGGAACTTTGGTTAGGTGCTGAATCTTAGCTAAAGGCCGCGGAATCACACCGGGAACTCGAGGTCGGAGCTCAAGGGAGCTCCCCTGCTGCTGGGTGCGCCCACGATGGCTCCCTTAGCTGGCCGCTGCAGCTGCAAATGCTGTTGGTGGCCGCAGCTACAGGGCGCCGCCCTAGCTGGTCGGCCGCGGCTGGGCAGGAAAAGGAGAGGGGAAGGAAGGAAGGAGTGGAGGAAGAAGAAGAGAAGAAGAGAGGGAGGAGAGGCCAAGAATCACCCTGCCTCCGCTCCGTTGTAGGTATCGATCGCACTGGTAGGGCGCCGCTCAAGCGGTTCCCTGTTCCATCGGTCGCGTAGAGAAGAAATGGGATAAGGGTAAAAGAATAAAAGGGAAAGGAAAATTAATAGCCAAAACAAACTGGAAAAATTGCAACCAAGTCCAGGACTTCTTGAAAATACTATAACTCCCGCCTCGAAAGTCCGATTAAGGTGATTTCTCTTGCAAACTGCCAAGCACAGAATCCACTACAATCTCAAAGTGAATACTCATGCTAATTATACTGTCTCACTTGATCAAAGAACTCAATGCATCAGCGAGTACTTAATTCAACTTAATGAACTTAATAATCAACATTGCTATCATCATCAATTATCTCATATGAGTAAATCTCAACTATTGATTCATGACATAGCTTATCTTGATTAACCATGCTATTTAATAATATACTCAACACTAATCAAGGTGTTTCATGCTAATTGAGGTATTTACTGGCTAACCTCAACGTGGGTCATAACACATGGTGTGCAGCTGCAACCCTCGCGGCAATTACAACAAGAAGAGGAATAGTCGGCCCACTGGTACAATCTTGACACCAGCTCGGGGTCGCAGTCCTACGCGATGGAGGAAGAAGAAGACAGTGAGGAGGAAGAGGTAGAGCTGGAGCATGAAGGAGACGATGTTCTGGCACATTTGGAGGCAGACAGAGAAAAGACCCTGGGCAAAGCACCGACGGGGGTGTCCTATGGTAGAGGACCCCGAGTGCATGACAAGGTGAGTCGTCGCCTCTAGGTATGGTTTTGAGAAGACCATTGAGGATCTAGGAATCAAAGAAGCAGTGGAAATGGGCTTGAAGAGGATTGGGTTGTGGAATATTCTTTTCACACCCCAACCTACATATCCCGCATTGACCAGAGAGTTCTTTGCCACTCTCGAGAAGACTAAAGTGAGGGGTTGTGATGCACTCAGATTTGCCATGATGGGCAACATGCACCCCCTCACTTCCACTGAGATGAATGCTATCTTCACCTCTAGTCCTGAAGAAGCCGTGAAATTGGATGACTGCTTATTAGAGAGAGAGAGGCCAGTTTGGACTATGCCTATTATTGGAAGAGCTTCACGGACAATGAGGACTACTACGCGGGTAGATCAAAAACTGCTGTTGCCATAAGTAACCCGCTAACACGCTACGTGCAGAAGGTCTTGGCAAACACGATTGTAGGCAGATACGACAACCAAGGCACCATTTGTCAAAAGGATATGATTGTTTATGATCAGTATGCACTACAAGAGGTATATTGACCTTGGAGTTCTTTTGATTGACCATCTAAAGGGCGTACCCTACAAGAGCTCGAAGCTGTTCGTTATGGGAGGGTTCGTCACTTCTATTGCACTGGCGTTGGGATACGATCTCTCGGGGGCACAAGACGCGATTGAGGCAGAACTTGTTGACCTCAACTATCTGACGCGCTCGCACACCATAAAAATGAAGGATAAAAGAATGATTTATTTAACTACAAGTGTGCAGGATTTTGAACTAGAGTTGCCATATCACGCGGAACCCCTAATATCTGTGTTGGGACCTGGCAACAGGATGAGGGAGAAACTAATGGCATGGCAGCAAGACCACCCGAGGGAGACGTATACTAGGGGAGCCGCTGCCGTACATGAAGACGTTTTCGAATCTAATGTACAAGGGCAGGAGCAAGAAGATGCAGAACAAAGGCAACCCCGAAGAACAAGGAGGGATGAGGGGACATCCCAGCTGCAGCCACCCTCAGGGAATGCCTATGACATGGCCACAATCCAGGCACACCTTGAGAATATTCAGAAGACCCAAAGGGACATGCAGCTTTTCCAGCAGTACATGTGGCAAGATCAACAACATATGCACTATCAGATCAACCACTTGTACCAGTACCAACATGCCCAGGCAGCAAGAAACCCCGAACGGGGTGCAGACTTTTGGGGTGGTATAGCTGGACATCCATAAGCATACCCTCCACCCCAGGATGACTACTGGGGGCACTACTACCAACATCCTCCATCAAGCTCAACTCCAGCCTCAGCTCCTCCTCCAAATCCTCCGCAGATGCCAGACCAGCCACCGCAGCCATGACACTTCCCCTATCTCCCCTAAGCTATAGTTTCATGCTGAGGACAACATGATTCTAAAGTTTGGGGTGGGTAGGGCGGTACGCATCACTCTATCTCTCTTTTTGTCATTTTGATATCACCTCTGCCATCTAGTTTAGTTTTATTGTTTTTGTTCTTTGCATTACATCTTTGCATGGAATGTAGTTGCTTTCTGCATTTTTGAGTAATTTTTCAAAATTTTTGCTCTTTTTCCTTTTTCATATAATGCATTGAATTCTCATGTAGTTTTTGATAATTTCATATGCATGTTAAGTAGGATTTGTTGCTTTACGCTTTAAATTTCCCTAAGGTAGGTTTAGATGTGATTTAGTGCAAATTGGCACCATTTTGGCCAATTTTGCCCAGATTTGAATATTCTTACTCTGATAGGATGTTTTGACTTAATCTCCAATGTTTGAAATGAAATGGTTTACTCTTGTAACAAATGCATGCTACATTCTTAGATCTTATTGATATATGGTCTTGTTTGTGACTTTTTACATGTGAACAACATCACTTGGTAGAAATATGAATATTTGGTAGAAATATGAATATTGTGTTAATTCTATCATGTGGTGTGATATTACTTGGTGAAGTGTTGAATTAGCTTTCATGCAGGGAATCTTATGTTGAAAACTACACTGATGACCCCTCTTTGATCCGACCATTCTTCCACCACCTTCATACCTCTCCGCCTCATGAAAAGATGCCAAGAGTGCACATATCAGCCGTGGCCACCCACAAAAGTTTGGGGTGGCCACATCTCTACCTCCCCGCTTCACTCTATCCACCTTGTGCCCTACCTACACCAAGGGCAAAGAAAAAGAAAATAAAAGCAAAAATAAATAAAAGGATGCTCATGTTTAAGAGCATTCAAATAAAGAAAAGAGGAGTGTGTAAAAGCACTCCAAATCTTACCGCAACCCTTTCTTCTTCTTTTATACCCATTGAGCTAGAAAACGTCAAATCTAGCTCACTTTACCCTTTCTACAGCTAAGTGGATTATCTAGTGTGGTTTGAAGAATAAGACTAAATGCATGAAAGTGAAACAACACTCCTAGTCACCTTTGATTAAAACCAACATGAAACGGTTTACCCGGAATAACATAAAGGACATATGGACAACTTGTGTTTCTATGCTTTATATTTGAAGTTTGTATGGTCAGTGCTCAGTTCATGAATGGTTTGTGAAAGAAGGAGAGGAGAGATGTGAGACACATGCACTTAGTCGCTTCCAAGACCATATATTCAATAATTTTTTGTTGCTTTGCATTTGTCATTTGTTTTTGTTGAAAAGAACGAAAAAGAGAGATTAAGTTGGAGCATACTTGAGGACAAGTATGTTTTAAGTTTGGGGTGGTGATGCAACCCTATTTTAGGGCTCCATCTTGTGCCATTTTGTACTTAAGTTGCATCTAAACATGTTAGATTACAAGTCTTTTTCCCCAATATGATTATCATTGTAAATATGCTTATGGATGTTCTTTGCACTGTTTTTCAGGTACTTGGGCCATGCTTAGATGGAAGAGAGAGAGAGAGAGAGAGAGAGAGAGAGAGAGAGAGAGAGAGTTCTAGGGTTCCCCCACTCAAGGAGGGACCCAAAGAAGGCCCCAAAGTCTCCCTCAACCTACCTCCAGTGGCTAAGAATCATCCCCAAGCAAAGACATCTGAAAATGACAAAGTCAGAAGCGAAATCAAGCCATGCAAGCCTCACCACGGCCGTGGCCACAATGCCACGGTCGTGCATTTATTGCCAAGATCCAACAGTTTCAACAGGGAAATTCCACAGAGTCCCACGGTCGTGGCCTCCCAACCACGACCGTGGCCAGTGAAGACACCACGACCGTGGCCATCAGCACGGTCATGGCCTCGAGAAGAGAAAACGGCCGTGGGCTCCTCCCACAATTGTCCGTTTATTGATCAAAGAAGTCAGTTGCCAATAGGGTTTTTGCCCAGAATGCCACGACCGTGGCCGAAGACGATCAAGACGACAGTGGCCCCTCCCACGGTCACCTCCTCCTCCTCCAAAACAGCCGTGTTAAGCCACACGGCCGTGGTGCATGTGACCCACCACGATCGTGGCACTCCGCCACGGCCGTGGCCACCACCATACTTCGCTTGTTCACCACTTCTTTCACACCAAGACCGTGTTCACCCCCACGGCCGTTCCCCACTACCCTCACCACAGCCGTGGTACACCCACCACGACCGTGGTGATCACCGACCCTACACAACTTTGCACTGTTTTTCCTATTATACCCCCACTTAGCCCTAACTCCTATATAAGCACTAGTTGCTTCTAGGGCTCGAGGGAGAGCACCCCCTAGCCACTACCCAGCTACTCCCTCACTACTCCTTGCATCCATTACTCCCATCCACCTACTTTCCTTGCATTTAATCCCATTTCCACCCACTTTCCACTCATTTCCACCATAGAAACCTAGTTTCTCTAGGTTTATATCCATCCATTCCCCTATTTCCATGCTCTTGGGCACCATTGGAGGAGGAGGATTGTGGCTGGAAGTAAGGAGGTGAAGAAGTCAAGCTTTATCAAGCATCCATGGCATTTCCTACTCTCTTTCCCTTCTCCTTTGTTTCTATTTTGATCATGTATAGCTAAGCCCCCTTTGGTGGGCTGTTTGGGGCAAAAATGTGACTTTGATACCATGTTGGGGGAATATAATTTGTAATGAACATATTTCACTTCTATGATGATTGCCTTTGCTTGTATCTCATTTCCCATTACTTGTGCATGTGATTGTTGTTTAATTACATTAATTGCTTGCCCTGTGGTGTTTGAAGACATTTGCCTCTAGGATGTTTTGGTTTCTATGTAGCTATCATAGGATTGGCTCCTAGGTCCTTAATTCAGATCCCTAGCTAGCCCCCTATCTTCCTACATAATCACCTTCTACCTACATGCAAATGTGAGTTCTAAGTGACTAGTATAAGTGTGATTAGTGCAATTGCCTAGGATTTCCTAAAGGCTGAGGTGTCTAGTGGCATGAGGTCAAATATCCTCATCTCTACTCCCATCCTTACCCTTGGTCCTCAATTGACTAATACCGCTTATCCTAGAGACCTAGACTTGGTAAGTCCTATGAGAATTACACCTAGCCCTAGTTCTCCAACTAGTAGTGTAGGGTACATCCTCATAACACCCACCTTGTTGTTTGGTTTGGTAGCCTAGAATGAAATATGCTAATTGCTTATTATGGTGACACCCCCCAATTAATGTCAAGGTCACATTCCCAAACAGCCCACCTCCTTCATCTAATTGCTTAAAACCTTAATTGCTCTGTTTGCTTGTTAATGCTAGTGTAGTTCAATTGCTTTAGTTAACTTAGTTGATTGCCTAGTTTTTCTAGCTAAGTGTTAATTTAGGTATTTGATCTTGATTAGTGGTTAAATTAGGCACTCAATTTCTAGTTGCTTGCTTAGTCTAGTGTTAGTTTTCTCTTGCTCTTGTTTAGATAGCTTGTTGACTTAGATTGCTAATTTAGCCTTTTGATAATTTAGTTTCAATTGTTGCTTTTCCTACTCGCTAACTTAGCTTAATCAACAACCAACCAACCAACCTTTTAAACCCTAAAAACCTTACTCTCCGCAATAGGAACGTATCCCACACCGTCTAACTCAAGTGCCCCCTCTATCTCTGTGGATCGACCCTGTACTTGCGGCCTCACCTATACTACGACACGACCCCGTGCGCTTGCGGGCGTAGTGTCTTAGTAGACGTAGGTAGTTAGTGTAGGTCTTACAAAATTTGAAAGCATAAGATCCCACATCCCGTGTGCTCCGACCTCGTGGGGTGTAAAAGCACCACTAGCGGGGACGCACCAAGCTAAAAAACAACTACTTTCTTATTTTTAACACATAGAATCATGATATGGAATATCAGAATGAAACTATTTCATCTGACTTGTCTGGGATGTCTATCCACGTCCTCTATTGTTACTAGAAAATTGCCTCCTTTGTGAGCCTTGCTGACTCTGCCCCTGAGGTTGAGTCATCATCAAATTTCCATCTGGACAATCCTTTGCCAGATGTCCTGGTTGTCTACATTGGTAACAGATCATGGGCGCAAAATGCTTGTGAGATCCAGTCACCGATGTTGATGCTATATCAAAGGCTCTTCTTGGAACACTACTACAATCCCTACCCCTACTCGATGTCCATTGTGTCTGGGTATGGAATCTTGGTGATGCTGCCGATGCAGAAAATCTCGGCTTCTTAAAACTTTCGGATCTTTGTCCTTGAAACTGAGTGTATACCTTCTTACCACTGGTCTGTCGTTTCTCGATTTCAGACCTTTCTATCCTCCTTACCGACTCCAAAAAAGTGGAAAACCTCTCCCTATTCTCTAGAGCAGACACATGAGTGGTTAGTTCAGCGTTCAACCCCTTCTCAAAATGCCAAATTCTTTCCTCATCATTAACTACCATATGCGGACAAAACCGCAACAGCTCCATGAACTTAGTTTCATACTCGCTAACGTTCATTTGTCCTTGTTTGATCCTCTCAAATTGAGAGATCTTCTCGTCTAGATATGTTTTAGGGAAGTATCTACTAACAAACTCTCGTCGGAATACCTCCCATCCAATTTCCTCACATGGTCTCATATCTTCCTCTATCATCCACCAATGACCAGCACTCCCTTTTAGGAGGTACACAACATGTCTTACCTTTTTAGCTTTAGGAATATCAAGGATCCTGAAAGCCTTTTCCATCTCTGTCAGCCACAAATCAGCATTTGTTGGACCAGATGTACCAGCATTATCTATGGCTCCAACCCGACGAAGTCTCTCAAAAGTCTTGCTGACTCCATAACCCTCATGGTGGGTTGGTGCCCTATATGTAGGTGGTGGCATCCTATCTGCCATATGTGTCATGGATGTCAGGAATTTCTCAAATAGAGCATGGAGGGATAGATTTTCTATCACAGCTGGGTCAATCTAGGGCTATTCAGGTACAAGCCCTTCCCTATTCTGGTCTCTTGCACCTCCTCCTGGAGCAGCAACACTGCTCTTAGCAGCATGTTCTTCATGTGGTCCAGACATCTTCAAGTTTTTCTTCTCCTATGTGAGCAGAAGATAATATCAAATGAATTGGAAGACACTTAGAACAGACTCAACAACCTTAGTCCTATGTCTCTGTAGACTCAACGAACCTAGAGCTCTGATACCACTTAATTGTGGCATACTACTCACAAAAACATAATTAACTAATGCGGAAGCATTCACTAAGCAGCGGATTACCAAAAATCACTAAAAATTAAAACCTTTTTACCATGGGGTCCATCAAATGAAAACTTTATCACATAGAATAAAAGTAACATATTTACATCCTGATTTAAAGGTACATGACTTGCATCATCTCTTTCTGAAAACTACAAGCATCAACTGCTCTTGTTGAACTAAACACAAGCAGTGTAAAATATCGAGGCACTGAGCCAAAATCTCGAAAGCACTAAATACTACTCCGAGGACTTGAGAGTACAGAGATGACACATAAGACTCTATTTACATCTATACAAGGCATAAAAACCAGTGTCTCCACCTGAGACTTCACTATTGTCCCTGCTGCTGTTGTTGTTGTCCTTCTCTTACTGAAGGATTCATGTCTCCTCGTCCGTGACCACCTAAAAATCTAGTTCCCATGGGGGTGAGACAATTGTAAATTGCCCCAGCGAGAGATATAACTCTCCGCCAGTAACATTATTATTGCAGCTTAAGAAGATAAATAGGAACAAAGGAATCATATTTGTTTGACAACAGTTAATTCAATGTCTAACAGATTAGAACATTATTCTTATTAAAAGCATAAGCAGCTATAACTTGATAGAGCAATATGTCACTTATCCATTAAGGAATATGAAGAACATGTATAACATTTATTCACTATAGAATCATTTCCACAACATTAACTCTCTTCAGGCTTAGATCATATATCTAATGTCTGGCATTGTCATTTTGGAGTCATAGCCTATAACCATACTCTTTTCACAAAGTATTGGGATCTTAATCCCTCATCTCATCAAGTACATTTCCATTTCCTAACAAGCTCATCATCATAACTATAGAATATGGGTATTTGAACCCTTAACTCATCATGGAACACTTGTTACCACTTATTAGGTAACTTCATACCTTCAGGTCATCTGACCAAGGACATTAGGAATCTTGCTACATAAAGTCTTTCACATAGAACACAAAGTTCAATGATTTTTGTTACACAAAGCATTGCACATAGTACACAAAGATCATATCACCTCTTATTACCCCCTCAAAGCTATAAGGCATATTATGGCTTATAAAACTCATAAACAAGCTCAATAATTAAAACATCACATGGCACACACATGGCTCATTAATTTTTAGATTACTTCTCACTGAGCATCAAAGCATATGAAGGCTTATAAAGCCTATAAAACATTCTCAATACATAGAGTACCATAGCCCATACCTGCCTATACTCCTCATCTCATCATTCCTGCAAGATTAGTATTCATGATAGCAATTATAATGCTTTCATATCAGCACCATACAACACTAAGTAATACCACTATTCCCTTTTTAGGGTTCATGGTTTCTCTTTCATATCAGCACCCTCCATTAGGGTTTTCCCATAATAACCACTTAGGTTCTTAAGATCATATTATTAATGATCAGCCCTATTTCATTACTTCTCACAGCTAGAAGCCAATATTGATAACATAAGTATTCGATCATACTTATTTATTCTCATCAATCATCATTGAATGTATTATCAACACCAAGTATGAGTTTCTCTCTCATCTTAATCAAAATATGATTACATCATAGTTTATAGGTTTGGATTAACCTTTTCATAGGGCATGTTAGCCTACATTCAACAAGGTCCATAACATCTTGATACCATCTCAATATAACAATGACATGACACATCTCATGTGTCATTCATCCAATTATATTGGACTTAAGCACATCAAGTATATCAGTGTTGGGGTGTTGGATGTGATATCTATCATATCTTGATGTATCACTTCCCTCAACACCTTTATCTTACATGAGTTCATCCACTTAGCATGTATTAGGGTATCTCCCATCCTAATACTTTATATACCAGATCATCACATTCATCATGCAATGTATTGGTCATTAGACACTCACTTAGAATATACAACCATCGCCAATAATATGGACTCATCCTTGAGTTAGGAACTATTGATATAAGGATATCCATTATCAACCTCTCTAGGTGTTACATTTGTCAAAACATTAATCACTATTCCATTATTAGGAATATGATTCTCCATATTTATAATTTGAGGATTCACATAGCATTTTTTTGTAGATTATATGAATTTCACATAGTATTGCTCTTCATTAGAATTTCACATAACATCCTTCTATATCAGGGTTTCACCTAGTATTATATGAAATTAGGATTTCACAACACATCACCCAGTGATAGGGCTTCACCTAGCATTAGTGGCACTACCCTTTATTAGGGTTTCATATACCTTTACCCCATTTTAGGGATTTAAGGTTTACCATTCACATCCAAGTAGGGTTTCTCATACCCCATTACCCAATTAGGGTTAGGATGTACAATTCCCATTAAATTAGGGTTTCTTACATTGTTACACTAAGTTAGGGTTACATAATCACCCTAGATTATGGTTTCACTCAGCTTTTCCCCCAATTAGGGTCTCACATAGCCTTGCCCTGGATTAGGGTCAAGGTACATCAATCTTTTCAATGAGGATTTCATGATCTCATATTATGGATCAAACCCTGATTACACCTTTATTCATAATGAGAGGATTATGGCTTATTAAGTAAGCAATCATCTCTCCCTCTCTCATCCTCTTTAGGATGTTAAATACTCCAAGATTGATCTAGGTTAACTCTTCAATTGAGTAAACATAGATAGGGTTAATCTTCATAATAACCATTGATCTACATCATTATTAACCGAGTAGCTAATTGAGCTTTGAACATATAAGGTGTACAAATGGTTTAACCAATTTGAACCTCAAAGGTTTCGGTCACTTAGACCTCAAACAGTCTTGGTCACTTAGGCCTCAAATGGTCTTGACCAATTAGGTTCAAACGGTTTGAAAACCGTTTAGCAAAGTTGGTTCTTGAAACTGTTTAGACAACACATCTTGAAACCGAATTAACTTGAGTCTCCAAACAGTTTGAGACCGTTTGGTCTCAAACGGTCTTGAGACCGTTTGGACTCAAACGGTCTTGAGACTGTTTGGACTCAAACGGTCTTAAGACCGTTTGGTCCAAACCCTCTCAAAACCGAATGGGCCAAAAAGGGTCTTCAACACTTAATCGATTCAAGGTTCCAATCCATGAACCAACTATCAATTGGACCACTAAAGTATTCATCAATTGAACTACTGAAATCACCATTCAATTAAACCTTCAATTTAGGGTTTTGAACCCAATTGAACTAGGGTTGATAATCAAGAAGCCATCACTTAGGGTTTTGAAATTGAGGAACCATCAATGATTGACATTTTGGAACCAATTCAATTGAAATCAGTGAACCATCATCATTACATGATATGACCTGACGTCAAACGGTCTTGAATGACCCCCAAACGATCTTGAGGTCGTTTGGATGATCTGCAAATGGTCTTGAGACCGTTTTCCCATCTCATCATCAAAATCCATGACATCCAATTAGGGTTTGGATCATTGGATTGATGATCAAATCAACAATTGATTGCATTTCAATTTGGTATCTTTGGATCTTCAAATACCCAACCATACTCAACCCTAGACCTCCAAACAGTCTTGGTTGACCTCCAAACAGTCTTGAGACCGTTTGGGTGATTCCCAAACGATTTTGAAACCGTTTGGGTCAATCAACCCAAAGTTCTAACTCAATCACATAAGAAATCAGCACTTAACCCGATTAGGGTTTGGTGATTGATGGTCCTTTAACTAGTGAACCAATTGAAACTAGTCAATTATATTTAATGGGTCATTAACCATCAACATTATCAACAATTCTCCAAATGGTCAACCATGGTCAACGCCCCCAAACGGTTTGAAACCATTTGCCCTCAAAAGGTTTGATGAAACCGTTTACTCTCAAATAGTTTGAAACTGTTTGCTCCCAAACGGTTTGTGAAACCGATTTAGCATATGTGTTGAAACTGTTTGCCTTGGATATTTGGTGAGGTGTATGCTTATGATGATGTCATCATCATCAAGCTCTAAACTCACGAAACATGCTGTGATTTCCATGGTGATTGCACCAATCAACCAAATCAATTATCATGAATGAAGAAAAGATCATTATTTGATAAGGAATTGATTGCAATAACAAAGTTAAGGGTTCAAGTTATAAAACCCGCCTCCAATTGAGCTCCAAAGCTCCAAGCTCATGCCAACAATGGTGGATGAAGCTTTTGCAACTCCCCCTAGGATCATCCTCAAGCTTTTGGTTGAAAAGATTGGCAACATGTTGGGGGTCGTCCTCCTAATCCTCCCAAGCTCCTTGGTCGGTTTCCAAGCAAAGAGAAGATGTGGGTTCCAAAAAAACCTTTGTTTGGGCTAGGAAAGGGTCTTTTTATAAGAAATTCAATGAGAGAGAAAATGTTTTATAAAAGTCTTTTAATTCCAAAATTGTTGCCACCTTCTCCCCCTTGGTTTATTGTATACAACGGCATCTCTATCCCCACCGAGCTCCCTTCCATTATCCAAGAATTAAGGGAAAAGAAATTAAGCACCTTAACCCTTATAATAGTAATTTCCATATTTGAGTGGAAATTCTTTTTCTTATAATAATGGTGAGTGGAATTTTCACCTCCTTAGGATATTTCATGGTCCTTGCAAATCTCAAGGACGTCCACACACATCTAAATCCATCCATTTTAATTTTGGTTGAAAGCCCTTTAATTAATACATTTATTTTTGCACTGAATTGAATTAGGGTTTCAATTAGGATTAAATCTTGATTATTTTAATATCAAGATTCTCTCTCCTACAACTTAATTCAAATGAGGCGCCCCTCTAATTTTCTTTGCACTACATGATGCCAAGAAACATTAGGGACCTTATTGAATTGGTAATTTGCATATTAAACCCTAGGTTTTGGGTAAATTGCACATTACACCAAAACTAGGTTTTAATGCACAAACATTGCTTTATCAACTCTTTCTTGGTACTCAGGATACCACAAGCCATAACTCTGCATCATCTTCATTCTCATGATGCTTCAACACATGAGGAACATATTATCATGTTCAGTTTGCAATTTAACCCCTCAACTTGGGTAATTTGCACTTTAGTCCAAATCAAGTAAAACATTACTTTAACATTTTTCAAAAAGGACTAAAATTGAAATATAAGTTCCTCTTGAGTCCTAATTACTTTTCACAAGATAAGATTAAGCATCTACTCAACCTTATTAGGCAAATCATCTAGGGTCAACACATAACCCATTTCAGGGATGTTATAATGATGGATGAGATGATGATGATGATGATGATGATGATGATGATGATGATGATGATGATGATGATGATGATGATGATGATGATGATGATGATGATGATGATGATGATGATGATGATGATGATGATGATGATGATGATGATGATGATGATGATGATGATGATGATGATGATGATGATGATGATGATGATGATGATGATGATGATGATGATGATGATGATGATGATGATGATGATGATGATGATGATGATGATGATGATGATGATGATGATGATGATGATGATGATGATGATGATGATGATGATGATGATGATGATGATGATGATGATGATGATGATGATGATGATGATGATGATGATGATGATGATGGTGATGATGATGATGATGATGATGATGATGAGGATGATGATGACGATGTTGATGATGATGATGATGATGATGATGATGATGATGATGATGATGATGATGATGATGATGATGATGATGATGATGATGATGATGATGATGATGATGATGATGATGATGATGATGATGATGATGATGATGATGATGATGATGATGATGATGATGATGATGATTATCATCATCGTCATCATCATCATCAGCAGCAGCAGCAACAGCAACATCATCATCATCATCATCATCATGTGATGATCACAAGGATGATGATGAGGATGAGCATGAGGATGAAGATGATGAGGAGGATGAGGATGATGGGGATGGTGATGATGATGATGATGATGATGATGATGATGATGATGATGATGATGATGATGATGAGGATCATCATCAGCAGCAGCAGCAGCAACATCATCATCATCAGAAGCATCATCATCATCATCATCATCATCACCCTCACTCATCATCATCATCATCATCATCATCATCATCATCATCATCATCATCATCATCATCATCATCATCATCATCATCATCATCATCATCATCATCATCATCATCATCATCATCATCATCATCATCATCATCATCATCATCATCATCATCATCATCATCATCATCATCATCATCATCATCATCATCATCATCATCAACAACAACATCATCATCATCAGAAGCATCATCATCAGCATCATCATCATCATCATCATTATGTGAGGATGATGAGGATGATGATGAGGATGATGATGATCCTGATGATGAGGATGATGAAGACGATGGTGATCCTCATCTGTCATCATCATCATCATCATCATCATCATCATCATCATCATCATTATGGGAAGATGATGATGATGATGATGATGAGTATCATCATCATCATCATCTTCATCATCCTTATCATCATCATCATCATCCTCCTCCTCAATCATCTTCATCATCATCATCATCATCAATCATCATCATCCCCATCCTCATCATCATCCCTCATCATTATTATCTCCATCATCCTCTCATCATCATCATCCTCATGTGATTATGATGATGAGGATGAGGATGAGGATGAGGAGGATAATGATGAGGATGATCATAATGATGAGTATGATGACGAGGATAATGATGATGATGATGATCATCATCATCATCATCGTCGTCATCATCATCATCATCATCATCATCATCATCATCCACATCCATCATCATCATCAATCATCATCATCCTCATCCTCATCCTCATCATCATTCTCCATCATCATCGTCATCATCCTCAATCATCATCATCATCATCATCATATGATGATGATGAGGAGGAGGAGGAGGAGGAGGAGGATAATGAGGACAATGATGAGGATAATGAGGATGATGATGATGAGGATAATGATGAGGATGATGATGAGTTCCCTTTCTCATTATTCTCATCATCATTATCCATCATCATCATCATTATCATCACCCTCACTCATCATCATCATCATCATCATCATCATCATCATCATCATCATCATCATCATCATCATCATCATCATCATCATCATCATCATCATCATCATCATCATCATCATCATCATCATCATCATCATCATCATCATCATCATCATCATCATCATCCTCCTCATCATCCTCATCATCAATTATTTCTCCGTCATGAATATGAAATAACCCATGTTGTTGTCTGTTGTTAGTACTTACATTTATATTAGTTTTTGTCAACATTTTACATTGTTGTAGGCATAATGGCTTGGGCCTCTACCCCACTGTTACTATTTCATGTTGAAGAATAGTTGGACATTATTCTAGATGATCATTCATTAGCACAACTCACTATACCTAAACATTGGCGTTATCTAAATGGAAGATGCTACACGGCTGGTGAAGTGACCCTAAATTTTGGAACTTCAACATCTGTTGTCGAGGTTAAGTATGATGTTGACAAAAATCTTGTATCCACATCCAGTTGGTGTGAGTGGGTTAGTAAGATGCTCTTGGGTCGTAGTGATAGGCTTTTTCTTCGTCCGGTTCACCATAATACCATCAAGGTTTGGATAACCAACATAAAAAATGAGACACCCGATCATATGGTCCGATTTGAGTACTCGACATGGGATAGCACATATTTGGACTCATTCGATGAGGAGATCACACCTAATTTCCCTTCTATTCCTACTATTGGTACCGTCCATTTCCCTATCACCATCAGTTCAGATTCATATAACAACAATAAGAACCGCGACACAGCAACATCAACAAAGTAGGTCCAAGCAACAAATTTACTTTCCTGTCTTATGCACATGTTTAGGGATGTACAACAAGCCCCTTGTTTAGTTATTGTCATGTTATCTTCTAAACTTTGTTGTCATAATTAGTATTTTGATAACATGTTCAACTTTGAAAGACTATAATGTCTGAATGATTTTTTTTTAATTGTCTGATCTATATGTGTTTGTAAAGATGGTATGAATGCATGTTTCTGTGTGTGAATATGAAAAGAGATGAAATGAATTAATGGAACTGCAGGTTGCTAAATGTGTGTGAGTATGAAATGGAGGAATGAAATGGAACTATAGGTTTCTACATGTGCATGTGATGAATCATATTTGAAATTAAATGTGCTTATGCATATGTGTGAATTACATGATCCATATATATAATATATATGATTGTATATCTTTGTTAATATTTGCAGGTTTGTGGCCTATTGTTGGCTGAAATCAAAGGATGTTGTAAACCTGCAGTTCAACAAAGAACTGCAGGTTCTACATTCTACTGACCAGCCAGACAGCAGGCCTGGGAGCTGATAAGAAGAAGAAAAAAACATTAGCGTCGGTTAAAAACCAACAACTGAAAACAAATGCTTAATTGTGTCGGTTGTTTTCTAGAAACTGACGCCTATGGTCCAACTGCTGGCACTTTGTAATCGGGAACGACTTTGTGTCGTCGGTTATGTAACCAACGCTGAAGGAGTCTACTTTTAGTGTCACCCACTTGGGTGTTGCTTCAAAATCGATGACAAAAGTCTTACTTAACCGACGCTAAAGGTGTTATCTATACTAGTAAAAAAGGAAAATAATTGAATCAACACTACACAAAATTGAGATTAGGAAACACCAGCCTGCATAAAGAGTAACCATGGACCAAGGTCCGATATTTTGTGCATAACTTCCTCGTTTCTAAAAAAAATTTCACAAATAACTTGTGTTGGATTGCAAATTTAATTCCGCATCTATCCATACCATGTTTGTAGCCTAACGTGGAGAATTTGAGAAACACCTAAACTTTTTCTTCAAGTCTTCTGAAACAACTTCTCTCACACCCCACTTATAAATACCTCTACCCCGGTCTTCCTCGATTGTTTTGTGAACCTCCTCTCATCCCATTTTCATACATTCTTAAGTGTGTGGTTTCTGGTGGTCGTGCTTTGATTTCTCCTTGCATCGTCATTTCACCCAAAAGCCAGACATGGTTCTTGGTTTGAGTTGTGGCACCGCTCCCCGACGTCATGTATATTTTCAGAGTGTAATTGGACCTCAGGTAATGGCACTTGTTCTTCATGATCAGTTAGTTAGTTTTATGAATGAACGATGAATGAAGTTTTTCCCCAAACTCTTGAATAAGTTTCTCCTTACCCATCCGACCTCTCTTCCTATCTCATAAATTCCCTACTGATTTGGCTTTTTCTGATTTTGTGGTTGACCAATTTTATAAAATTCATATCTTTTAATTCGCTTGTCCAAAAATTAAAATAAAATATGTTTTGGAATTGGGAAAATATGTTCTTTCTAATAAAACCAAGAAATACTTTTCTTTGTTACTGATTTTGTGATCATGGATATTCTCTTAGACTCTTTTTTTGCCTGGGTGCAAGTTGGACTTATTTGATTATATGTGCCCACTTTGAGGTGGATGTTTATTTGATGATATGTGATGTCTTTTCCCACTTGCATGTGGATGTTTGTGTTTTCCATTGTGTGATGGCAACATTGTATAATCTGACTATGATTTCTACTTGCCTCTACATTTTACATGCTATGTGATTCAGTAGCACTAGAGTAGTGTAATTGCATTGGTTTTGTCTCATTGTGATTCATGGCAACATTGTGATATTTTGGATGGTGGATGTGTGGTTCCCCATGCCAGGGCAGGATGTGTGATTCCTGGACCATGTTATATATATTTGGGTGGTGGATGTGTGATTTCCCATGCCAGGGTAGGATGTGTGATTCCTGGCCCATGTACCATCAGGGCAAGATGTGTGATTCTTGTCCGCCTTTGTCTTTATATTGTTATAGAGCTATGCTTATCTCACATGCATGCAGGTTGACGATCATATGTGCTTTGTTTCCCACCATGGTAGTGGATGCATATTTATTGATAGCACATTCTTTATATTTGTTGGTTATGGCAAGTATCTTCTTATTGAGATCTCTTCTCTTGATACCCACTTGGGTGGTACTTATCTTTTCTATGGGAAGCCTTTTATATTTGTTGTCCTTTATTTCATAATAGTGCTCAATGTTCCTATTTAGTATGCACATACCAGCCTTTGCTAATGTCTTCTATTTTTCTCTTCTTATTGGGGTACGTATGCTTCCAACCCTAGGTGAAGGACATGGTGGGTGTGGCTTAAAGATATGAACTTAGATTGAGAAGTTAAAGCTTGGAGACAATCTTGATGTGGTTTAGATTTCCCTCTACCTAGATCCTTATGATGTACCCTATATGTAAGTTTAAGATGTTCTTTTGTAACCTTATGAGAAATTGAATATAGTCAATATTTTTATTCCGCTACTACACTTTGGTTGTTTTGAATACCATTAATAAGATTTGAAAATTTTACACCCAATCCAACATATCTTTTAGGTGTGTTTGGAATGGAGGTTTTATTATTCAAATTTTTAGTAAGGAGGTGATTTCACTTCTTTACAATAGGAAATAAGCCAAGAAAGAGAAATAAAATATCTAATGTTCCCAATTTGGAAAACTAACTCCAAATTCTTAATCTAGAAATAAAAATAAGCCTTTGGACAAGTTTTTAACTAATCTGGATGATATTTAGATAATGTGAAAAGGTAGGAGAGAGAAAGTGTGTAGAACTTTCATTTTGATAACTAATTAAATAAATGTCACAAACATGATCAAATAATGGCAAAATCATACCTAAGACATTAATTGGGACACATGGGTGAAATTTGATCATATTTGGATAATCATAGTCATAAATATAGGAGGAAAGAGAAAATGAGTTTTGAATTATTTAACCCATTAAAAGTCCTCAAAATCCAAAACTAATTCCATATTCGAATTCTACACCTCAAAATCATACAAGGTGTCCATTTTTATTAGATTTGGAAATTGTTTGAGCCCTCAAAAGAAGAAAGAAAAATTCATTAAATAATGTATATATCACTTTATTCGAATTATAATGCAATTGGAAACTATGTGTCATGCGCCTAATAGGACTATTGTGCATGATCCAATGGCTCAGAGAGATTCGTGGACTGATCAGACGGCAGGGAGCTTTCTTCTACCTTGGTCCAGATTAGGAAACAGGGGGGTTTGATTTTTCAATTTGCGATATCTCTCTCTACACTCAACCAAATCGAGTAATTTTTGTTGCTCTGGATTCCTCTCATGATTCTACACTGGATTATCCCAATCTTTTCATGTTTTGGTGCATAATCTAGAAACCCCCAAAGTTCCTGAATCTTCCTTCCCACCTCATCTATGCAAACCCTAACCCACACCCCCTTGCCTATAAATACACCTACCATGAGCTTTCCCCTCTCCTTTGCAGCTCAACGCACCCTCTGATTTCGAGCTTCATCCCTGTTTGACCCTCTGGCAAGAGGCCGAAGCCTTAGAGTTTATAGTGACTCTCCTCCTCTCCTCACTTTGTCTTCGATCAAATTGTAGGCACCTTTAGGTTTGGCTTCTTCTACTCTTTCTTTTGCATCCTTTACTTTCGAGATTGGTCACATTTTTCGAATTTTCCCAAAATTCCCAAGCAAGCAACAGGTTGCTCATGGCACCATGGAATGTGGGTGACGGAGGAAGATACCTCCTCACAATTTTACTGGGTTGCCCTTGCTCGTCTTCTTTCTTGTCTTTGTTTCGCACGAGGACACTTTGGTCTTTTGTCTTTATTTTGACTTGGTTTGACTTGGCTTTGACCGGTGCTCTCTCAATAGAGAGTGAGGTGTGGGACTCTGACTTGTCTCACTATGATTGGGCCAAGTCACAGACCCAGCTCCACCCTCTCTCTCTCTCCGTTCTTTTGAATCAAAAATAGATTTTTCTAAATTTCTCATTGGTCAATTTTAGGAAATTCATAACTATTAATTCCTTGAGCCAAAATTAAAAGTAAAATATGTTCTAGACTCAAAAAAAGATGATCTATCTAATAAAAATAATTTTGATGCCTAGTTTTGAGTTTTTCAAATTATTGTTTTTGGGAATGAATTAATTAGTTAAAAATTACCAAAAAAGCATCTAAAAGTCCATATCTTCAAAATACATAATATTATATGTTATTTTGATCATAAAACCCTAACTAAGATAGTGGTGATGTTTTTAGGACCGAAATCAATTATTTGTAGAAAAAGTTGATAACTTTAGGGTTTAAGTCCTTAATGAATGCATATAATGCTAATACATGAACATGGTTATGATAAGAGGACAAGTGGACTCTGATCTGGCTTAGGGTTTTGGAAAGTGGTTTCTAGGGCTCTAAGTAAGAGGTATGTGCATATAACACCTAGTTGGGATATTTTTGCCTTAACCTAATATTCACTAATGAGGCTTAATTGAACCTAAATCTTTTCTTGAAACCCTAATTTCTCGTGCCTCAAATTAGATCATAGTTTCTTATTGTTTGGGTTTTAAACCCCACTGTCATGCTTATTAATTAACATGATTATTCTTACCATAAATACTTTTTCTAACATGTAGATTTATGATCTATTTAATTTAAAGTAGTAGTACTTATGTACAACCACCCACAGAGGGCATGTATTTATTTGCCCTGGGGAATTTTTATTCTTGCCATATTATTGTAGGTGACTGGAAATGTCTTATTTTCCCCTCACCTAAGGTTAGAGGTATGGTAGGTGCCTTAACCATACTTAGTTAGTTAGACATAATTATATTACATGCAAACCCCTTTTAATATAATTGTTAATGGCAAGTTTCTTTTGATATAGCCTCATACTCTTTATATCTTTATCTTATGATGAACCCTAGCCTATTTTTACTTGCTTAAATTATCTTGTTATCCTAAACTAGTTTTTGTGACACGTACTTTTTCTTCCATTTCCCTTTTACTGGGTGCTTTCCCAACCACCCAGGTGCTTGTGCTGAGAAAGAAGAAGGACAAGTTTGAAGGAATCTTTCTCAGGAGTAGATCTCAAGCTTTTTGGAAGGATGACTAGGTTTCTATAGTTAGATCCTTTTCTCTTATATTTTCTTTTAGGAACAAACATGTAGTGAACAATGTAAGCCATGTAATAGGCTTAGTATTTTTATTTCCACTTCTATTGACATTTTAATTATGTATATGGAATCATGCTTATTTAGTTGGAATATTATGCAAGCATCCCAAATTCTCTTTTTTTTGTGAAAAGTGTGGATGTTTTGTATTTCCTTTAAATTTTAGTAAGGAGGTGATTTCGCCTCTTTACAACACCCATCAATTTTCTCCTCTTTGCTTTGAAAGATCTATAGGGGGTGAATAGAGCTTTTTGATAATTTAAAAATTATTAAACACTCAACCAAATAAGGAGGAGGAAATAAGGAAGACACTTCAGTTTAGAGTAGCTCCAACCTTTGAATCAAAGGTTGTCGGTCCACTACCCAATTGTCTCCAATTGGGATTTTAGAAGTGATTAATTTTATTTACCTATCAAGGATGTTACAATAAAATACAATCACCTTCCTTGAAGTAGCCTTCTCCTAGAAGTAGCCTCAACATCCTTGAAGCAGCCTTCTTTGAAGTAACTCCAAGCCCTTGGAGAAGCCTTCTTCTCCTTGAAGTATCTCCACCACCTTGAGATAGCCTTCACCTAGAAGTAGCTCCAACCTCCCTTGAAGTCACCTTCTTGTAGTAATCTCAAGCACTCCTTGAAGTAGCCTTCTCCACCAAGAAGTAACTTCAACCAAGCTCCCTCAAGCAGCCTCCACAACTAGGAGTAGCCAAGGAGCACAAGTAGCTTTAACTTGTGAAGGGGGATTGGAAGAAAGGAAGTACACCAATTACGTATAGAGCTTTGATCCTATATCAAGCATTAGACCTCTTAAACCACTTAACATGGACATTGTTATGAAGTGACTAAGAGGCTATGGCTATTGGACATGAACTTGGAGCTTGTAGAACAAGATGGCAAGTGTTGCTTAGCTTTATTGCTCACAAGAATGTATTCTCAAGTGTAGCTTAGGGCTTTAGGTGTCCTAAGGCCTCTCCTACTTATAGGAATGTTTTGTAAGTACTTATGGATGTTCTAGGGAGTCTATAGAGTGTTCTTGGTTCTGAACTACCCATTAGGTGTACATTAGTTGGCTAGCAATGGCTAATTTGTTTGTGCTTAAAAGAACAATCCAAAACCATGCTCAGTTGACAAGTTTGTCGACTGAACTGTGTCCCGGTCGAGCTTATCTTCGACCGAGGATGGGTTTAAGGCAAATGTGTAGCCACGTCTATTTTCAACTCCCAACTACCAACCACTTGGTCTAACAATCACAAGCTTTGGGCCGAGGTTTGCTCGGTCGACAATATTTTTTGATCAAAACCCATTTTAGAGAACAAAAGTATAAGTTATTGAACAATGCTCATATGTTTGACCAAGGTGGTTCTCAGTAGACAAAAACTTCGACCGGGTGTATCTCGGCCGACAAGTTTCTTGACCAAGGATGTTCCTATTTCAGTCTTTTAAATCACATATTAAGTGTGTGTTTCACTGAGTGATGGTGACTCTAACTCTAGGGGGAAACCTAGATAAGGGTTATAAGTGGATAGGGAAGATCTAACGCTTTATTTACATGATGTCTAAGTACTTGTACATTATATCTCATGAACACATATATAATTAAGCACATTTTATCTTTAATTTGCATTGATCTTCATCTTTCCACTTATAGAATTTCCTTATTATCTTGAACCTTAAAATACTCAAATAGCACATTAGATCCACAAGTATGAATTTTTTTTCATCATCAAAATAAAGGATATGTTAATGTCTAATTTATCCAACAATCTTCCCCTTTTTGAAGATGATAAACATTTCTAAAATATAATCAAAATTATTTAAATGAGATGAGTTTCATACATGAGATTTACCTGAGATGAAGAGGTTCTCTTGTTTTCATAAAATGTGTGCTAATTGTTCCTAAAGAGATTAAGGAAATGTAGCATCAATTAATGTCAAGCCAAGAGATCATGAAACTCATTTGTTTTATTTTATTTCTCCCCCTTTGTCATTTCAAAAAGATAACCATATAATCATTTCAAACTTACTCCCCCTGGATGGGATAATCCCCCTCAAAAGCATACACAAGTTGTAAAGAGAAAAACAAAGTATGAAAAAATGTCCAAGGAAATCCACAAGATAATTTTTATTATCATGATCAAGTGAACACAAACAAGCTCAATTTCATTGATGACAACATAGGATAACAACATAAGCTTCACTAACTACTCACTACATAGAATAGCAACATCACTTGAAAGAGTTCAATATTACATATATTTCATGATCTTTCCCAAGAAATGGAGCATCATCATAATACTTGAAAAGTGTTTACCAGTCAAGTGCACCTATCTTGGTGAGAGCATATGCTTCCAAAAATGTAGGTGCTTGATCAAATCTAAAGTGAGCAGCTATGTCCTAGAGTTTCATGAGTGAGTATTGGGTATGGGAAAGATCATTTGAAGGTGGTGGTGGAATTTGGGTGTACGGGTTAAAAGGATAGAGGCTTCTGAGATAGAGTACATAAGGGTATGTGTCGGGAACATTAGGAGACAAAGCTTGTATTCTTTGGTTGAGATAGGTCATGGGATCATGGCATGGTGGTTGTAGTCTAGTTGTATCCCAAGGTGATAGGTGGCCCCTTTGAGATAGCAAACATCATTGTCTAGACTTTCTATGGAGTAGCTAGGAGGAGTAGAAGGTGGAGGATTTACTTCAGTGGATGTCTCCCCTTCAGTCCTAGATCTTTTGTGCCCAAAATCAGTTCCCATTTTATCCATAGTGTTTTTGGTAAGTCTTTGAGGACTCCTATCACATTTGTAGCCTAAGTCCTCTAGGTCTTTGTCAAAAGATTATTGGATTACTTGGCACACAAAACCAACATAGGGAGGATTTCCAGAAAAGTCAAATATATTGGACATGATGATGCCAATAAACTTCACAGGAATACTTTCAAGTATAGCATATATGAGGCACATCCTAAATTGTGGAATTTCAAATTTTTTGTCTCTAGGATAGATGTTATGGGAAATAATTAGGTTCACTACCCTAGCTTCAAGGGTTAAGGATGTAGCATGATAAGTTCCCCTATGCTTGTGAGATGAGGTGTTGAGAAGGAAGATGGCCTTTTTGATATCACCAAGGCTAATGGTGTTATCATCGGTGGAGAATATGGAGATAAGATTTCCTGTTTTGAGGTCTAGAAATTCTCCATACTCTTCCACATCTATATCTAGAATTTCAAGAATATCATTTTTGGAGAAATGAAAGGCTAACCCATCGACCATGGAAGTTAAATAGAGTGGCTCATTGGAGTCCCTAGTAAGGTTAGCATAGAACTCATTAACGACTTGGGCGGACCAAAAATGTAATGAGGGGATAAGAAACTCCATCAATTTTTGTACCTTGAACATATGTGAGAGATCAAGAAGAGTGATGAATTCATTGAGGTCCACTGGACATCGAGGAAGTGGAGTCTTTGAGGTGAGCTTTAGGTAGAGTTCTCCAGTAGCAATGTTGATGAAGGAGATGTCGTTGATGACACTCAAGGATGGAGTGACCATCCTTCCCTTCCTTGCAGCAACTTTCTTATTACCACCATGAGATGATGAGGAGGCCATCTTGAGAAAAGAGTGGTGGAAGGATTGCTAGAGATGACAGTGGAAGAATGTTGCTGAAGAATAGCTCTAAGGAACACTAGAGAAGTGATGGAGAAGAGAGTAAATGAGGTGTGAAGAAAATGGGCGGATTGGGTTGCCTTTTATAGAAAAATAGAGACCTGCTCAGTCGACAATTTTGTCGATCGAGAGCCCAACGACTCTTTTCTAACGACTCTTTGTAACGGCTAGTCGGTCGACGTTGGAACTTGAATTTTTGGGCTCTTGTGCAAAAAAATTCGGTCTAGGAGGTTTCTAGAAGAATCTGGGTTGAGATTCGCATAGTCGGCCGAGGGTCCCACCGAGTGAAACTCAATCGAGAAATTTGTCGACCGAGGATTTTCTCGGTCTACAATATTGTCAATCGAACATGATAGTGTGAGTAGTTTTGTTAAATTGATTTGAACTTGTTTAAGTGCCTATTCATGATAATAAATTATTTTGACTAAGCAAAGGAATAATTCTAAAATTACATGCACTAAAAATCACGTGAATTTCAAGTCAAAAAATTATCAAGAATTTTGAGCACATATATCAAAGAAAACATCTTCTAGGGGAGTAATGAGTAACCTCTTTCTAATATATTGAAATTGATCAAGAGGAATAGGTTTGGTAAAGATATCATCTAATTGGTCTTCTGTATCAACATGATGAAGAGATATATTATTTTTAGATATTTGATCTCTTAAGAAATGATGTCTAATCTCAATATCCTTGGCATGACTATGTGAAATAGGATTATGGGCCAAGTTTATAGAACTAGTATTATCATAGAAAATTGGCATAGAAGAAAATGCAAAGCAATAGTCATTCAAAAATTGTTGCATATAGAGTACTTGAGCACAACATGAGCCACCAACCACATATTCAACTTCAGCGGTAAATAGGGCAACTATATTTTGTTTCTTACTAAACCAAGATACTAAGGCTCTTCCTAGTAAGAAACAACCACTACTTTGCTCTTGCAATCAAGTCGACAACCAGCATAATCTGCATCGGTGTAAGCTTTTAACTCCAATGATTGTCCTTAGGGATACCACAAACCATAGTTGATAATAGCGGCGAGATATCTTATAATTCTTTTGACGGCTTGAAAATGAGTGTGCATTGGTTTTGATTGAAATCTAGCACAAAGTTCAACAAAAAACATGATATCTGGTCTAGAAGTAGTCAAATATAGCAAACTACCAATCATGTCCCTATATATGGAATCATCAATGGGTTCACCATCTTCATCCTTGTCAATTTTAGAAGAAGTGGCCATGGGTGTAGCAGCATGTTTGCAATTTTCCATACCAAATCATTTTAAGAGTTTCTTGGTGTATTTCTCTTGGCTTAGAAAAATTCTAGCCGATGTTTGTTTTATTTGAAAATCAAATAAAATGTTAATTCTCCCATAAGACTCATTCAAATTCTTTTTTTATGATATCACTGAATTAATTACATAAGGAATCATTTGAAGCACCAAAGATGATGTCATCAAGGTGATGGCTCGAGGGAGAGGAGGATGGGGGAGAGGGCGTGGGCAAAACCCTAGTGGGCAAGGGGGGAAGGAGCAAGCTGCCGCGGAGTCATCCTCGACTCCTCCAGTTCACTAGGTAGAGAGGACTGGAGATGGAGGCAAGCATGATCATCCTTCTAATCCTATTAGGGAGGTGAAACGCAAGGAGGCGGCGGTGTTGACTGAGGCTTCCCCCAACATCCCTTCAAAATCCTCCCCAAATAGTCAGTCTGATGGCATTTCTTCTTCATCGTTGGTCGCTAACTGGATGATGTCCGGTAGACAAGACTGTGAAGTAGACGGAATCGCCATGATTGACTACATAGAGCCAATCCTCATAGATGGATCAAGATGTGTGTCTATCTCCAGCCAGGACATCTCTGTCCTGGATTGGGGAGAATTCATCTTGGTCCAATTTGTTGGCAGAAAGCCCTTTCAGGAGCAGCTTGTTGGATGGATTCATAGGCAATGGAGACCTAGTGGTCCCATTGAGGTGTTTTCGGAGGAAAGGGAAGGATATGTTATCAAGATGCCTTCTCCTAGAGAACAGGAAAGAGTTTTGGATGAAGCTCCATGGTTCATGGATGGCTCCTTGATCGTTGCTCAGTCATGGAAGCCTGGGACACCCCTTCAGCCGCTCTCATTCTCACATGTCCCAATTTGGGTCAAGATAGAGAACGTTGGTCTCCCATGGTCACGCGATCATATTGCAAGGGTTGTCGGCACCATCAGGAAGCCAGTGGATTTCAACGATAACTCAATCATTGTGGGATGCCTTGGATCAGCAGTCACTTGCGTTGAGGTCAGCAGTGACTTGGCTCTGCCCAAGTCAATGAAAGCATAGGATGATTCAGTTGTTAAGCAGCTGAAGGTGGAAGTTGTCTCGAAATCACTTGTTTGCTTGTGCTGCAAGAGATTTGGCCACAAACATTCGTCATGTCCTCAGAAGTCTCGAAAGCCTCCCCCAGGTAATGACCTACATGTGAGGTTTGGAAAGAATGTAGGTGTTCATAGGAATGTCCCAGTTGATTCTGGACAGAAGATGAATGAGGAATCTACCAATACTACTGCCTTTGAGGATGACAGCATGTTTAAGACCATTGAGCAGCTAATGAAGAAGTAGTACTCAATAGAAATGTCTCTGGTTCTCCATCCCAGTGCAATGAACCCCATGTTCCCCATGCAGAACCCGATATGTTCGGGTCCTCCTCAGTCTGTAATGTGGGCAGTCTCAACCTGGACTGGGAATTGGATTTCAATAGAAGCGATTCTGAGTCTTGGAAGGTTAAGAAAATCTGGGAAAGCTGTGGCTTCTCAGTTGATTACCAATAAAGCAAAGTGAATTTGTTCAAGGATGTTGACGGTTCCATTGGAGACTCTAACTCTGAAGCTGATTCAGATCATTTGAGAGATGAATCACTAGAGTATGAGGAGTCATGGTCCAAAAGGAAAAAGTAAGTATCCAGGAAGAAATGGGAGGGGGTTAGTTCTAATTCCTTTCTGATCGGCTGGATCCTAGTTGTTTGGTTTTTTGTCTGCATTTTGTCTTGTCTTCAGGTACTAAGGTCTGGCTTAGTGGATTTATGTGAAGGTTTTGCAGATGATTACACGGTACACTTTCAGAGGATGGGGTTATTGCCAATGCCTGAATGGTCATTTTGCTGGCCTTGGCATGGTCTTCTGAATCATCATCTAAAGATCTGTGGGTTAGGCACTCTACTGACAGGAAATTCTATGATTTGGACAACTGATGGTTTGGAGTCAAATCTATTGGTTGCATAGAATCCAAGACAACTAGAGCTATTATCCTTCTATCCAAGGCATCACAATTTTAGTGGATGATTTTCATGCTAGTGCTATCTTGTTTAGATTAGGATTGTATCTTTGTTGTCCTTCTGGGAGCTGTATGGTTAGCTAGATCCAATTTCCTTCCGTTCTTTTGTTCAGATAGGTGGCTCCTTTGTGTGCCGTAGCATTTTCTATGTTCTAGTTTTTAGTTTCCTTCTGTTGGTGACTTGTCACCTGAGATTGTAAACAAGGGTGCTTCATTTGTACCCAACGTTTTTGGGCAACATCATAGTAACATTTTTTTACCGACCAAAAAAAGATGATGTCATCAATATATATTTGAACAACAAGAAAATATGATTCATATGTTTTGGAAAAATGTAGAATCTGATTTTCCAATGGAGAAACCATTATCAAATAGATAGTTTTTAAGTCTTCCATACAAATTTTGTGGTGCTTATTTTATACCATAAAGAGCTTTCTTAAGTTTATAGACATGGTCAAGCTTATCAAGAATCTCAAAACTAGGTGGTTGAGCAACATATACTTCCTCTTCTATGATTCCATTTAAAAAGGCACTTTTTACATCCATTTGAAATAGTTTAATGTCTTTATGGAAAGTTAGAGCTAATAACATTTTAATAGCTTCAAGTCTAGCCACAGGTGCATAGGTTTCATCAAAATCTTTCCCTTCTTGTTGGTTATATCCTTGAGCAACCAACCTAGCTTTGTTTCTAACTACTTCCCCGACTTCATTAAGTTTGTTACGAAAAACCCACTTAGTTCCAATGATAGTTTTGTCTTGAGGTCTAGGAACTAAGTCCCATATGTTGTTTTTAGTAAATTGATTTAGTTTTTATTGCATAACCATTATCCAATACTCATCTTTTTAGAGCGTCATTTACCTTTTTAGGTTCAACAATTGATACAAAGGCCATGTTTGCAATATCTTTAAATGATGATCAGGTTTTTATTTTATCAAAAGGGTTTCCTATGAATAAGTCTTGAGGATGGACCTTGATTAATCTAGGAATAGGTTGTTGTGCCTCATTATGTTTTTCAATTTCAGAATTTTGTTCATCTTTTTTTGATATGGTTAGGTCCTCAATTTGATGAGTAATATCATTTAAGATTTCATTTTCAATTTCATTTTCAGCACTTTGTGTTGACATTTCATGAAATGTGACATGAATTAATTCTTCAACTTTTCTAGAGATAGTATTATAGATTCTAAATGCATTACTAGAAGTTGAATATCCCAAGAAGAATCCTTTACGTGATTTAAGTTCAAATTTATCTCTATCATCCTTTGTATTTAAGATGTAACAAGGTGTACCAAAGGTATGAAAATATTCAACTCTTGGTTTCTTGTTGAAGATGAGTTCATAAGGAGTTTTCTTAAGATGAGAGTGGATTGCTACACTATTTAATACAAAACATGATGTATTTACTGCTTCAGCCCAAAAGTTTTTAGGTGTATTGTGTTCAAGTAACATTGTTCTAGCCATTTCTTGTAAAGATCGATTTTTCTTTCTACTATCCCATTTTGTTGTGGGGTACGTGGAGCTGAAAATTATAAGTATACCCTTGGGATGTACACAATTCTTCAAAGATGTGATTTTCAAATTCCCCACCATGATCACTCCTAATGGTGCATATTTTGTTTTGTACTTGATTTTCAATTTTAGAACAAAATTAAATGAATATTCTATTTGTATCATCTTTAGTTGAAATAAAATGAACCCATGCATATCTATTGTAATCATCAACAATAACAAAGAAATATATTTTACCACCAATAGATTGAGTCCTCATAGGATCAAACAAGTCCATATGAATGAGTTCTAATGATCTAGTAGTACTAAGCAAGGTTTTGGATTTGAAAGAAGTTTTACTATGCATGCCTAGAGTACATGGTTCATAATTTTCAAGTTTATCAAAAGAGAGTTTAGGTAAACCACAAACAAGATCATATTTAATCAACTTTTTGATAACATGTGAGATTGCATGACCTAATTTTCTATGCCATAATTGTAAAGGTTCATCATTTGCAAGAAGATATTTTCCAATAATAGCATGCATGGAATTAGGTCTAAGTATATATAGAATTTCGATTCTTTTTCCTTCATACACAACATTATTAGTGTTCTCTTTGAGTAGCTTGCAGCAAGATTTATTAAATAGAACACCATAGCCACTATCACATAATTGACTAACACTAATCAAGTTGTGATGCAATCCATCAACAAGTAAGTCATTTTTAATTTGAAGATTTGTACCAATATTACATATTCCAATAATTTTACTTTTGGTGTTGTCATGTGACTGTTCCGCTCTTCTTTTCTTCAAATATTTAGAAAGCCTATTTGTTTCTAGTCATGTGTTTGGAACATCCACTATCTATCACCCAATCCTGCAAAATAGATAGATTTTGGTACCCATGTGGTAGTCATTTTTGTTAGGAACATTTATTAAAAACGTTTCACTTTTTAGAATAGCTTATTATGAAGGGTTTTTTGTAGGTTTAGAGCAAAAAAAGTAAATATAGTCACATGTTTATTATTTTAGTAACAATTTCTTTACAGAACTATCATCGATCGACCATTTTTTTTACCGAAAGTGTTCTCCTTTGAAATGTTTGTCGATCAGAAGGATTTGCCAGAAAATGTGAGTTTTCACAGAACTCCCCTTGGTCAGTTACTTATTCAACCAGAGGGGGTCTCGGTCAAAGGCTTTGTCAATAGAGATAAGGTTATGTGTGTTTTTAGGGAGTTTATCAATTTCAAAAAAAGCATGTTGTCATTTCCAATCGAATCATACAAAAATATGCAAGTTAAAGCTTATTTTAGTTGAGATAAGACAATAAGATTATCAAATTAAGGTTTATGTCAAATATCAAGTAAATGTTCCATGTTTCTAAGTTTGTAACTTTGGAACCCAAACTAAATCTTTATCCTTATTTTTCTTGTAAGTGCATGAAAATGAGTAATGTCCAAGACGTAAGCAATAATGACAACAAATGAAATCAATTTCATTTCTCTTTTTAACATTGTAGTCATGAGCTAGATTGTTTTTAGGTACATACATGACTTTGTTCTTGGGTACTTGTGTCTTTCTAGCTCTAGGTTTTTGATAGGATTTATCTTTGGGCACATAACCTAGGCCTCTCCTTCCAATTTGGCCAGATGAGTACTTCAGAATTTTATCAAGAATGTCATTATTTTTTAAGCTACTAATATCTTTTCGCAACTTAACAATTTCTTCCATTTTCCTTTTAATTTCTAACTTTGCTTGAACTAAATTACATAACAAACTATTTCTTTCTTTGACAATAACATCATAATTCAAATGAATACATATGATAGGTTGAGTTTGAAGATCATTTATTTTAGCAAGCAATTTTACCTTTTCTTTGCAAAGACAATTATAGTTTGTCTCTACAGCAAGCAACTTGATATTATGCTCATTGATGGTGGATCTTAAAGTATCTCTTTCAGCTATGATACTTTCATTTTTAGAAGAAATCATATATAACTTAGCATACAAATCGTCATTTTTTTTGTAAGCTTCTTCAATTTCTTTTTACAATCAACATATTTATCATGTATTTCTTGAAGATTAGTAACTAATTCTTCTTTAGATAATTCTAGAAGGCTTACCTCACTTGAGTCTTCATTTTCATCTTCCTTAGCCATAAGACATTCCACTTCTTCCTCTCCACTTATACTGTCATCACTTGATTCATCCCAAGCACCTTTGTAAGCTTTATGTCCCTTGTCTTTCTTCTTGAAGGAAGATTTCTTCCCTTTCTTGATTTTAGGACATTCATTCTTTATTCATGTCCTTTCTTTCCACATTCAAAACACCTAGGGGAATAAGAGGAAGAAGCACTAGATTTTTTTTTAGATTTATACCTTCTATATTTCTTACCATTTACAATGAGTGCATCTTCTTCATCATCTCCTTCACTTGTTTCATCACTTTCTAGAGTGATTGTAACATACCAGAAATAGAATCATACCCTAATAGTTTTACCCTTTTGACTTAGCCAAACAAGGATAATCTAATACATGTAATTAAGAGAATCTAAAATACTTTGTACTTAATAATGACTTGTTTGGATGATAATAAGAAATTAAAGAACTTAAACGGATAAATATTTCACATATATTCTTAATATAGGGTTATATGCACAAATGCTTCAGTTGGGTTTTTAATAATGGGCTTGAAGTGTAAATTGTACACTAAGTAATAAAAATAATAAAATATTTCATCCTAGAACTTTCTAGTGCTTTTTAGTATATGAAAAAGGAGAGAAATCTCAAAATACACATAAAAGAGATAATAAGGACAATAATTGGAGATAATATGGGATATAATGGATTAATAAAAGCGGATAATGAGGAATATGTTATTCCAAAAATCCTAAATAGAAACCCAAGAAGATAATTTGGTTATTAATTTCGTTTTCTTGACTTAAAAGTAACTTAATGGCCAAGTATCATCTAATTTGGATAATAAATAAATATATAATGCCTTTAATACAAGATAATGGAAAATAAGCCAAGAAAGAGAGATAAAATATTTAATGCACTCAAATTAGAAAACTAACTCCAGATTCGTAATATTAGCATAAAAATACGCCTTTGAGAAATTTTTTATTTAATTTGGTCTATGTTAAATATTTTATTTTATTCAGGAGAGAGAAAATGATTTAAAGACCAAAAATATTAAATATATATTGATAAAAATTGATTAATCTCAAAAACGTGTTCCACACGTTTATTATTGCTTATAGGCCAAGTTTTACATTTTTAGAAAGTTTCTAGATACCTCTAATAAATTAAAAGGATAAATAAGTGGTAAAATTTAAATGAATTAAATAAAATAATAAAAGTCTTAAAAAATATAATAATTTTAAATTCGTGTTCTACATGTTAAAATATATCTTTGGATGAATTTTGACTCAATTTGGAAAATATTTGATGAGAAGATAAATTAAGGAGAGAGAAAGTGTACAAAACTTTAAACTCATTATTTAAAATAACAAACAACTTCAAAAAATGGAAATAATACTAAATTCGTATTCAACATACTTAATATGACTTGTGGGTCAAGTTTTATAATTTTTGGATAATTCTAATGCCTTTCGAGAAGGAGGAAAGAGAAAATAGTAATTAATTTATTTGACACATTAAAATTTGTCAAAAGTTAAATTTAATTCCATATTCGGATTCTACACGTCAAAATCAGTCAAGGTGTTGGTTAATTTTGAAGTTCGTTTGCAACCTCAAATAGGAAAAGAGAAAAAGTTAAATGATTAAATGATAACTTTAATCCTAATTCGTTTTGGCAAGTGATTTATGTATGCACATTGTGGGCCGTCTGATCAAATCTTAACGGTGGAGATTTTATCTCCTACCTTGCGTAGGAGTACTGTTCACGTGAACAGTACACGCACGAACTGCTATTATTGCTTCACGGATATCTCGAACCACGGTTAATCATTTCTCTCGATTTTTCTTCCGGCATGATCGTGTGATGATTCCACATCTTTTGGTTCATAAATCGCTAACTATAGTGGAGTATTTTGCAAACACCCAACTTTCCTTCCTTATGCATCTCACGGCCACGCCGGATTTGGCTTATACCCTAACCTCATCTATATATACCTCTACCCTTACGTGCGTCGACACTTGTGCAACTCACCTATTTTCTCAATTTCGACTTTCGTCTCCGTTTTGACCCCCACCGAGCAGTCGAAGTCCCTGACCTTGCGGCCCTTGCTACTCCATGTACACACAATCTTCGTCCAAATTAAAGGTAAGGTTGAGTTCTTCTTTGCTTTAGCTTTCATACACATCTTTCGGTTTTGAGTTTGGTCTTGAATTGCAAAAATACCCAAAATCTTCCCCAAGCAGCAGTAGGTGTGCGGGCTGCTGGAGGTGGAAGAAGGGTCGGGTGTATTTTTATGGTTTTGCCCCTGGTCGCTCTTTTCTTCTTCTGTTGCAAACGCTTTTGCCTACATGGCACTTCCTGATTGGCTAATTTTAGAAAAATCATATTTTTTTACTCGATTATCCAAATTTAAAACCAAAATATATTTTGGAATCGGGAGAACAGGATCTATCTAAAAAAATACTTTTGTGGTCTGATTTTGAGTTTTTCAAATATGTATTTTTCGAGTTGATTTAATTAACTAATAAATATGGAAAATAGCCTAAAAAGTCAGTGTCTTGAATATATACAAACCTATACGTTATTTTGATTAGAAGAACGTAAATAAGACAATAGTGAGGTTTTCAGTGTCTAATTCGATCGTTTGTGGGAAAAGTCGTTGGTTTTGAGGTTTTAAGCCTTTAATGAATATACATATATCTAATACATAAATATGATGATCATATTAGGGGAAAGTGGACTCTGATCTTGTTAGGGATCTGAAAGCGAGTTCTAGGGTTCGAAGGTTTGAGGTATGTTTGCATCTCTGATTATTCATATTGAGCAATTCTTCTCTCTTATGTATGTTGTATTCCCTATTACTCAATGTTGAGCAATTCACCTATCTTTATCATTCTTTTGAATTTTGGCCTACACAATATGTTTTATCTTTTGTTATCATGGTTCGTGTGAACTATCTTGGTTATTATGGACTTAGATATTTTCTTGATATCTTATCTTGTGACTTGTTGCAAGTTGGTCTCTTATATTGTTATGTGCCACTTTGAAGTGGATGTTATATGTTTGTGTTGTCCATTGTGTGATGGCAACTTTTGTTTCATCTTCTGACTAAACTATTTACTTGCCTCTATATTTACATGCATGTGAATCAGTTGTACTAGAATAATGTAAATTACTTTGGTTTTTGGGTGTGTGCCCTTTTTGTTTATGGGATGGTGGTGGTGGTGCCCCATACCCGAGTTTTAAGGATGTGAAGCCTTGGCTCAACTTTTATATATATTGGGAGTTTGACGGTGAGTCATTCTCTATCAGGTTTTCAAGGATGTGAAGCCTTGGCCACCTTTGTATTTTATATTCGTCTAGGACTGTGTTTATCTCACATGCATGCAGGTTGATGATGTTTGTGGGGTGTGTTCCCTACTACCCATCTATGTGCTTTTGTTGCACAAATTTATTTATTTGTTCATGGCAAGTATCCTCTTTTATCAAGTTATGATGTTTCTTTTCTTTTATGCCCATGTGGGTAGTCCTTATCTCTTGTATGGGAAACATTTTACTTTTGATGTCCTTATTGCTTAAATTGCTCAAAGTTTCTTTTAGTATACACATACTAGCTTTTTGTTGATTGTTTCCTATTGTTTCTCTTTTGTGGGGTATGCTTCCAACCCCAGGTTAGATCGAGGAGAGTGAACTTCAACATCAACCTTGTAGATGATCTTTGGGAGGCTTGAAGAGGTAGTTAGATGACCCTCAGCTTGGTCTTTGGCCTTTATGTTTAGTTTTTCTTTAGATACCTATATGTGGGGAAGTGTTGTATCATGTTAATAAGCTTTGTAAATTATTAGATAATATTTCTTTTCCGCTGCTACTCATTGCGTAATGATCCATACATGTTGAATGAATTGGCCTCCATCCCTTTGGCGAAAAATTTTATGTGGTGTTTGGTTCAAGGGATGTGGTCTTTTCTTTCTAGTAGAAAAGTGGTTTCACTTCTTTACAGCATGGTATCAGAGCCACTAGCAGTCGGTTATCTAACTATTTCAAACTCGTCTCTCTTAGGATGTTTACCTTTGTCTTTGCTTTCTTATACCTAGTATCCTTGCCTTGTGCAAGAAACCTTATGACTTTTGGGTGATCATGTAGGGTTGATAGGTTAGAGACATGAGGACCTAAAACTCAACCCTAGATGGTATGATTTCTAGCTAGATAAATGAGAAACATAAAACTCAAAAACTTTCATAACTAAAAGATATGTGGGTAGTCTTAATACCTTGATGATGATTAGCTTGACTTGTTAAGATAAACCCTTTTAAGGGGTGATGAATAAGTTTACTTATAGATGTTTTGATTTTGAGGACAAAATTCTTTTAAGGGGTGGTGGATAATTTTTCTTATAGATGTTTTGATTTTGAGGACGAAATCCCTTTAAGGGGTGGTGTGTTGTAACATACCAGAAATAGAATCCTACCCTAATAGTTTTACCCTTTTGACTTAGCCAAATAAGGATAAGCTAATACATGTAATTAAGAGAATCTAAAATACTTTGTACTTAATAATTACTTGTTTGAATGATAATAAGAAATTAAAGAACTTAATCGGATAAATATTTCACATATATTCTTAATATAGGGTTATATGCACAAATGCTTCAGTTGGGTTTTTAATAATGGGCTTGAAGTGTAAATTGTACACTAAGTAATAAAAATAATAAAATATTTCATCCTAGATCTTTCTAGTACTTTTTCGTATATGAAAAAGGAGAGAAATCTCAAAATACACATAAAAGAGATAATAAGGACAATAATTGGAGATAATATGGGATATAATCGATTAATAAAAGAGGATAATGAGGAATATGTTGTTCCAAAAATCCTAAATAGAAACCCAAGAAGATAATTTGGATATTAATTTTGTTTTCTTGACTTAAAAGAAACTTAATGGCCAAGTATCATCTAATTTGGATAATAAATAAATATATAATGCCTTTAATACAAGATAATGGGAAATAAGCCAAGAAAGAGAGATAAAATATTTAATGCACTCAACTTAGAAAACTAACTCCAGATTAGTAATATAAGCATAAAAATAAGCCTTTGGGAAATTTTTTATTTAATTTGGTCTATGTTAAATATTTTATTTTATTCAGGAGAGAGAAAATGATTTAAAGACCAAAAATATTAAATATTGTTGATAAAAATTGATTAATCTCAAAAACGTGTTCCACACATTTAGTATTGCTTATAGGCCAAGTTTTACATTTTTAGAAAGTTTCTAGATACCTCTAATAAATTAAAAGGATAAATAAGTGGTAAAATTTAAATGAATCAAATAAAATAATAAAAGTCTTCAAAAAAATATAATAATGCTAAATTCGTGTTCTACATGTTAAAATATATCTTTGGATGAATTTTGACTCAATTTGGAAAATATTTGATGAGAAGATAAATTAAGGAGAGAGAAAGTGTACACAACTTTAAACTCATTATTTAAAATAACAAACAACTTCAACAAATAGAAATAATACTAAATTCATATTTAACATACTTAATATGACTTGTGGGTCAAGTTTTAGAATTTTTGGATAATTCTAATGCCTTTAGTGAAGGAGGAAAGAGAAAATAGTAATTAATTTATTTGATACATTAAAATTTGTCAAAAGTTAAATTTAATTCCATATTCGGATTCTACACATCAAAATCAGTCAAGATGTAAAGTTTGGTTAATTTTAGAGTTCGTTTGCACCCTCAAATAGGAAAAGAGAAAAAGTTAAATGATTAAATGATAACTTTAATCCTAATTCGTTTTGGCAAGTGATTTATGTATGCACATTGTGAGCCGTCTGATCAAATCTTAACGGTAGAGATTTTATCTCCTACCTTGCATAGGAGTATTGTTCACGTGAACAGTACGCGCATGAACCGCTATTATTGCTTCGCGGATATCTCGAACCACGGTTAATCATTTCTCTCGATTTTTCTTCCGGCATGATCGTGTGATGATTCCGCATCTTTTGGTTCATAAATCGCTAACTATGATCGAGTTTTTTACAAACGCCCAACTTCCCTTCCTTATGCATCTCACGGCTACGTCAGATTTGGCTTATACCCTAACCTCATCTATATATACCTCTACCCTTACGTGCGCCGACACTTGTGCAACTCGCCTATCTTCGCAATTTCAACTTTCGTCTCCGTTTTGACCCCCACCGAGCAGCCGAAGTCCCTGACCTTGTGGCCCTTGCTGCTCCATGTTATCTTTGCCCAAATTAAAGGTAAGGTTGAGTTCTTCTTTGCTTTAGCTTTCATACATATCTTTCGGTTTTGAGTTTGGTCTTGAATTGCAAAAATACCCAAAATCTTCCCCAAGCAACAGTAGGTGTGCGGGCTGCTGGAGGTGGAAGAAGGGTCGGGTGGCTTTTTACGGTTTTGCCCCTGGTCGCTCTCTTCTTCTTCTTCTTCTGTTGCAAACACTTTTGCCTACATGGCACTTCTCGATTGGCTAATTTTAGAAAAATCATATCTTTTTACTCGATTATCCAAATTTAAAACCAAAATATATTTTGGAATCGGGAGAACGAGATCTATCTAAAAAAAATACTTTTGTAGTCTTATTTTGAGTTTTTCAAATATGTATTTTTTGAGTTGATTTAATTAACTAATAAATATGGAAAATAGCCTAAAAAGTAAGTGTCTCGAAAATATACAAACCTATACGTTATTTTGATTAGAAGAACGTAAATAAGACAGTAGTGAGGTTTTCAGTGTCTAATTTGATCGTTTGTGGGAAAAGTTGTTGGTTTTGAGGTTTTAAGCCTTTAATGAATATACATATATCTAATACATAAATATGATGATCATATTAGGGGAAGTGGACTCTGATCTTGTTAGGGATCTGAAAGCTAGTCTAGGGTTCGAAGTTTTGAGGTATGTTTGCATCTTTGATTATTCATATTGAGCAATTCTTCTCTCTTATGTATGTTGTATTCCCTATTACTCAATGTTGAGCAATTCACCTATCTTTATCATTCTTTTGAATTTTGGCCTACACAATATGTTTTATCTTTGGTTATCGTGGTTCGTGTGAACTATCTTGATATTATGGACTTAGATATTTTCTTGATATCTTATCTTGTGACTTGTTGCAAGTTGGTCTCTTATATTGTTATGTACCACTTTGAAGTGGATGTTATATGTTTGTGTTGTCCATTGTTTGATGGCAACTTTTGTTTCATCTTCTGACTAAACTATTTACTTCCCTCTATATTTACATGCATGTGAATCAGTAGCACTAGAATAATGTAAATTACTTTGGTTTTTGGATGTGTGCCCTTTTTGTTTATGGGATGGTGGTGGTGGTGCCCCATACCCGAGTTTCAGGGATGTGAAGCCTTGGCTCAACTTTTATATATATTGGGAGTTTGACGGTGAGTCATTCTCTATCAGGTTTTCAAGGATGTGAAGCCTTGGCCTCCTTTGTATTTTATATTCTTCTAGGACTATGTTTATCTCACATGCATGCAGGTTGATGATGTTTGTGGGGTGTGTGCCCTACTGCCCATCTATGTGCTTTTGTTGCACAAATTTATTTATTTGTTCATGGCAAGTATCCTCTTTTATCAAGTTATGATGTTTCTTTTCTTTTATGCCCATGTGGGTAGTCCTTATCTCTTGTATGGGAAGCATTTTACTTTTGATGTCCTTATTGCTTAAATTGTTCAAAGTTTCTTTTAGTATACACATACCAGCTTTTTTTGATTGTTTCCTATTGTTTCTCTTTTGTGGGGTATGCTTCCAACCCCAGGTTAGATCAAGGAGAGTGAACTTCAACATCAACCTTGTAGCTGATCTTTGGGAGGCTTCAAGAGGTAGTTAGATGACCCTCAGCTTGGTCTTTGGCCTTTATGTTTAGTTTTCCTTTAGATGCCTATATGTGGTGAAGTGTTGTATCATGTTAATAAGCTTTGTAAATTGTTAGATAATATTTCTTTTCCGCTGCTACTCATTGTGTAATGATACATACATGTTGAATGAATTGGTCTCCATCCCTTTGGTGAAACATTTTACGTGGTGTTTGGTTCAAGGGATGTGGTCTTTTCTTTCTAGTAGAAAAGTGGTTTCACTTCTTTACAGCATGGTATCAGATCCACTAGCACTCAATTATCTAACTATTTCAAACTCGTCTCCCTTAGGATGTTTACCTTTGTCTTAGGTTTCTTATACCTAGTATCATTGCCTTGTGCAAGAAACCTTATGACTTTTGGGTGATCATGTAGGGTTGATAGGTTAGAGACATGAGGACCTAAAACTCAGCCCTAGATGGTATGACTTCTAGCTAGATAAATGAGAAACATAAAACTCAAAAACTTTCATAACTAAAATATATGTGGGTAGTCTTAATACCTTGATGATGATTAGCTTGACTTGTTAAGATAAACCCTTTTAAGGTGTGATGAATAAGTTTACTTGTGGATGTTTCAATTTCGAGGACGAAATCCTTTTAAGGGGTGGTGGATAAGTTTTCTTATAGATGTTTTGATTTCGAGCACGAAATCCCTTTAAGGGGTGGTGTGTTGTAACATACCAGAAATAGAATCCTACCCTAATAGTTTTACCCTTTTGACTTAACCAAACAAGGATACGCTAATACATATAATTAAGAGAATCTAAAATACTTTGTACTTAATAATGACTTGTTTGGATGATAATAAGAAATTAAAGAACTTAATCGGATAAATATTTCGCATATATTCTTAATATAGGGTTATATGCAAAAATGCTTCAGTTGGGTTTTTAATAATGGGCTTGAAGTGTAAATTGTACACTAAGTAATAAAAATAATAAAATATTTCATCCTAGAACTTTCTAGTGCTTTTTAGTATATGAAAAAGGAGAGAAATCTCAAAATACACATAAAAGAGATAATAAGGACAATAATTGGAGATAATGTGGGATATAATAGATTAATAAAAGAGGATAATGAGGAATATGTTGTTCCAAAAATCCTAAATAGAAACCCAAGAAGATAATTTGGATAATTTCGTTTTCTTGACTTAAAATAAACTTAATGGCCAAGTATCATCTAATTTGGATAATAAATAAATATATAAGGCCTTTAATACAAGACAATGGGAAATAAGCCAAGAAAGAGAGATAAGATATTTAATGCACTCAAATTAGAAAACTAACTCTAGATTCATAATATAAGCATAAAAATAAGCCTTTGGGAAATTTTTATTTAATTTGGTCTATGTTAAATATTTTATTTTATTCAGGAGAGAGAAAATGATTTAAAGACCAAACATATTAAATATATGTTGATAAAAATTGATTAATCTCAAAAACGTGTTCCACACATTTAGTATTGCTTATAGGACAAGTTTTACATTTTTAGAAAGTTTCTAGATACCTCTAATAAATTAAAAGGATAAATAAGTGGTAAAATTTAAATGAATTAAATAAATAATAAAAGTCTTCAAAAAAATATAATAATGCTAAATTCGTGTTCTACATGTTAAAATATATCTTTGGATGAATTTTGACTCAATTTGGAAAATATTTGATGAGAAGATAAATTAAGGAGAGAGAAAGTGTACAAAACTTTCAACTCATTATTTAAAATAACAAAAACTTCGACAAATGTAAATAATACTAAATTCGTATTCAACATACTTAATATGACTTGTGGGTCAAGTTTTATAATTTTTGGATAATTCTAATGCCTTTAGTGAAGGAGGAAAGTGAAAATAATAATTAATTTATTTGACACATTAAAATTTGTCAAAAATTAAATTTAATTCTATATTCGGATTCTACACGTCAAAATCAGTCAAGATGTAAAGTTTGGTTAATTTTCGAGTTCGTTTGTATCCTCAAATAGGAAAAGAGAAAAAGTTAAATGATTAAATGATAACTTTAATCCTAATTCGTTTTGGCAAGTGATTTATGTATGCACATTGTGAGCCGTCTGATGAAATCTTAACGGTGGAGATTTTATCTCCTACCTTGCATAGGAGTATTGTTCATGTGAACATTACGCACGTGAACCGCTATTATTGATTCACGGATATCTCGAACCACGGTTAATCATTTCTCTCGATTTTTCTTTTGGCATGATCGTGTGATGATTCCGCATCTTTTGGTTCATAAATCACTAACTATGGTCGAGTATTTTGCAAACGCCCAACTTCCCTTCCTTATGCATCTCACGACCGTGTCGAATTTGGCTTATACCCTAACCTCATCTATATATACCTCTACCCTTACGTGCGCCGACACTTGTGCAACTCGCCTATCTTCTCAATTTCGACTTTCGTCTCCATTTTGACCCCCACCGAGCAGCCGAAGTCCCTGACCTTGTGGCCCTTGTTGCTCCATGTACACACAATCTTCATCTAAATTAAAGGTAAGGTTGAGTTCTTCTTTGCTTTAGTTTTCATACGCATCTTTCGGTTTTGAGTTTGGTCTTGAATTGCAAAAATACCCAAAATCTTCCCAAGCAGCAGTAGGTGTGCGGGCTGCTGGAGGTGGAAGAAGGGTCGGGCGGCTTTTTATAGTTTTGCACCTGGTCGCTCTCTTCTTCTTCTGTTGCAAACGTTTTTGCCTACATGGCACTTCCCGATTGGCTAATTTTAGAAAAATCATATCTTTTTACTCGATTATCCAAATTTAAAACCAAAATATGTTTTGGAATCGGGAGAATGAGATCTATCTAAAAAAATACTTTTGTGGTCTGATTTTGAGTTTTCGAATATGTATTTTTCGAGTTGATTTAATTAACTAATAAATATGGAAAATAGCCTAAAAAGTCAGTGTCTCGAAAATATACAAACCTATACATTATTTTGATTAGAACAACGTAAATAAGACAGTAGTGAGATTTTCAGTGACTAATTCGATCGTTTGTGGGAAAATTCGTTGGTTTTGAGGTTTTAAGCCTTTAATGAATATACATATATCTAATACATAAATATGATGATGATATTAGGGGAAAGTGGACTCTGATCTTGTTAGGGATCTGAAAGCGAGTTCTAGGGTTCGAAGGTTTGAGGTATGTTTGCATCTCTGATTATTCATATTGAGTAATTCTTCCCTCTTATGTATGTTGTATTCCCTATTACTCAATGTTGAGCAATTCACCTATCTTTATCATTCTTTTGAATTTTGGCCTACACAATATGTTTTATCTTTTGTTATCATGTTTCGTGTGAACTATGTTGATTATTATGGACTTAGATATTTTCTTGATATCTTATCTTGTGACTTGTTGCAAGTTGGTCTCTTATATTGTTATGTGCCACTTTGAAGTGGATGTTATATGTTTGTGTTGTCCATTGTGTGATGGCAACTTTTGTTTCATCTTCTGACTAAACTATTTACTTGCCTCTATATTTACATGCATGTGAATCAGTAGCACTAGAATAATGTAAATTACTTTGGTTTTTAGGTGTGTGCCCTTTTTGTTTATGGGATGGTGGTGGTGGTGCCCCATACCCGAGTTTCAAGGATGTGAAGCCTTGGCTCAACTTTTATATATATTGGGAGTTTGACGGTGAGTCATTCTATATCAGGTTTTCAAGGATGTGAAGCCTTGGCCGCCTTTGTATTTTATATTCTTCTAGGACTATGTTTATCTCACATGCATGCAGGTTGATGATGTTTGTGGGGTGTGTGCCCTACTACCCATCTATGTGCTTTTGTTGCACAAATTTATTTATTTGTTCATGACAAGTATCCTCTTTTATCAAGTTATGATGTTTCTTTTCTTTTATGCCCATGTGGGTAGTCCTTATCTCTTGTATGGGAAGCATTTTACTTTTGATGTCCTTATTGCTTAAATTGCTCAAAGTTTCTTTTAGTATACACATACTAGCTTTTTGCTGATTGTTTCCTATTGTTTCTCATTTGTGGGATATGCTTCCAACCCCAGGTTAGATTGAGGAGAGTGAACTTCAACATCAACCTTGTAGCTGATCTTTGGGAGGCTTGAAGAGGTAGTTAGATGACCCTCAGCTTGGTCTTTGGCCTTTATGTTTAGTTTTCCTTTAGATACCTATATGTGGTGAAGTGTTGTATCATGTTAATAAGATTTTTAAATTGTTACATAATATTTCTTTTCCGCTACTACTCATTGTGTAATGATACATACATATTGAATGAATTGGTCTCCATCCCTTTGGCAAAAAAATTTACATGGTGTTTGGTTCAAGGGATGTGGTCTTTTCTTTCTAGTAGAGAAGTGGTTTCACTTCTTTACAGTGATGACCTTTGATTGAGCCTTTGTTGTATCTTTTAAGTCAATGTACTTCCTTTTTCCCTTTTGAAATTCGGCATTCAATCTTTCTTCTTCTTCAAGGGTGACCTCATGAGTCTCTAGATTGCCAATGAGCTGCTCCATCCTCATTGTGGTGAGATCACTAGCTTCTTCAATGGTCGTCACCTTTGGCTTGTGTTTTAGAGCCAAAGATCTAAGGATTTTGGAAACTTGATCTTCTTCACTTATTACATACATTTCACTAATAGATTCATTAGGTTACATACAAAATTGTTCAAACTTTTTTTTGGAAATAGGTAAATATATTGCCAAAGGGACCTGTGCAACAACAGGACCTACAAACTACAAAACATATACATGGGGTGTACTTTACAAAAATCCCCAGTATCTTTTAGCTTGGTTAGACAAACCTGAAGCCAAGACATTTCTACATTTAATGGATCGAGATAGAGCAATGGTTATTTTATCAATAACCGCTTCCTCATTACACTTTTTTCTCCCATGATATCTATTATTTCTCTCTTCCCACGCAAAATAACAAGCACCTGTAATGCATAAACCCCCAAAAGCTATATTATGATTGCCCATGAGTTTATACATCATCATCATTATAGCACCCTAGATATTGTCTTAAAAAAACTGTCCCCACTTGCATTTGAGGCACACAATAACCCATACCCTTCTGAAGAACTTGCAAGCCCCAAACAGATGATCATGGCTCTCCTCATCTCTATTACACATGACACAGTTCGTTTCCACCTGCAGACCCCAACGACTCAACCTATCCAATGTAGGAAGTCTGTCCTGAATGGCTCTATAGGTGGTTATGCTCCATTTGGGTATGTGACTAGGGTTCCACAACATTTTATGCCAGTTGACATCGTCCCCAACATAGGTGTTGATCCATGGTGTCACCCTTGAGTCCACCAAAGAGGCAACACCATTCATATCAACACTGTAGGAACTTTGAATGTCATCCCACTGTTTGCACATGTTCCTCCATATTCTTGAGGAAGAACTGTCAAACCCCTACTGTAGCCCGCCATATCTCTTTATCATCCATTGTGTCCAAATGTTGTCCTTTTATCTCAAAATTTTGTCTACTCTTCTTCCATAGCTTTCCTTCCCCAAGCACATGGGAGAAGTCAAATTCAAACCTCCTTTTATGTATGGTTTGGCAATGATGTCCCAAGCCACCCCGTGTCCACTTCCTCCCCAAATGAAATTCGCAACAAGCTTCCTCATATTATTAGCAGTAGGTGGAGGGATATCACATACCTCACATAGGAACCTTATCTTAGCTTGAAGAATCGATCTAGTTAAAAGCAGCCGACCTGTCATAGACAAGCGTAAGGCCAATCATCCTTCTATCTTGTCTCTCAGATTATCCAGGCCTTACACAAAGTCAGTGGAGGATCCTTTGCCGCCAGCCACAGGTGCGCCAAGGTACCTAGTAGGTAATCTACCTATTTTGATCCCAATAGCAGATCGTATCCTCCCTCTTCTAGCATCACAGGACTTTGACAGGTAGACTTTGGATTTGATGGTGCTTATATAAAGGCCAGTTAGGTAACCGAATGTATTTAGGATATTCTTTAGTTCCTTCAATATGTTGGCATGACCTGTTGTGAACAGCATGACATCATCAACGAATATCAAATGGGATTTGACTTTGGCATTCTTTATTCTGAAAGGCTTCACTTTTCCTCTTCTTCCCGCTTCATTCATCATAGTGGTTATCCCCTCCATGAAGATGGTGAACAGCAGAGGGGATAGGGGATCCCCCTTCCTTAGCCCATTCAATTTAGTGAATAACCCAAAAGGTCCCCCATTCAAGAGGATGGATAAGGAGGTGGTGGAAACGCATTGTTTGATCATTTGAATCCATCTATCACTAAATCCAATAGCCTTCATAATGGACCATAAGGAATCCCACCTGATAGGGTCATACACATTTGTAAGGTCAACCTTCAAACACGCCTTGGTATTGCTATGTGTGGACTTGAATCCTATAAGAAATTCTGCCGCCAAGAGGGTATTGTCAGAAATCCTTCTAACTTTAATGAATGCACTTTGCTCCTTGGAAATAATGGTAGGGAGAACCTTCTTAAGTCGACCTGCAATAACTTTAGCAACAATTTTATAAAGTACATTACAACAAGCAGTCGGCCTATAATCGGCTATGATTTCAATTTCATTTTTCTTAGGATTTAGCTTGATGAAAGCATGGTTCACAGCACGGACCATGCTATGACCATTTAGGATCCATCTCACAGCTTTAAGAATATCTGAATTGACCAGGTACCACATATATTGATAGAATTTTTCATTCATTCCATCGGGCCCAGGCGCCTTGATGGCATTAATGGAGAACACCGCTCTTCTGACTTCATCTTCATCCACCTGTGCACACAACATAGCATTAGCAGCATCATCCACCCTCTTGTTAGGTAATAACTCAGAGTGGTTGTTCCTCCTACTGTCCTCCTGCTTGTACAGCTTGTTGAAATAATTGATAGCATTTAAGGCCAGGTCCTCTCTGCTATTCACCACCTATCCACTTTCATCCATCAACTCGTTAATGTACTCTTTCAACTCTTTCTTCTTCACATCTCTATGGTAGATCTTAGTGTTACGGTCTCCATCTCTCAACCACTCTAATATTCTACTTCTTTGCCAATAATACACCTCCTCAACCTTTTTCAACTTACGCAGCCTTTCTTCAGCCTTTTCCTCACCTTTGATGAGCATATCATTTAGAGGGTCTTGCCTAATCATCTCCATGATTTGCCTATAGTTTTGTTCCGCTTCAGAAATCAGATTCCTCAAGTTGATCTTCTCTTTACTCCACTTTTTCAAGGCATTCTTCGTGTTCAAATTTCTGTTTAAGCATATTAATTTTGGTATTTTTAACTTGGGTGGTACCTTCATGTGTTATTGAAAGTTTATGCCATATATCATAAGATGTATCACATGAAGATATCCTATTAAACTCACTTACAGAAATATAATAATTAGCATGCTTACCACTTTTATATTTAATTGAACTTGTTTTATCATATTTGGATCCCATGTTGCATATTCAGTTGTAGGAAGCGCATAAGGTCTAGATACCATCCTCTATAGATCTAGGCTGATCCCTTAGAAGTAAAATTGCATTCTTCTTTTCCAATAGGTGTAGTTGCTTCCTTCAAAGGGTGGTGGCCGAGTCACATGAGTTCCTTCAAGGTTGAGGTTGCTAAGCAAGTTGTCCTCCATTCTTCAAGACCCGTTAGGGCTCCTTGAAGACATTCTTTTATACCAATTGAAAGATATAGAGGGGGGTAAATAGAGATTTTTGGTAATTTAAAAATAATTAAACACTCAACCAAATAAGGAGGAGGAAACAAGGAAGACACTTTGGTTTAGAGTTGTTCCAACATTTGAATCAAAGGTTGTGAGTCCACTACCCAATTGTCTCCAATTGGGATTTTAAAAGTGATTAATTTTATTTACCTCTCAAGGATGTTACAATAAAATACAATCACCTCTTTGAAGTAGCCTTCTCCTAGAAGTAGCCTCAACCTCCTTGAAGCAACCTTCTTTGAAGTAACTCCAAGTCCTCGAAGTAGCCTTCTTCTCCTTGAAGTAGCTCCACCACCTTGAGATAGCCTTCACCTAGAAGTATATCCAACCTCCCTTGAAGCCACCTTCTTGAAGTAATCTCAAGCACTCCTTGAAGCAGCCTTCTCCACCAAGAAGTATCTTCAACCAAGCTCCCTCATGTAGCCTCCACAACTTGGAGTAGCCCAGGAGCACAAGTAGCTTTAACCTGTGAAGGGAGGATTGGAAGAAAGAAAGTACACCAATTGTGTATAGCTCTTTGATCCTATATCAAGCATTAGACATCTCAAAACACTTAATATGGACACTGCTATGAAGTGGCTAAGAGGCTATGACTATAGGACATGAATTTAGAGCTTGTAGAACAAGATGCCAAGTGTTGATTAGCTTTGTTGCTCACAAGAATGTATTCTCAAGTGTAGCTTAGGTGCTTTAGGTGTCCTAAGGACTCTCCTATTTATAGGAATAGTTTGTAAGTACTTAGAGACGTTCTAGGGAGTTTCTAGAGTGTTCTTGGTGCTTAATTATCCGTTAGGTGTATATTAGTTGGCCAGCAATGGCTAATTTGTTTGTACTTAAAAGAACAATCCAGGATCCTACTCGGTCGATAAGTTTATCGACCGAACTGTGTCCCGATCGATATTTTATTCGACTGAGGCTGGGTTTAAGGCAAATTTGTAGCAACGTCTATTTTCAACTCCCAACTACTAACTACTTGGTCTAACGGTCACAAACTTTGGACCGACGTTTGCTTGGTTGACAATATTTTTTGATCGAAACCCATTTTAGAGAACAAATGTGTAAGTTATCAAACAATGCTCATATGTTCGACCGAGGTGGTTCTCAGTCGACAAAAACTTTGACCGAGTGTATTCAGTCGACAAGTTTCTCAATTGAATATGTTCCTATTTTAGTCTTTTGAATAACCTATTAAGTGTGTGTTTCAATGAGTGATGGTGAGTCTAACTCTAGTGGGAAATCTAGCTAAGGGTTATAAGTGGATAGGGAAGATCTAACGCTTGATTTACATGATGTCTAAGTACTTGTACATTATATGTCATGAATACATATACAATTAAGTGCATTTGATATTCAATTTGCATTGATCTTCATCTTTCCACTTAGTTGAATTTCCTTATTATATTGAACCCTAAAATACTCATATAGCACATTTGATCCACAAGTATGAAATATTCATCATCATCAAAATAAAGGGTATGTTAATGTCCAATTTAGCCAACATGCTTCTCACTTATCTCTTATCTTTCATTACTTCCCCCTCCTCTTATCACTCATTAATTTATCCTCAATTCCCTCCTCTTCCTTCTCTACTTTTCTCTTATATTTCTCTCCCAAAAAAAGGGATCTATTGACTCCCTCGCTCTCCTTTTCTCCCTCTGCCACTCATTTTCTCTCCAGCCATCATGTTTCCCACCTTTTCCACCACCCACCCAATCATTACTTTGGAGATGTTAGTCCCACAAAACAAACTTGCCCCCATGGAACAAGTATTAGGTCATTGGATCTTAGCTTATATAAGTCGAATCCAAGGTAAGTGTTCCTGACAAAACAAAGTATCAAATAGACTAGAACCTAAGTTACGAGGTAAATAAAACTAATGTAACAAAAAATGAAACAAGCAATAGTTCTTTTTAGATATTATGATATTTTGGATAGAACATGAATGTGGTTTCACCAATCAGGAACACTCACCATCATGAAAACACTCATTCCCATTGTATAACCTTAGCATAGTTTACCAGAGATCATCATCTGTGATTATTTCCTCCTCCTCTCTCTCTCTCTCGGGATTGGGATAGATCTCTATTATAAGTGTGTGTGTGTGTCTCTCTCTCTCAAGATGATAAATAAACAATCAAAACAAATGACTGTATGATGATTATCTCTAGAGATCCAACACTTCATGTGTTCACACTACTACATCACTCCATATTTGATCTAATAGTACTCCTTCAAAACAATAACAAATTTAAGCATCACAACATGGTATCCAAGGATACAAGTGATTCATATATTAACAAGAGGAAGGAGATAAATATTGATATGAGTATTTCAATTCATGGAATATGAATGTTTATATGGTTGGGAGGCCTTGGTGTCTATTCACAACCCAAGTTAATGAGTTTAGGCGCTTATGTTAACTAGTGATATGGTTGATTTACTATTAACAAATGTGTATGAAATAGAGTGGGGGAAATAGAGATGACAAAAAAAATAGTAAGTTGGTTATTGAATGTCAATGTAAACCTCCTCTTTAGTGATCAATCGGGTGAGGGTGGTGGAGGGGAAGACTTCTTCAACATTCCTTCTCTTGACATTGGGTAGTAGACGTCTCCAAGTGAGGCGAACTAATGAGAGTTGGACCTTTGTTCTTGTCTACCAATGAAGGTTGTTGATCTCACCCCAATATAGAAGCACTTCATGGTGGAGGAAGTGATCTCCTCTCTTTTTGGTTGGGGTCCCTATTTATGAGGATCACTCGGGTACTCAAGTTACTTGAGAGTAGGGGGATTCACTTGCACCCAAAGTCTCATGGCACATTACTTGGGGTGTGCTTAACTAGTCTGGAATAATTGATTGGCGATGATGGCAGTGTCATCATTTGTTGGTGTTTGCTTCTTCATTAGCAGCTAGGATCCAACATCTCATCGGTTGCCAATTGATGGTCCTCTAGGCCGATAAAGGTCGATGACTTTTCTGGCTTGTAGGCATTGGTTGCCAACCAATAAAATGCATTATGAGAGACCTATTTTTAGTTTTTTTTTCTGCAAAAAGAGGTAAAGTAACTATAACTTGGTAATCCAAACTAAGCAGTAGTAAAGGAAATGAAGGATAAAATAGGCATATAACATCTACAAAATTGGATGTTATCACTAACTTGTCCCTCTCCCTCTGTAAGGAGCTTGAACTTCTCACTACAAACTCCATTCTTGCGTTTGTTGGTGGTTTCTTTCATACATATGGACTTCAGGCTCAGAAGTGGAATTTTCATGCATATTGACTTCATCTCCCTCTATACTTCTCTCCCTCAATTGCATCCCTCCTCACAAAAATTATCATCACTTCCTTCCTCTTCCTCTTTTGCTTCCCTCCTTCCCTATGTTACTTGTCTCGTAATTTTCCTGCTCTCCACCCATCACTTCCCTCCTCTTCTCTCCCATATATCCCTCCTCTCCACTCCACTCATTAATTTCGTGCTCACTTCCATGCTCTTCCCACTTTACTTCCCTTTTATTTTATTCTTTTCTCTATGGAAAGAAAAGGGATCTGCTCCCTCCTCCCTCTCCCACTATTTTTCTTTCAACTCATCATGTATGCCACCCTTGATGATGCCTCCAAATCTGTTATGATGGGTTTTTTTATTCCGGCCATGTCTTGAAAAATTCTTGCAATCTATATATCTGAAAACTCATCCCTAGAAAAGATTAATGAGGAGTGTGTACAATAGAAATTAAAAGGGACACGTTGAGACATCAATCTCGAAACATTAGATTTGAACCCCCTCCTGTCATCAAATCGTTATATTGGCCACATTAGTCCCACAAAACCAACTCGTTCTCTCTAAACTGTTCAAAATCTCAAAGACATGAGGTATGATTTTCAAACAACAAGATGCATTGTGGCCCACATGCCACCAGTCTCGCAACAAAAAGTAAAGGCTACCGACATAACAGGCCCACCTGGCCGCAGTTGTCAAGCACTCATCGTCCATGCCAGACGACCGAGGGTTATTTCCCAAGAGAGGCCTGCTGCTGCAGCTGCTAATTGGCCATGGCTCCCCATTGTTGCGCAGAAAATCCACCTGGTGTTGGAAGCCCGTGGACTTGCTGGCCCACGTCACGCGACCAAATACCACTGTTTATCCCTGTTTGTGGCTCTGTGTTAACTAGTGTGGACCAAAGAATCTAGCAGGCCCATGCTGCCATTCCTGTGGCCAACTTGTCCCTTCTTCTCCGGCAGAAGACAACAAGGTTCAATCAATCAAGCTAGAGGTATATCGTAGTCTACTTCATCTCTGCCCATGCTGTCTCTGTGTCTTGCCCAGTGCTGCCATTAATTACCAGCACCTTCCCCTCTGCATTTGCAGGTATATCGTAGTCTACTTCGTCTCCGCACGCAAAACCCTGCCCGTCTTGTTGCTGCCAACGGCTCAATGGGAATGCCAATTCAAATTCGAAGTATAGAGGGCTAGCTGACGCGCTGCAGGCTGGTGTACGTGTTGTCATCTTCTTAGTTCCCCCCCTCGCTCTCCATCTGCATGCATAAGTGGAGGTGGATGAATATACATAACAACCCGCAGCTCGCTTCTCCTCCTCGTCAGTAACACCATATTCCTGCTGGATATACTCGATCGATGGGGAACTGCACCGTCAAGGGAACCACGGTGAGCTGTACATTGCAAGCCACCACGGTCAACTGCTCTCTGCACGCCACCGCCGTGAGTTGCTCGACGACGGCTGCGGGTGCTGGGATCAGAGACACCAGCCGAGTGGTGCGCATCATGGTGGATTCCTCCTCCTTTCTTTCTTCCAGGGACTTCCTAGAGTACAAAGGGCCAGTACGAGTCAGCTACATCGCCAACAAATTTCCAGGGTACGGCGTGTTCCGGCAGGCTGACAGCACTTCGACCCCTCTCCTCCGCAGTGACTGGCTCATGAACGGGAAATCGTACTACCTCCTCCCTCTGGCCGAGAAGGTGCAGACGGCAGCAGCTGGCCTGCTACAGGAGCGTGAAGAAGATCATGAGTCGACGGCGGCACCTGCAGCTGATACCCGTGGCTGCCTTATACGCGGAGGTATGGAGAACCTCGTCAGAAACCTTCAAGTGCTGCCTTCGTCGACAAGAGGCGTCTGGAGAGTGAATCTCGTCATCAGCTCCGACCAGCTGGCCGGGTTACTGGCCCAGCAGGTCGACTTCGAGGCGCTGGTCCAGAACATGAGGACGTTTGCCGCTGCCAGAGTTGAGGAGGCCGCAGCTAAGATTCCGATGCTAGATGCAGTTGCTGCTGCTTGCCCTGGTTCCTGCAGCAAGGCGTGCAGTGCCTCCACCACTATGCCGACTAGTGCTGTTCGGGATATAGCAATCTCGTAGCTCGATCGCCATGATCTGCAGCAACCAAACGTTGATTCCAGCGGTGATCAGCACATGCCCCAGGGATTGGTCTTTCTCAACACGTTCCTCTTTGTTGTGAAGGACTGGGTTTGTTTGTCCTTGTGCTTATATGTGATTTAATCGTGAATACAGGCTGAGTTGTGAATAATGCAACAAAACAAATTCTAATTAGCTGCATTTCACTCTAAATACATGACCATTGGTAATGACTAACTAACTAAAAGCTCACACATGAAAACAGAAAATGTGAAGACCATCATGCGGGTTCTGTCCCTGTTTGGTGTCTCGACTGTCCTTACTCAAAACAGACCTATTGTTTTTGGGGGTTCGCCATATGTTGTATGGGACTCTACTCTTCTTTTTCACACAAACCAACCTGCATAATTGAAAGTTAAACATATTTTTTCAGTTACGCAGCATGTTCTTGTGAAAAAGACAAATGAGGTCCAAAATTAGATCACAAACTCACAAGACATAGCATTTTTCCAAATTTTATTAAGAATATGCTTTAAGTAGATGTATAGCTGGATTAACACATAATTTGAAACATGAGATAGAAGATGGATACAAATTTGTCGTGCCTAACCTCTGTCCCCTTGCATGTCCCTTAACATTTGAGTAGTAAATTTCAAAATTAACTACACATTATGAGCGATCGACTACACACTAAGTGTGCAACATTTTCAAAAGGGGGCATGGATATTAAAATTAGGAAAAAAATCAAAATGATACATTGTGACAAAAATAATTCCGGCTATAGCACTTCCGTGAAAATAATTCCCACAATAGCTCACTTTCTAGAGAAAACACCACTTGAATTGGCGTTTTTCTGGTCAAAGTTGTGAAAACGTCACTTCATCTGGAGCTTTTAATAAAAAAATAAAAAATAAAAAAAGGGAAAGCGCCAAATAAGTTGTCGTTTTCACCCCAAATATGTTGGGTGAAAGGGCCAACATATTTGGCATTTTTTCTTTATTTTTATTTTATTTTTCATTTTTGAATGAAAGCTCCAAAGACAATGGCGCTTTTACATGTTTCATCAGAAAAACGCCAATTCAAGTGGCATTTTCTTTAGAAAGTGGGCTATTTTGGAAGTTATTACCAATTTGACCCTAGTAATGACGTGTTGACCTGAAAAAAGGGGCAATACAACATGTCAATTGATGCATTTCTCACCACAAGTTAGCTATCCAAAGTTGCCACAATGACTATAGTAGCTAAAATCACCCACCCATACCACCACAAGTATCAACTCCCCTTCTCTTCTTTGTATCTATCACTACTATAAGCTTCTAATGTATGGATATAGAAAGCAGCTGATGGTGGTTTTTATGGAATTTTCAATTGATGTTGTTGATTGTGAAGCTAATCTTCTATTTCTTTTAGCAAGTTGATTGTCTTGCCTCTTTCTCTTCTTTGGATTTTTATTTTGTGTGGCTTTTGTCTTCATGACATGTAACGTTCACCTCAAATTTATTATATTATAAATTTATTTGCTAAATTTGATATAAATAAAGATCTTTAGTTAGTACTTTAAATTTTTGAACAATAACCATAACCAAAAGTAAAATTTGCATTATTAGAATAATGGTATTTTTAAAATAATAGCAATATGTAGTTTTGAATTTTAAATTTCAATGTAGTTATAAACTAAACTTTGTTGTGATAAGCAATCAGAATCATCTAGGAAATACAACTCGTTTAAATTGATTGCCTTGCATTCTAATGGATACAATTAAAATATTGAAATTTTTTATTCAAGATAGGTGTCTTGACTTATTTATGTTTTTTAACCATTTCAATCATTCATAGAAAAATCATTTTGTTAAAATAAATCTAATTAACTATTTTAATGTTAAATATAATTTTAAAGTTAACTGAGTGTGTTAATTAAAATGCTTAGATGAGATGTATTGCATGAAAATATATTGGTCAACGTGAACATATATATATATATATATATATATATATATATATATATATGTTACGTTGTTTGTGTCACAATATACATTATCAATTGAACATAAAAATTAAAATTATGTATATAAACTTAAATTGAAAATATATATGTGTTTTGTAACCATTGAAAAACGACACCTATTTCACGTCCATGAAACGGTGAAGCTACATTATGTCGTGTCACACTACTACAGAACATGCCTTTGGCGTCGGTTGTTTATGCCCTTTTAGCGACGGTTCTCAAGCGACGCCTATGTGGGCGCTGCTAAAGGTCAAACTCTTCGGCGTTGGTTTTATAATCGACGTCAAAAGGCTTCGCGCCACCAAAAACGCGCCAGCAGGGCACCTACAGGCGTCGGTTTGCTACCAACAAACCTACGCCATATTCCCAGACGCCACGGCCGTGCTACTATAGGCGTCGGTTTGGTACTAATAACCGATGCTCTTTCCGCCATGGTCGTGGTTTCCTGCACGGTCGGGTTGTTTTGTCATATTAGGCGGTGGTTTTTATCCAATAACCGACGTTGTAAGCCTTTGATGACGATGTTCTATAAATAACCGACGCCTATGTTTTTTTTATCATTTTGCAGGCCTGTTGTGGCTGGTCAGTAGGATGAGAACCTACAGTTCAGTTTTCTGAACTGTAGGTTTATGACATCCATTGATATCAGCCTTCAAACAGGCCACAAACCTGCAAAATCAACAAATATACTTTTCACACAAGTAGATACATTCAGACATCAATTCAATTCTCACATTCACACATGTAGAAACATTCAGACATGTATAAACATTCAGAAATATTTATTTACAAAATATCATTCAACATCGCTATCAGCATCCCAATTATATCTTGCAATCGCCACTGTTTGTATGGCTCTTGCCTATTCTTCTCTTACTTCATTTAATACTTCCATCGTATATGGAGCATGTACATCTTTTAAGCATTTACCTATAGTGTGGTCAGTTTTAAACACCTGCAAAGAGAATGATGTATATATATAAGTAATAATATAAAAATAAGATTAATATATTTCATACTAACTAATGAGACTATATATAATACCTCATGTATGGTATCGATGTCCAATGCGGCATATTGGATAATTATCTGCATAAATCGCATCACATAGTATGCGCATGCCCAGTCGTAGTCTTGTGTAGCGCACTATAAATTGAAACATACAAAATATTAAAAAATACAACTAAGTACAGTTCACATAAATAAAATATACATTAGAGTCGGGAACTTACTTTTACGTTCTCTCAAATTATTGGGTGGTTCTTTTTCCTTGGGACCTTTCCTCCAGCCTTTTTGAATGCATCTAAATCCCTACGTGTTAATGTAACACAGTAAATTGCATAATTAAATAGTAATGTAATAATAGATGTTAACAGATATAAAAATGAAATATTTCTCACCAGAATAATGGCAATCTCATTACGTGTCCAATTTTAGTATTCAATGTACTCCCCGCATGATCTAGATAATAAACAGTGAATGTTCCGGGGAGAATAACTAGTAACTCCCAATGCCTATCGCTAGAGGTAAAAAAGTTAAAATTAATAACTCAAAATCCACAATAAAAAGGTATTTTTCTTAAGTCCAAATTATAAGTAAAGTAAACTTACTTGACATTGAATGGAGCTATTATTATCGTCTTATTTTGCTGACCGAAAATTGTAAAAGCATCTATACATTATTGTTGAACACTATCAGCGTCTTTAGCTACCATACTAATCAATGATGGAATCAAAAATCCCACATGGTCAAATACAAATTGTTTGTATTGATTTTCGACTAAGTAGCTGCAAAACATGTATTATGTATGCATTAATATATAAGAAACCAGATCACCGGACCTTTTACAAGGTATATGGATGTATAAACAAGATCTCACCTTATCCATGTCTCTATCATTGATGTGTTCAGCCAATCATATATAAACAGCTCAATAATATCTTGTATAAATAAAGAGCTTTTGTATGATTGACCTGCATAATTCGCTTCTAAAGAAACAATTATAGGGCAATGTATATTATGTGCCCGTAGCCAACATGCCATTCCCCTACAAGCAGGACCTAACGGGTATTTTAGGTCAGTTGGAACCCAACTTGGTAATCCAAGAAGTGGAGATGGAGGCCTAGGTGCTCTGGGTGTCTTCTTTTTAACTTATATATATAATTTCAGATCAATTGACCTCATATATACACATTAACAATCTAAAGTAATGTAAATTTATCTTACAATTTTAGTAGTGTAGACAACATCTACTTTGGGCCACAATATCACCCTGCCTTCTGCCTCAGCAAGTGTATCAATATCTGGGTGGGCATATGGCAATGTAGCTTCCCTCCAATCGGGTAATACACGTATCGGGCTCACACGAATGTAGCCCTGTGGCATTGGAGTCTCGTGAAACGTTGCCCCAGGAAGGGACGGGTAAGCCTGCGCCTCTACAACAACATAGTCTTGCATTCTTAAGCGGCATGGCTTCAACGCCTACAAATTTACGTAAAGAATGTTATACATATATACATATCATCTTGAAAACATATCATCTTGAAAAGACTAGCTACAACGTCATAAACAATACTTACAGCAGACATGTTAGGCGGTGGGTCTACAGGATTACTCCCAGTCTGTGCATCAGAAGAAGAGTGGGTCGCCATAGGCTGATTGGAAGCCTGAGATGCTTGCCACCACACTATTTCTTCCTTGACCTTTTCAGCAACTATATCATTGACCTTCTTAGCAACTATATCCTCGACTCTCTTATTCTCCTATACATGGATAAAAGAAACATTAGCTTCTTATTATTGAATTTCCTTTTGCAGTAACATTTTAAAAAAAGAATAGGTTACCTCTTCTTGTGAAAGTCCCGCTCTGGGTTTGCACTGGGATGGCCCAAAGAATGCTTTGATGCCCACACCAGCGCATGCACCCCTAACACGTCCATGATGCTCTGGGTTGCCCAGAGAAACTGTCAATTCATCCCTTGTGCCCTAAGGGATGAACGTGCCTTGTTTCCTCTGCTCGTGCAGCTCCCGCTAATCACCATCAACAAAAATTGGTAAGTTAACACCACAAATAATCAATATTAAAACGATTGCTCTAAGAGTTGTATTTTACCCTTTTCGCAGCCGCCTCAGCAGTTACGGGCTTCTTTATTTTACCCTTCTTGTTTTGCCTCCCAGCTATCCAGACATCATGGCGAGGCATGGGTGTGGCACATGTAGTAGAGGACTCCTGAGTAGCAGCAGACTCCGCCTGTAGTCTTTGGTGAACGCTTGCATAGCCCTTTGGACCCATAGTGTGGTCATACACATTCAGTGCATGCCTTGCTTTTTGCGCCTCACTGAGGGCCTAGTTAGTATGCACATTAATGATTTGGTTAGTAGCACTAAATGTTAATCTTGAATAGGTGAATACAACATATATTAATTAAATTGGGAGTGACGCCTAATACCTTGAATTCTTCAGATTTTCTTGAAGCAACAAACGTGTCCCAATCTTCTTTGTCCAAGAAGTTCCAATGTTCAAGGGCTGACTTCTTCTTCTTATCACCATCTTTTATGTATTCTCTGTTGAGATTTGTCCTATAGTTCCTTAACATCTTTCAAGCGTGTTGCATCACACTTTTACGATGCAGCTTTTCATCCAATGCAAACAGATTTTATAAAATAGAATTGTTATTAACTAATATCCAAAAATAGAATTGCAAATAATAGAATTTGTAATCTACAAAATAGAATTGTAAATAATAATAACTCACGCATAAATCCTTCCATATCAAGTCTTTCTTCGCCTGAGGAACTTTATGCCAATTATCATACTTAACACAACAATGGCTTCGAGTGACAACCCCAAGATAGTTTACAAAATTATTGCGGTTCACTCCAATTGCATTTCCTCTGTTATCAAACTCCACAACCAATCTGGATCCACTGCCACTTAGCGCTATTAAATTCTTCAACAGAGTGATGCCCCTTTTCTTGTTAAGTGTTTGGTGATGCGCATCAAGTTCCTCCAGTGCTTCAGTGGGTACATGTGCATCATCAACCTAAAATTTGACAAAAATAAACACACTGAATTAGCCCAATATAGAAATATGGGATATATGACATAACTAGAAGATAATGAATTTTATAGAAATACAGGATATGTTTGTAGAACTTACATTGGTATCCTCGCCATGCTCATCATGGACAACATGCTCATCATGGACTTCATGCTCATCATGGACATCATGCTCATCTTGGTCAGCCATCTAAAAATGTCATTAAAAAGGAAAACATTTAGCATTTTTATTAACTAGAAGATAATGAAACATCAAATATGAAAATGATATTGATATTAAAAAAGCAAACATTTTGCTTCAATAAAAAATATAAACATGCCTGCCTCTAAAATTATGATCTTTTATCAATTAACAATCCTTCATTGCGATCTCCGCGCACATATAAGTCATCATTAGCTTCAAGATTAGGGTCTACGGTTAACAAATACATGTGATGTCATTCTTATATATAATAAATGTGTACCGCCTATCCCATCCTTGAACACCTAATATCACTAGTAAGTGTATAATGTGTATAGGGTTTTCGAGAAAATTTCGGCAGCATTTCCCCGTTGTTCTCTAAGTACATGTGTACTTAGAGAACAAACGGGGAAATGCTGCCGAAATTTTCTCGAAAACCCAATACACATTATACACTTACATCCTAAGTGATATTTGGTGTTCAAGAACAGTCCCAAATTGGGGACTATCCAAGATTTACTCCTAATAAGTGAATCTTGGACGGGTTTCTAGGCCAACAAATACATGTGTTGTCATTCTTATATATAATAAATGTGTACCACCTATCCCATTCTTGAACACCTAATCTCACTAGTAAGTGTATAATGTGTATTGGGTTTTTGAGAAAGTTTCGGCATCATTTCCCCGTTGTTCTCTAAGTACATATGTACTTAGAGAACAAACGGGGAAATGCTGCCGAAATTTTCTCGAAAACCCAATACACATTATACACTTATATCCTAAGTGAGATTAGGTGTTCAACAATAGTCCCAAACCGAGGACTATCTAATATTTACTCCTAATGAGTAAATCTTAGACGGGTTTCTAGGCCAACAAAATCATATCATTACGAGCATGGTTTCATGTTAGGTCATCATAGGTCATAATAATCCACTAGAATGAGCAAAAAATGTCTCATGGTGTTAAAATAGCATAAGAGTATTAGATCTTGATTCTAGAGTGTACAAGACATAATAGTGACTACTGATTTTGTGGGGTGATATCATTTCATAGGATTTATAGATTCAAATTTAACAAGTGTACAAGTTGCATCATTTTAATACTCTAAAGGTGACTAGTGGGTCATAGCACATAAAAGATGGCATTACAAGGAAAGTAAGCAAGCTAGATCAATTAACACTCATCTCAAGGGAACATTAGTTACTGAGGGGACCAAGAAAGAGTTCTTTTAATCACTAGGATCATACAAGTAGCAATGTTGATTAATTCTATGTGATTAAAGATCAAGTAGTGTAATAAAATAGGGTTTACCTCTGTTTGAGCCCAGTCGAGCGTCAATAGGGAGAGAGGGTGAGACAGAGGGTAGGCGAGTAGGCAGGCAAGTAGGCAGGTGAGCAGGCGACAGGCAGGGAGACGGTGGGCAGCAGTAGATGATCAATTAATTACTGAAACAGTACATAAATAAATACAAATCAGTACATAAATAAACACAAATCAGTAAATAACTTAATTTTAAAAAAATACACCCAACAACATTGTGCATTGGCATAGCCCAAGCATCCGCCCAGGCATCCCAGATGCCTAACTAGGTTGGACGCCTAGGTTTGGGACCCTCGGTGAATGCCTGGGCTGCCTAGGCGCGCCTGGGTGCCACCTGGGTAGGTCGGCAGGTACCTGGGCAAGCGAGCAGATCGAGCAGGTCAAGGCGAGAGGTCAAGGCGAGGTGAGGTGGAGCAGGTCAGCGGTGAGGAGAATGGCGGTGGTGGGCGGCGGCGAGCAAGGAATACCGGCGAGCTCCAAAACTAGCAGCCACAGGGCAAGCAGGCACAGGGACTGGAGACCGGCACGACGACTAGGGACCGGAGACGGCGGCGGCGCAGAAGGAGCAGGGGAGCGGCGGCGGCACGCAAGTAGTAGTAGCGGCGGGTGGGGGTTGAGTCGGGCGACCACCAGCAGCGGCGGTGAGAGCAGGAGAATTCTTGCAATGAAACAGAAGAAAGGGAAAGAGTTGGGTGATCGCGGGTCTATTAAGTTTGTAAAAGGCGTCGATTGTCTAAAAAACGGACACCTAAACATCTTAAGCGTCGGTTGATAGTAAAAACCGACATCCAATTGGACAATATTTGCCCTAAATTATTTTAGCGGGAACCATTATCAGCATCGGTTATCAAAGGATAACCGACACTGTATGTGACACTTTTTGCGCAAATTTTCATCTTATATAGGTGTCGGTTAGTAGTTAAAAAACCGACGTTGTATGTGACACTTTTTTTTCGCTCGAAAATTGGATTTCACGGGTGATTTTAGGCATCAGTTTGTTTTACCTAGCCGACGTTGAATACAAAGCGGTACCCGTGTCTGGCTGGTCTTCGAATATAGACGTCGGACTTACTAAATAGTTGACATGGAATGTTATAGGCGTCAGCTTGTTTAAATAACTAACGCCCAAAAAAGCGACATTGAATGTTGTTTCTGTAGTAGTGTCACTCCAATAGGTCTCACTCTAGTTACTTTGTTAGACTCCTCAATATGATACCAATCAACACCATGTATGAGTTCAAGTAGTACATCCATAAATATGCTTGCCATTGACCTAGTTACTTCTTGAACATTCTATCATATATTTTCCCTTGAGAACATAATGGTCATCCAGATGACCATAATGATAAATTGGAAACATTGTTCACTATTTCATCATATATCTATAGTTATGTCTTCATTCAAAAAGTACCTTGTAGGTATGTGGTAGCTGAGTTTTTGGATCGATTACAAACACTCAACAATAATGGTAATCCTATTTTAGATGAACATAGTAAATCTTCCAAAAACCTAACAGTGACAAGGAAAGTAATAACTTATAGAAGGAGAGGGAAGACAACATTGAATAAGATGATTCTTGGTGACTGAAAATGATGATTACCACATCATGAATGATCTTGATTTAGATCATTATGTATTTTGTGATGGTGTAGCTTCCTTGATTTCCATACCCAACATATTAGCAAATAGAAAAAGTATCTATATAAGAGGATGATTAAGTTGATGACGTTATCCATCCTATTAAACTCGATTGCTCCTATTCTAGAAACAAAAATCCATAAGAGTTCTTCATTTCAAGCCAACACTCTCATGATAGATGAGAACCAAAAATGGTAAAAGCAATGTCCAATGCTATACTCAGAACTCTAGTAGAAAGTTTCTCAACCTTTATTTGTCTATAAGATCAACAAATTTCTAGGAGGTTGCATGCTTTTCATTCTAAACAAGCAAGTGTCATGTGAAAGATTAAACATTATATGAAAAATATTTGTCAACTAGTCGTTCTAAATACTAACAATCACCAGTAAACATCATCTAATATTTCATTTGTGATAATGTTGATTGTAGTATTGACGTTGGATATGTTGACAAGGGAAATATATGAAAATTCATTACTGAACAAAATTTGAACACCTCAGATAGGAAGGAATATCTGGAAAGGAGGAATGGAATATGCAAATTATTTGTTTATTGGGAAGATTCATAGAAGAACATTCTATAATATTTTAACTATCTATCAAAATTATATTTTAAGGATATTAGTTACTCACATCCTTAATGATTATAGAACACAAACACATGGAACTCATATGTTTGATCGGGTGTTTATGGTGTTCCTGTGACACCCTTTTCCACACAAAGAGAGATTACTCAAAACTTAATCATGATCACCTATAATAGCAGATTACCAAAAATCACAGGAAATTAAAATTGATTTGCAGCAAGCACCATAAGCTGAGATTTATTATACAAGAGTTAATACTTGCATTTGATAACATATATTCAAGGTGCTACAACATTGTCTTCCAATCAACCTGTTACATAGGATTACAAATTGTTCCACATACTACCAAAGGCACACAGGACAAAAACCACAAATCGATCATCATGTCATCAAAACACATAACGAACACCCCAAGGACCTGAGTATATAGGGACGACACATATGACTCTATTACTAGACGTTATTTGTATACCATGATCCACCATGTATAGTTCATCTTCATTTTATGCTCTCAGCTATCCAATCTTTAGTTTGACATGCACGTCCACCTAAAAGATATTTAACCAACGGGGTGAGACAGAAGTCACATCGAGAGATATAACTCTCTGTCAACTCTATTATTATCACAGATAGCTAAATAGATAGACTAACGTACTGAGTATGTTGAAAAAAATTAACTAAATGACATATACCTCGTGAATAGAGTAAATATAGCAGTAGTATGCACTTGCCGCTGACAAGTAGAATAATTAATAATTTAAAAGGAATATGAAAAACATGTATAACTGTTATAAACTAAACGGTATGAAAACAAGGTAAGGCTTCAACCAATGTTCTCGTATTTGATTTCAAATAAATATGCTACACGATTATTTATGAATTTATTATTCCCTGAGGATTTGAGTCGTACCACCCAAATCCAACTGACCACTGCTAAGTCAAAATTGGTGCCATACAAGGTCTAGTGGAAGAGCTAGAATCCATGACCTCACTAATCCTCATGGTCAGCACACGAGTACACACAAAGACATATCAGTCAATTGCAACCGGAGACATATAGTCAAGTTGTACAAACCTAGCCCACCTTGATACAGGTCACAGTGCTAGTTAAACTGAGATACGGCCCACAGCTGCACTCCTCCAGGGTATGGCCCGCAGCAAATCATGTATCATATATCACTGAGCTACGGCCCGAAGCCACACTCTTACCAGGGTATGGCCCACAGCCAATCTTGTATCATATATCACTTATATCGCAAATCTTGAGGCATGATCTGATGCTCGTGCATGTCCAAAGTCACCCTCAATTGCTTGATATTAGGGTACCAATCTATCCCCACATACTCAATAGTATGTGCTCTAAGTTCCCGTAGGAGATACTCATTTCACCATCCAGCAAACGTTGACACTGAATGGATCTATGGCATAGGGCAAGCTACATGATTAGATTCCACTTGATTAATTAGACCAATTAAAGTGTCTTTTAGCATCAATCAAGTTACAATGTACAAACCATAAACAAATTCTTCAAAAGAAAGGGGCATAACATTACAACAGAAGATATAATCATTTAAACTATAAACGGATTCCCTTCATCTCATAACATTGTATTACTGCCATTCACAAGGATATTAGCATCAACATATTATCATGGGATATCAATCCCTCATTCCGATACCGGAGGATATCACCTCAACTGAGCACTAAGTCCTTGTCAGGTCCTAAGACAAATCATGTCACACTTGTGATTTATTGTTATCTCGTCGTGCTTCAATGGGCATATAAGAATTACTTATACCAATCATCATTTATGCCACACCACATATGCATACCATAGAAATCATTAGCTATTACATTCATCTATGTAGCACAGTTTATATTTTATAATCAGAGAGAGAATATGTTTCAACACATAAAACTCTTTTAAATAAAGCAAACAATGCATCATAAATTCTCTAATTTAGGATTAGGCTTCATGCTTATTCTACATAGGGTTCTCAAACATCATTCTATCTCAAAACTCTGGCTTTCACTACCTCCATAAGTTGGAGTGAATGAGGTTAAGAATTAGACAATATAACTAAGTATGCACATTCACATATTCATAATATTCATACTTTCCATGTTCCCTTATCGAGGCTTATAGCCAATGCTTGATATTATTTAATCATCTTTTTAGTATTCAAAAGCTATAACTCCCAATTAACCTATAAGTTTAAAGTCATATCATTTAAGAGAGAGAGAGAGTACAATATCATGTGTTCTATTTAGACACATTCAATAATATGACCTACCCTTAGAATCAGGGTCAGTGCTCTTCACATATAGCTGATTAGGGTTTTACCTCATGGTTACATCACCTGCCTTAATTACACAAATTTCCACTTTCTTATAACCAATTAAGGTTTGAACAAAATTAGTTAGAGATGAATAAATCATCGTGTCATCAGCACTAGGTATCACCATTTCATAAATCCATAAGTGTGTCATCTAATTAAGTTATGTGTGGGTTACGACAATGCATTTTGTAAACATGTTGACCATGTATCGACATAATGTCTCATCATTAAGTTATCCATATGTTATTACCCTTCACAAGTTATCAAACACATTATCATACTAAGGAATGTCAAACCTTCGATAACATAACTAGAGGGTTTTACTTCAATTTATACACAAGGCACTTATTAGACCATTAAACTTGTTCATATGATTTCTACACGAAGACTAACACCCCTTGATTCCAACAAGGCTCATCACCACTAACATGTACTCACATGGTTGTCTCCTTGACCTCTCTCACAAGTTATGATCACGTAGAAAATAATATAGAAGACACTTGTCATGGATTACAATCTTTCACTAAGGAGAGCACACAAGTCTTACCATCTTATGATTAGGATTATCGTGTGGTTAATTTACCACTAAACCTTAATTATATAACCTCCCACCTTATTGGAGAGTTTTAGAGCTGCACATCATAATTAGGGATGGACCATTCATAGTCATGACATATTAGATAGGTCATCACACTATATATATAGACTATATCCATACACAAGAGTATAGGTGTAACGTCCCTTCAATACACATGTATCAACTAATAAATTCATGGCATCTCGGCCTATCCCCTAACCATAGATGTCGGTTTCACCTTCAACTTAGAATATTGGTTCATCATCAACCCTAGGTATCAGTTTCATCCCTTCCAAGGTGTGTCAGCTTGACATCCACATTGCATCAAGGTTCTAACACCTACTAGGCATGTCAGTTTACCTCATCAAGGTGTGTCAATTTAAGCACCATTCCAAGCATGTTGGGTTGTTGCTAGACATTGAGTGTTGACTTGTCACCCCCATAACATGTCGACTACCTCTATGCAAGGCACAGAGGATTAACCTCCCCTAGGTGTGTCATTTTAACCCTACTTGAAAGTGTGCTGGGTTAGACACATGTATCAGGCATGTCATAATCTAGTGTGTCGACCAAGGTGTGTCGCTCATCACACTTGTGTCGGGCTAGAGGTGTGTCGGGTTGTTAAGGTTAGGGCATTAGCAAGGATTAACGGTTCACCTCATCAAGGTGTATCTGTTTAAGCACCAGTTAGGCATGTCGATTTAAGCACTACAAGGCATGTCAGGCTAGCACCCTTAACATATCGGTCTAAGGTGACGGCTAACAAGGAATATCGGTTTAACCATTCTACAGCATGTCGGGTTTGAGCTAGCTTGGAGTGTCATCTAGATCAAAGTGTGTGTCGACTTGTCATCTTCAAACTTAGGATATCAGCCACTAGTTCAATTGTTATCATGGCAGAAAGTTATAAGATATGGACAGCAAACTAACGAAGTTCCTTCATCAAATCAGTTCTCAAGACCCTCATAAACTACTAACATATATGAGATAAACGATTTAAAGATGAGAATCAACATTAGCACATGAAAGAGTGAAAATAATAAAGAAGGATAAGAGTTATATAACCTGCCTCAAGAAGGTCTTCATCAAGGGTTCAAGCTCCATGATCAAAGATCCAAAGCTCACATTTTTTCAAGGTTGAAGATGATCCATCAAGAGTCCCAAGCTCGACCTCAACCTTATCTCCAAGAAAGAAAAAGAAGATACCAAGGTTATGATAGCTCTAGGAGGAAAGAAGGAAAGAGAGAACCACGGCCTATTCAACCTTTATTCAAGGTATGATCCATGGACGAGAGGGGAAGAATAAGATGAAGAAGAGAGCTTAAAGAAATCGTCACCAAGAAACATAATTCACCAAGATGGAAATTAAATCAAGAATCATCATGAGAAATGAACTCGAGCTCCCAAGCTCCATGGGGGATTTCCCCTAGATCCTTAGATCCCAAGATCATCCACCAAGAAGAGGAGGATAAGAATGGATGAAAGGGTTCACTTGTGTGAAGAGGGAGGGGTTATATACCTGAGGAAAGAAAGAGAGATCAAAAGAGAGGTGTCATCACCTTAAGAGTTTAGGTGACACTTGTCCACGTGAAAAGGCCACATGAAACCACTTTGACATGCAATATTATGGTGATATACTCTAGGTAGAGTATCAGCCTCTTGGCTTCCTACCTAGGGTGCCACATCTCCAAACCGATACACATCACCAAACTGATACACTACATTCCAAGATCATTATCACTACTAAGGGTGTCATCTTTTACCCAAGATCCAAACTAGGTGCCCACCTCTCTCCTATGATGCTAAATCACCAAGGGCACACTCAACATGTGACATATTGCAAGATAACCCCTCATCTTGGGTAAATTGCACTCCATTCTAAAACAAGCAAACATTTCTCAAACATTATCTACACAGAACCAAACTTGAATCATAAGCATGTCACATGATAACAAAACACCTCAAAGGATTATATTAAAGTTCTAAACAACTTACTTAGGAAAAACAAACAGGGTTAGTCCAAAACCCAGGTCAGGGTCCTTATAGTTCCATCCTAATATTGTAGTTTGGGCATCATGTCATCTAATTATAAGTGTTGACAGGACATTCCTTGTTTGAAAATATAAAGACACTCTTATTATTTCATTTGGTATATATGTTGGAAATGGAATATATCCATTATATTTCCATTTTTGAGAAGGAAAAGAAAATTATAATGGGATTGGTTCTTTGCTTCACTACTCATGTTGATGTCATTAGTTACACACCATCCAAATCTTCGCATTATCTTTCATATGATGTGTTCTGTACTTGGTCCTATTAAAAGCAAAATGTCTTGACACTGATATCGATACTAAAATTGATATCTTCATGAGAACTTACAACTAGTTCAAATCTAAATAGTTGAAGAAGATTTTGTATAGTCTGGGCTCTATAATAGATAGAGTCACATTTGATCATAACATGTCTATGATTGAGACCATCGATAGATTCTAACCATTATTTGGTAGAGGCAAAACCTCCATGTTGTTTCTTACATCCTATAGGGGATCAGATATCTGCCAAAAACTAGCAGTCAGTAAGAACCCCTAAATGATATCGTAAAAGGTTATAGAATTGTAGTGGTACAAACACTTATTGTTTCAACATAATATCATACAATCTCAATGTGGTTGGCTAGGAATAATGAAGTCATTGAACATGCCAATAATGTATAGTAATCACGTATGAAATTGTATACATCACTTGAGAATATCAACATAGAGGCCAAAAATCCTCAAGTCTATTTTTTACTTATCAATTATGAGTTTGTTGTGGATGACATGTATAGAAACCATTTTTAATTTAGTTACGAGTGAATGTGCTATATGTTGCACTTATGGTTATCGTTAACAGTGCCACTTACCATGATCCCCTATTTGGGAAGTTGCTACTTTTGTTAGCTTTGAGTGAAATCGACTTGTGAGCAAATAGTCGACAAATAAATCTTATAATGACTCCTATCTATCCAAATTGAATGATGTTACCTAAAAGATATATTGTCCCCCTTTTGATGAATGAAGAGAAAATCATCCTTTATGTAGCATCCTAAGATTTGAGGCCTATGATAAGATGATCAAAAAATGATTAATTAAACTAGCCATATCATCAAGGTGCACCTCCTTTCTAGAGAGTTCATCATTATGAACTTTACGATTAAACATTCTTTGCCAGAGTAGTACTAGGATTGGGTGTTATGTGCAGAATTTGATCCTAAGTTGTGTGAGTGGGGACAAAGTGTACAACAAAGAATATTGGTGGTTTGTGGTGCCAATCGTCATTCCTAAAACTTTGTTGGAGCCTTGGGAAGTGGTCTTGAGATCTACAAATGGTATCAGAGCTAATTCTACTCTTGTAGGTGGGATCCACATGGACATGTCAGACCATAATCTTTAGTTGTGTGGTCCAAGCATGATGAAAGGGGTAATCTACTAAGGTGAGATGGAAATACCCTTACATTGGTAGCCATGGATTAGAACTGGGTGTGCATGGGCCACTCTGGGTCTATAATAAAACATAAAAGAAATTATGAGGCCATATAGTTGAACCTTGACGAGGACATCAAGAGTCTAAGTGGGGCATATTGTAACATATCGGCTTTTGAGGCATTGGATACAATGATATCAAAAGGAATGAGTGGTCTATCCATATCACCAAGGTGCACCTCCTTTTTAGGATGCTCATCACTAATAACTCTATGCTCAAGCATTCTCGTCCCAAAGTTGTACTAGAATGGGTGATCTATCAAGAAATTGATCCCAGGGTTTATGTTAGTGAGGAAAAAGTGTACATTTAAGGCCAATTGTGGTCTACAAGGCCTATCATCATTTCTAAAACTTTACTAGAGCCTTGCCCAGTGGGCCCAAATGTTACACTTTGTTACACCCAATTTCCAAAAGTAAGGTCGGAAGAAAGAAAATAGAAGAGTGCACAAATACATGGATTGATCAAATATATGCATCATATTAATTTCATATGTGCAGGATAAAGGCTTTTAATTTATTCTTCCTTCATTATTGCATAAAGTCATGTAACATTTTTTGTTTGGGTCATGTAATGTTTTCAGTCGGGTCATGTAATGTAATGTCTTCACTTCAATCATGTAATATTTTCAATTTTTTCATGTAATGTAATGTTTAATGGGTCATGTAATGTAATGTCTAATAGGTCTTGTAATGTTTTTCAATTAGATCATGTAATTCACCATTTTAACAAATAAAATGGTGATGTTGTTCATTTTCCCAATGTATAGTTTTTATTCTTGTAGTTACTAATCTATTAACAATCATCTTGTTTAGACAGATATTGCTCCTAGACAAGCACCATTCTAACTCTCCCAACACCACTACAAGTTGTTAGAAGGCAAACTTAATAATGTTGGTCTTTTGTATGAATCTAGTTAGTGGATTCTCGGTTGGTTGAACACTCTTCATGCTATACCCATAAATCCTAAGCTTATCATTTCCCTAGTGAATCGTTGGGTAGAAGAAACATATTTTGTTCCGTCGTTTTGGGATTATTTTCACACATCAAGATATGGTAGTTCATCAAAATACTAGGGTTGATGGGGTTCCAGTTTAGCATTGTATCCCATAGGAAATACCCAATAATATTTCTTTCTTGGATTCACATTTGTGCCCACTACTAGGGAGTCATTCATATGATATTTCCACGAGCCAAAATTTATCTTATTTGTTGCATGTGACTTTTTTCTGAGTGGATTTAACCCAAGGGACTCCAGGGTGTCGGGAAAGGCATAGAGTCATATATACTAAACTCTATCTCCTTTACTTACTAGGTAGTAACCTTATCCCAGAAATAACTAGAGACTAGGTTCATCTACAACACATTCCCCTTTTATCTTATTTTGTGTGTTTTAGCACATGTACTAGGGTGTTGCAACACTATCTTACTTGTATAGGGAGTTTCCATGATAACATAACTCCAAAGTTGAAAACCCATTAATTTGTTGTCTATTTCTATTCACATATGGTATTGGGAGAGGATATAAATAGGATTCCTAGGATCACTGATTATGATATGGAAGGGGTGGCCACAAGATATCCCATTAAGGTCTAGGTACAAAGTTAGAAATAATTTCTAATGATTTTAACACACTATATATTTAGTCCTTAATTGAGTTACTTGTACTTATAAACAGGTGGACCAAGCCTATTGAAAAGGTCTAGAGTGTAGTAGGACCTATCCAATGTTTATGATATTCCTTTGACGAGATTTTGACTTCTAGTGTGACATTTAGTTTGTATGAATACTTTCACTTGACAATTATTGTATATAATATATAGTCTATGACAATTTGTAACTAAAACTTTGCATATTCATTTGACTTCCCACGCATGACATTCTATAGATTCTCCTGGAGAACAAGAGAAGTGAGATTTAGTTTACCAGAGTGCCTCTTAAGCAAGTAGTGTAGTGGCACCTTCTAAATAGAGTGCTTGGATAGAGAGACATGTTCAACTACAACCTTCTTCTACTTAACCAAATATCAATAGTGTAGACAAAAGTGGTCATGCTACTAAGGATTGGAAAACAATTATATATAGTAGGTACAACTTTGGAACTATATACATCAATATAAAGTTCCCCTATCACTACCATCTTCATTATAGAAGAGTATTACTCTTGGTATAGAGTTGTCTTCCTAGTAGGACCTCTTCCTCATCCAATAATTACGTACTATCCAACCCATTACCTACATAAACACTTAGTGACTATAACTATTAAATTTAAATCCATTTAACTAATATGTGCCAAGTGTGCACTTATTAATTAGAACTATATATTTGTGTATATAGGTTTTTCTTAGATGTGCGCATTCGAGTGGTTGTTTAGTAGACAATCACACTATTTGGGATGATGTCTATAGTATCTAGGGTCTTCTTTAGAGTATTCTTGAGTATGCTCACCCATGTTATCCTATAGAGACATCAACAAATCCCACTCACACCTCTTATGTCGATCATATTGTTGATCCTACTCCTACTCTTACTTAATTCCATGGTACTATTCTTCCACCTCTCAAAATCCTACTCCTTCTACACCATACTAGGTACCCCTTTCCTTCTAATCCTATGCACTTATTTTTCACCTTTCATAGGTTGAGCATAATCTAGATAGTAGTTTGGAGCAGGATCTTCTTCTTCTTCTTCTATTCTATAGATCACCCCATCAGTATAGACAATGCAATAATTTGGAAGTCAACCACAATCATTGCCTTTTGTTATTTATCCACATTCTTCATTTGACAATTTGTCTATTATGAAGACTTAATACTTGTGCTCAATAGTTTTTTCTAAATCACTTGTGTAGCACTCTAACTGATTTCTAAGTTGTTGAGAGAGACCCATCATCCTACTTCCATCTTTCAAGCTTAGGCATTAACCTTAACAACCTATTTGTAAACAATTGATGTTTCTCCTTACGATCACCCTACATAAGAGTCAGAGATATAAAGACACGTGTGAGGATGAACATGAGGACAATGCATGCGGAGAGGATGAGTGTGTGTTTCTTCTTATTTGTTGTATGTTGTTGCATTATTTTGTATAGCATGCCTATGTGGAGCTACTTGTCTTGATATTTACATCATCTATAATTTGTGTTACATCATGATTGACAACTCTACTTGTGTTTGGTAACTATCTTTCATTATGGACATAATTTTTTTGTTCACTGTATTACACATAACTCAAAACAATTTGTAGAGGAAATGTAAATTCATTAAATAAGGTATTGTGTGGATGAATGATAGTAAATATGATTAATAAATGCAAAATCAAATAACTTTATCAAAACTTGAATGATATTGTTTTGACATATGATGATGAAATTATATGTTCATTAAAATTGTAAAATTTATTTGGATCTTAATGAATTAATTTAAATATATAAATTTAAAAATAATATAAATGATCTCAATTAATTATGCTACTTTTTTTTCTACTAAAATTTGAATATGAAAAGAAAATCATTAGTTTGTACTTTATATTTTGAGCATTTAACCACTATATATGTAATAAAAAATGAACTAATTGCATCAATAAAATAAATATATTTTTTGGGGACTAAAAGTGACAAATAGTATTGAGTTTTAAATTTCAAAGTGGTACAAAACTATTTTTTGTGATAAGTAATCTAAATCCAATGAAAAAATATAACTCTTGCATATTAACTGTCTTACATTATGATAGAAAAATAATAATATAAAATTGAATATATGAAATTTGTTGTTTTAAGTAGTTATTTTGACTTGTATAGTTTTGTTATTAATAATCTAAGTCATTTATAGAAAATATATCTTTTTAGGATCAACGTAATGGACTATTTTCTAATGTTGAATTTACATTGAAATTTAATATTGTTAATCAAAATGCTTAGATGAAATGTATTACATTAGATGTATTGGCTAATATGAACATTTAAAAGCATTTCTATAGTTACATTGTGATTTACTAGATTTTGTGAACCTCTTAACATAAAAATTGTTTATTACAATCAAAATATAAATTTTTTTATGATTATAGGAACATGGCATATGTTCACATGCATGGATTGTGAAGCTTCATCCGTTGAATATAATAAGTATAGTTTTTTATAGCATGAGAAATTGTCTACAAATATGATATAGAATATTATACCACCCCTAGACAAATTTCCTTTAAAATCACAAAAAAATCCATGTGAACTAGATATAGCAATTCATAATCTCTATGTAAAATTTGAGGACACGATTTCTTTGTACATTTAGTTTAAGCGCATACTTGATATTTGTTCTTTCGATCAACAACACCACATATATCTTTTAGCAAACCTAAAGATTTCATGCATTGGACATATTTAAATTAATATGTCCAAGTCTATTGTGTCACATATCAAAGGATTTAACAATATAAATAGAAAGGTAATTTCCTTAGTAGAAGAGTTTAATGCATTCAGAAGAAAATTTTTATTTGAATAATACACCATGCCCAGGTAGTCCCTTGACTTATAAAGAATTGTCTTGTTTTTTGTCAAAAGACAACTTGATCCCAAACTTATCAAGTTAAGACACAAAGATCAAATTATCCCTAATGTCTAGAACATGTAGCACATCTATGATCAACATGATTTTCCCAGAAGTCATCTTGGTCATGATGTTTCCCTTTCCGATCATAGAGGAAGCACTTGTGTAATGACCCTATCTCCTGGTAACCCCCAATTAAGGGAGACCCGAAGGTCAAAGCCGTTATTCAATTAACAGGATCAAAGGTTCGACAAATAATCAATAATAATTATGAAATTCTACTAACTAACTGGAAATTGGTATAAAATTAAATCTTTGCTTACCTTTGAAAACTTTGGAAATCTATCTATCATGAGCTTGAATTATTCTACCTAATCCTCCTTGCACTTTATTTCTTATTTCCACAAGGTGTCACTTTACTATTTGTTCTTTCAATTGTTGTTCCTAAAACGTCGACAAACAAAACGTCGGTCAGTATATCGAAATATACTGGTATGTGGGAACAACCAAAAGTTTGCACATAAGGATAACAATCTAATTATCACAATCAAGTTAATTAACCAGCCAATTTACATTTTCCAGTATGACATTCTCCACCACTTTTGCCCTAACCCTGGCATACCCACCTTAGGGTTTCCTTTGCTAATGACTTAAGGCCACCTTCTCAATCCCGAGCTTGGTGCCTGGAAGTCACCTCTCATGGTGCTCCATAGTCATGCATCATAGGCCACCTTCTCATTCCCAAGCTTGGTGCCTGGGGTCACCACTCAAGGTGTCCATTGGTCTACCCATCTGGGCCTGACCTTTGGCATCATCCATCAGGGTGGCATGTAGGTGCGAGAATACATACTTCTATTATTAATGTGATAATCATAGTGACTTTATGATTTTGCAAGTATGAACATCCAACTGTTTAGATTGCATTCAATGTGAGGAAACATTCGGAAAACCCTCGGTAAACTAATGTGGTTAGCCATAATTAACCACATACCTGATCTAACGATTTGAACAGAAATATCCATGCAAATAAGAATCCAAGTAAGCAAGCATTTTCAATAAGATCCTGAAATAACCATGTAATTCCCTTTTTATTATTCATGTCATCAAGATCCATTAAACCTAACTCGCTTCCTAGGGTTTCTAATTCACTTTTAGGGTTTCTATTGCAATTAGGGTTTCCCTTCATCTTTTACTATTTTAAACCCTAATTTAACGCAATTGATCACCAACCCTAATTATTTCCACATCTAATCCTAAATTTCAGACTAAAGGCATAATTAACCTATAATTAAGTTCATTAAGCCATTTTTACATTAAAGCTACTATTTTTATCCTTTTAATCCATGACAAGATCATTATACTCGTTTATCATCAATTTGTAGTTCATTATGCTCTAATACTCATATGAATGTTATTTATCATTAATTCTACCTTTTACTCATGAGAAAACCCTAATTACTACATTTAGGGTATTTATCCACAAATTAGGAACTTTAAGGCTCGAAATAGATTATAATCATTATGTCTCATATTTATTCATCACTTTGAATAATTAAAGCTATTAATAGTCATTTTTACCAACATTAGGGTTTCAAGGCCCATTAAAGCATATTTATGCACACGAACTCTCAAATAAACTAATTACGTGCAAAATTCATCTTTTTCGACCTTAATGTATCTCTTTATGATTAACAGGTTAATATCAACTTTAATCATCAATTAGACCCTACTAATCACATTAATCATATCAAAATAGGGTTTCTTAATCATCATTACACTAAAGTTAATAACTTTTATTACTTTTCGAATTGCAAACATAATCAGGCTTCAATTATATTTTTAATGGATTCCTCTCATTTTTCTGAGCAAAATTCATGAATTATATGTTCTCATCGGAGCTACCAATTAGGAGTTATGATTTTTGCATTAATACACTTACTTGAGCCAATCGGAGAGCACCACGTGTCTATTTCCATGCAACATTGATTGCAGATTTGGAAACATGACGAATTTTCGTTCATACCCTTGGTAAGTTAGTTGGGTCTTAAGCCCGCGGAGGGGAAAACCCGTTCAACGGGTCTTTGCCTTCTTCCTCCTCGCGCCAGCGGCTGGCTGCCGGCCTAGCGGCCGAGGGAGCAGCTCTCCCCCCTCCTTCCTAACCTCTTCGACCACCAGGGTGGCCTCCCTAGCCTCTGGCATCCTCCCCCGCACCTGCCCATGCCTTGGCCGGCGACCTGGACGGACGGGTGTAGGATAACTGGGCCTGCAACCCGCGGCCGTGCTGCAGGTCCTCTACAGACATCGCGAGAGAGTCGTGAGCTCGGAGGCGACGGATTAACGTTAAGGGTGGTTGTGAAGCTTCCTTCTTCCAGTCATGACGACTCCACAACCCTTTGTTCACTCTAGGGAAAGCACCAACCATGTTAGGGTTTGGACAAAGAATAAGGAGGAAAAGAGAGTGAGATGTGTGGGAGTTCTCAAACTCGAGCCAAAAGCCCTACCCCTTATATAGGGGAGGGTAACGATGCCCTAAGTTGCTTGCCTACGAAGCAACATGGTTCTTTCCCAATAGGAATCCAATTCCTATATTGAAAATCAAGATTCTCTCTCTTCTAAACCTCTTTTTGATATCCTTTATTGCATGAATAATTAAAAATAAGAAAATTCTCTCTCTTATTCTCTTTATTCATGCCTTTCAATATATTAGCCATGAAAATATACTTCCTTAAGTAGAAAATACTTTCTTCTTAACCAAATCACATAATTAATTAATTATGTATTCCCATTATCCCTTTATTTTGCAATTTTGGTGTTTTCTCTTTCTTTCCTCTTCATTGGGACTCCTTGGATCCCAAGAAACTCTATTATTTCGAAATCCTTTTTATTAGATACTCATTATCCTTCTAGATGCATCTTAAATGCATTATTCTTCATTATTATGTGTATTTCTTATTAAAATATTTCTTTTTGAGGATTTCTCTTTATTTCTCTTTTATTTTCCTCATTAGTATTCCTTTTATCATTAGGAATCCTTGGAATACGAAATTCTACTAAGGATAACTCAATTATACCTCTTTTCACTTATTTTCCACCTTTTACCATTATTTTCAAATTCTTTCTTAATAAAGAAATACTTAATTAATCTTTTCTTTTCTTATTGCTTTTCTTTGCAACTTTGGACTCCTTGGAACCCAAGGAACCCAAGAGGCACGAAATCCATCCTTGGATTGCATTCTTTTGCCTTCCAGGGGTTTCCACATCTTTCTTTTCTCAAAAACTCAATTATTCATTTATTAATTGAATTTCCTTGTTATTAGGCCCAATAGCCAATAAAGCCCACAACACAATCATCAAGGCTATTGTAAACAAAATCCATTTATTCAAAAAAAATTATATCATTATTTTTTCATTTACCTTTATTATGAGAAATTACATTTCTCACCAAATGAACCCAAAATTTGGGGTTGTAACATCCTTCCCCTCTTATAAGAATTTTGCCCTCAAAATTCCATCAAGCAAACAAACAAACAGGATAAGCCTTTCATGTGTCCATCATGGCTCCCATGTGGCTTCACCCTTTCCATGGTGCTTCCCAAGAACCTTCATCATCTCATATTCTTCCATCTGAGTTCTTTCTTACCTTGGTATATCATACCCTCATAGGTGACTCAGGACATTTCAGCCTCTCAAAAGCTGAATAGGTTCAGGGCTCAACACATGTCTTGGGTACCTCACATAGTGCTCTAGATCGGACTTATGTAACACATTATTCATCATGTTAACCTGAGGGGTAAGGCTAAACACAACCATATCCACCAATCCATCTCAAATGGACCCATATATCGGGGACTCGGCTTTCTCAGTTGTAGCCTAGAGGGGTCGGATTTTCACATCACATATTCTCCCACATTGAACTGCATGTCAGTCTGCTTTGCATCAGCTCGTGACTCATGTCACCACTGGGCCCTCTCTCAGCCATTGCACGATCAAAGCGACTTCATCTACACACACTGTGGTTCTTTTCTGACCTTCGTGAGGCCTCCTTCACCAACATCATCTTAATGAAGTGGTGACCGACACAACCTCTCTATAAGACTTCTTGCATCCCGATAAAGGCTATGGTAGTTAACATCACATCTTAAGAACTGTCTCTATGTATCAACCTGAATGAGCACATGTGCTCTCATCAGACCCTCTAGTCTAGATCATACTGTCCATTAGTATGGGGTGATAAACTGTACTATCATCGAGTTCTTCATGTATCCACTTCCACCTCATGGAAGTGAACCTTGGTCATACCCAAGAACTTTTGAACTCACATCATGGTGTAGTTGAACCATATTTCTCTCTTAAGTAATTCAACTGAATCTGTCCCATGACAGTACTCTTCCTTTCTCCTGTCATCTAGGGAAGGTTATCTACCATAACCCGTTTTGCATATCGACCTTCCTTGGTCTAGGGGAGACTCGCAACATCCACAGTGATGAACTCCCATTCCCTCTCGGATCTCTTTATACTTTATATCCATGCACCGGGTTACTGGTGTTCATCCTTCACCTCCTGACTTGCATGGTCACATGCAACATGCAATATCATATTAAGCATCCCAAGTACTACTATCACTTACTGTTTTTATAGTATCACGATGTTCGGTGATCTTAAATCATGATCTCATGTATGTCATGATTCCTCAAGATCGATTCCTCAGAAACACTAAACCACTCTCAATAGGGTTTTATCACTTTCCTTTCCAAAGAAGTATGTCTGAGGTTTTGCCACCATCCTTTCATTGTATCAAAGACTAGGCTGGCTAACCAATCATCATTATTGTTACATCTGTGTGTTAGACAAACTTTCCTCCTTTCTAAACTTAGGGTTAGTCTAACAACCTCTTCTAGCCTCTAGTCAAACTAGGCAGCTGCATCTCAACCAGAGCATCCATTACCACTTCACATCCTTAGGTACTAGGTAGTGTTGAAGACATGCACCTCCATGTATTCCACTTATTATCTCATCTCAGCTCTATCTACATCGAGAAAACTCTGAGCCCATCCTCTTGGTTTTTGAATTCAACCATGTATGACTCATAGCTCATGATAGAAGCATCCTTATAAGATGACTACCTTATTCCTTTTATCATTTGTACTTGTCCATGTATCATTCACTCCACCAAGGTATGTTATCATCTCTGTCCTCATACCTTGTAGCAACGTTCCAACTCGCATCATCTTTTATCCTTGGTGTATGGCATGCGCACTGTCCTATCTCTCACTCCCATAACAGGAAGAAATAAACATTTGGCGGTCATCCAAATACAGAGTTCTTCCTATTCCAAAAGTAGAGATGGTGCAACCCACATTACTAGTACACCTTCAATTCTAAGTTGAAACGTGCCATCATCTTGATATCTACATTACTTCCATGGAAAACTGGTCTCGAACCTACTTGGGTTACTACACAATCCTTGGTCATCTCCTCTAGGTCTATAGGGTGCTGACACTTTTGGGGTCATCCCTCTTCCCTTATGCATCCAGAGAGTGCCCTACTCATCTGCCCTTTGGGTCCCATGAGTTCATGAAGGTGATCAATCTCCTAACCCATGGCCCATATAGACAATGATAGATGTTACCTCCCGACCCTATGGTCATGTACAACTAGGGAATTAGGAAACTCCTTCTTCCATCGGTCTTATCCCTACCTGACCCTTGGATAGACTTAGGATTCCATTATAGTACATGTTCAACTTAGAACCTTACCCAATTCTTTCTCATCTCTCTCTCTGCATTCCTAACTGACTTTCATCCCTTCATAGGGGTCATGGCAACCTGGCTACCTTGGTCAGGCCCCCTACTGGTTACCTCCATGGTAACACATCCACATGCACTTAGAGATGGTTAACTATGGGTCTACAGGTTCATTCTCTTACCATGTACTCTTACCTTCTCAAGATCCTATGAAACTTCTTTAGGTTACCTCAAAACCAGCAAAACTGGTATACACCCTACCAAAGGGTCCCTCTCCCAGGATGGGAGGAAACTACAACTCTTGACAACAAGGTCACAACCGTTCTTAGGGTTTACATTCACATGAACATGCCTAACCCAGTAGCTACTAAGGTACAAGCAGGTCACATATTAAACCATGCTAGGTCATACTTGTTCTCTTTCCTCAACATTAGGTCATCTTAGTTTTGAGGGGTTCATCAAACCTACCTTTAACTTAAGGGGTTTCCTTTTCCTCTATACATGAAGAGTACCATGCTTGAAACTATAGAGACTCAATTCTCATCATGAGCATTAGGTACACCACTTCCCCTCTTCAGCCAGGAACCCTAGGTTCACCTTTGGATATCCAACTACATGCTCAACCTCTTATCCATGAATCAAGCATGTACAAGGTATGCCATGTACTCCCATGATCCTTTTATATGAGCAACACCTCAGAGTTGAGTCCTCCTCAAGGACAACCAACTAGGTATAAAGCCCCACAACTTGTTACTTGAACCTCCCCAGGGTCTAAGGCACTCTTTGTCTCATCTCAGCAGGTAAACTCCTATACCATAGGCACATAGGTTCCAGAAGCATCATCCTCTCTTTAGGGTTTGGTTCCCCTAAGGACACCAAGATAATATCATCCTCCATGGATCAAGCACGAGGCAACCACTATCATCCACTTAGGTCGCATCATCCTCAACCTTCCGTTGTTCTTCATGTCTCAGAATCTAAGCTTCCAACCCTCTTGCTTGAGTCCTACTTTCTCTTTCTAGAGTTAACTCCACATCCAGCCATACTACTAGAGGTTCTCTCTCCATGAAGGATCAAGCTCATAGGCATAACTCTATGTGGGTGAAGCCTATGCTCAACCTTATGTTTGCTCATGATTATCCATAGCCCCTTATGCATATCTCATAAGCCATCCATCCTGTCCTTCTGGCCTCGGTTTAAACTTACAACTCATACTACTAATGTACTTTGGGTGCAAGCTATATCCTACTTGCAACAGCTCATAAGGTTTCTATAGGTTCTTCTCTAACCTCATCCATGAAGGAGCTATCCTTCGCTCAAACATGCACGACCCTCTCCAGGGTTGGGTTTCCAAAGGTACTAGGTCATCTAACCCCTCATGGCTCGTATGGCATCCAAGGCATGTCCAACCAAACACTTGGTCAACCATAACATCTAACTCATCATGTCATCTCTCTCTCTAACCTTCACTTAGGGTTAGGGTTAACATCATCCTCAGAGGATGTGCTAGGTCTCTACTTTTAATGGAGGTTTCTACCTCCAAGACCAACTCTCTCCACTCATCCTCCTGCCAAGGAGGTCTATCCTCAGGTCTCTCCTACGGGCAATGACAACTCGTGTCATACGACCTAAGCATGTATCTATTCCTTTACGCTTACTCAATTAAGCTTATGTCCATGACATCTTATTTACATGCTTTTCATTAATTTGGTGGAGGATTCCTTAATCCTTATCAAACTTACCCGTACCTCAAGAGGGTGAGTAAAAGAGATAAAACCCTAATCCTTAAGGTCCTTAACAGAATTTGAGTTGAGAAGGGATGAACAAGATGAGAGGGTCCTACATGTATCTTATTTCGAATCATACCCTAAGACTTTGGCCAGGCAGTCACACGGATCTGGGAGTCCTCATATTACGACTAGTGGTGTGGAGGAAAATATTGCCAGCCCCCATTCGTGATCCTTTTCTAGACACATCTGTCTTTCGGATAATCCTCTAATAACTCCCTTGGGTTCTATAGAATTTGTAAATTTAATAATTATTAAAGATTAATTGAGGAGCCTATGCTCTGATACCAATTGTAATGACCCCGTCTCCTGGTAACCCCCAATTAAGGGAGACCCGAAGGTCAGAGCCGTTATTCAATTAACAAGATCAAAGGTTCGACAAATAATCAATAATAATTATGAAATTCTACTAACTAACTGGAAATTGGTATAAAATTAAAACTTTGCTTACCTTTGAAAACTTTGTAAATCTATCTATCTCGAGCTTGAATTATTCTACCTAATCCTCCTTGCACTTTATTTCTTATTTCCACAAGGTGTCACTTTACTATTTGTTCTTTCAATTGTTGTTCCTAAAACGCCGACAAACAAAACGTCGGTCAGTATATCGAAATATACTGGTATGTGGGAACAACCAAAAGTTTGCACATAAGGATAACAATCTAATTATCATAATCAAGTTAATTAACCAGCCAATTTACATTTTTCCAGTATGACATTCTCCACCGCTTTTGCCCTAACCCTGGCATACCCACCTTAGGGTTTCCTTTGCTAATGACTTAAGGCCACCTTCTCAATCTCGAGCTTGGTGCCTGGGATTCACCTCTCAGGGTGCTCCATAGTCATGCATCATAGGCCACCTTCTCATTCCCGAGCTTGGTGCCCGGGGTCACCACTCAAGGTGTCCATTGGTCTACCCATCTGGGCCTGACCTTTGGCATCATCCATCAGGGTGGCATGTAGGTGCGAGAATACATACTTCTATTATTAATGTGATAATTATAGTGACTTTATGATTTTGCAAGTATGAACATCCAACTATTTAGATTGCATTCAATGCGAGGAAACATTCAGAAAACCCTCAGGAAACTAATGTGGTTAGCCATAATTAACCACATACCTGATCTGACGATTTGAACAGAAATATCCATGAAAATAAGAATCCAAGCAAGCAAGCATTTTCAACAAGATCCTGAAATAACCATGTAATTCCCTTTTTATTATTCATGTCATCAAGATCCATTAAACCTAACTCACTTCCTAGGGTTTCTAATTCACTTTTAGGGTTTCTATTGCAATTAGGGTTTCCCTTCATCTTTTACTATTTAAACCCTAATTTAATGCAATTGATCACCAACCCTAATTATTTCCACATCTAATCCTCAATTTCAGACTAAAGGCATAATTAACCATTAATTAAGTTCATGAAGCCCTTTTTACATTAAAGCTACTATTTTTATCCTTTTAATCCATGACAAGATCATTATACTCGTTTATCATCAATTTGTAGTTCATTATGCTCTAATACTCATATGAATGTTATTTATCATTAATTCTACCTTTTATTCATGAGAAAACCCTAATTACTACATTTAGGGTATTTATCCAAAAATTAGGAACTTTAATGCTCGAAATAGCTTAGAATCATTATGTCTCATATTTATTCATCACTTTGAATTATTAAAGCTATTAATAGTAGTTTTTACCAACATTAGGGTTTCAAGGCCCATTAAAGCATATTTATGCACATGAACTCTCAAATAAACTAATTATGTGCAAAATTCATCTTTTTCGACCTTAATGTATCTCTTTGTGATTAACAGGTTAATATCAACTTTAATCATCAATTAGACCCTACTAATCACATTAATCATATCAAAATAGGGTTTCTTAATCATCATTACACTAAAGTTAATAACTTCTATTACTTTTCGAATTGCAAACATAATCAGGCTCCAAATATAATTTTAATGGATTCCTCTCATTTTTATGAGAAAAATTCATGTATTATATGTTCTCATCGGAGCTACCAATTAGGAGTTATGATTTTTGCATTAATACACTTACTTGAGCCAATCGGAGAGCACCACGTGTCTATTTCCATGCAACGTTGATTGCAGATTTGGAAACATGACGAATTTTTGTTCATACCCTCGGTAAGTTAGTTGGGTCTTAAGCCCGCGGAGGGTCAAACCCATCCAACGGGTCTTTTCCTTCTTCCTCCTCGCGCCAGTGGCTGGCTGCCTCCCTAGCGGCCGAGGGAGCAGCTCTCCTCCCTCCTTCCTAACCTCTTCGACCACCAGGGTGGCCTCCCTAGCCTCCGGCGTCCTCCCCTGTGCCTGCCCATGCCTTGGCTGGTGACCTGGACGGCCGGTGTAGGAGAACTGGGCCTATGACCCGCGGCCATGCTGCAGGTCCTCTACAAACATCGCGAGAGAGTCGTGAGCTCGGAGGCGACGGATTAACGTTCAGGGTGGTCGTGAAGCTTCCTTCTTCCACTCATGACGACTCCACAACCCTTTGTTCGCTCTAGGGAAAGCACCAACCATGTTAGGGTTTGGACAAAGAAGAAGGAGGAAAATAGAGTGAGATGTGTGGGAGTTCTCAAACTCGAGCCAAAAGCCCTACCCCTTATATAGGGGAGGGTAACGATGCCCTAAGTTGCTTGCCTACGAAGCAACATGGTTCTTTCCCAATAGGAATCCAATTCCTATATTGAAAAGCAAGTTTCTCTCTCTTCTAAACCTCTTTTTGATATCCTTTATTGCATGAATAATTAAAAATATGAAAATTCTCTCTCTTATTCTCTTTATTCATGCCTTTCAATATATTAGCCATGAAAATATACTTCCTTAAGTAGAAAATACTTTCTTCTTAACAAAATCACATAATTAATTAATTATGTATTCCCATTATCCCTTTATTTTGAAATTTTGGTGTTTTCTCTTTCTTTCCTCTTCATTGGGACTCCTTGGATCCCAAGAAACTCTATTATTTCGAAATCCTTTTTATTGGATACTCATTATCCTTCTAGATGCATCTAAATGCATTATTCTTCATTATCATGTGTATTTCTTATTAAAATATTTATTTTGAGGATTTCTCTTTATTTCTCTTTTATTTTCCTTATTAGTATTCCTTTTATCATTAGGAATCCTTGGAATACGAAATTCCACTGAGGATAACTCAATTATACCTCTTTTCACTTGTTTTCCACCTTTTACCATTATTTTCAATTTCTTTCTTAATAAAGAAATACTTAATTAATCTTTTCTTTTCTTATTACTTTTCTTTGCAACTTTGGACTCCTTGGAACCCAAGTAACCCAAGGGGCACGAAATCCATCCTTTGATTGCATTCTTTTGCCTTCCAGAGGTTTCCACATCTTTCTTTTCTCAAAAACTCAATTATTCATTTATTAATTGAATTTCCTTGTTATTGGGCCGAATAGCCAATAAAGCCCACAACACAATCATCAAGGCTATTGTAAACAAAATCCATTTATTCAAAACAAATTATATCATTATTTGTTCATTTACCTTTATTATGAGAAATTACATTTCTCACCAAATGAACCCAAAATTTGGGGTTGTAACAACTTGAGTTGTCTATGACAATTTGATGCTCTTCCTCACCTACTTGTGAGTAGGTCATGAAGGAATCTCTATTTCCACTAATGTGGGGTGTAGCCCCAGAGATGATGATCCAATTATGATGCAGAATTGATCCCATGCTGACCAAGCAAATGAATGTCACAAACATGTTCTCTATCACAAGGTTGGTTGTTGGTTTCCTAGAATCCTTGATTGCTTGCTTATTTCTATGCTTTCATTTAGAAGATGTGTGACTAGATTTATCACAAACATAAAAAATATCTCTTTTTAAATTTTTTTTGTCTTTTTTATTGTTGCTTCTTTTCCCTTTTTATTCTTCCAAAGATTTTTAAATTGATCAGAAGAATTGTTATTTTACTTAGTTTCATTATCAACAAAATTTGAACTAGAAGACAACTCTTCTGTTAATCAGATCTCTCTTTAGATCAATTTTTTATCTTCTATCGGAATATGCACAATCACATCATCAAGTGGCATTATCTTTGTTTTACGTTTTAAATTTGTTTTTGTAATATTTCCAAGAACTTGGCAATTTTTCAATTATAGAACCGAGAATAAAAATTTATACAGTTCAATTTTCTAATTCTTTAGATCATCAAGTATTATTTGAAAATCATAAATCTGGGTGGTGATTTATTTATTTTCAGTCATATGAAAATTTAAAAAATGTGTAACAGTAAATTTTTACATATAAGTTTCTTCAAGAATTACTTTTTATGAAGTTTTTTTTCAAATTTCAAATGCAAATATAAGGGGAAAGTACGCATCAGATAATTGATTAGAAATAGTACATAGAATGATATGACACCAAATCTTGTTGGCCTTTTCCCAATTGACGAACTCAATTTCTAGTTTTAGATCAAATAGAGAAAAAGTTACCTTACAAACTTCTAAAGCAATGTACATTTTTTTTCTACCAACGACAATAATGAGATCTATCAAAAGGTTCAATTTTTGTCACGTCAGGTAAAAAAATGGTGACATTGACAAAATAGTAACAATTTGTTAGTTTTATGTCGATGGAGTCACCGGTGTTGACAATGTTTCAAAACTATCCATGTTAGTACCCATAGAACATAATTACTCTTAAGTATGTTGTCCATATAGTGGTACAAAATACGATTAAATAGTAAATCTAAAAGATTATACCACACTAGTGTCACTAAGGTATGAGGGATGCATTGTCCTTATGAGTATATATATGACTATCGATAGAGAATGTTAGTGAAATAGAAGAATATGGCAGCTATTCTCCCAGGATGCAACAGCGTGAAGCGTGCACACACTGATGATGATGGCATGTGAATGGACTTTATCGTTCTTCTAGCGAATAGACAAAATGTCAGAGAAGAAGAATAGAAAACTAGAGTTTTCAGTTTTTAATTTGAAGAGAATATATGTAACACTTCATTAAAAAGAAATGCAAGACACAAGAAAAGATGCATTCACATGTTAAATTTGGTTGAATGAACCAAAGGACAAAACCGAACATGGGTGGCACCCTCACAAAGAATCCTGAAAGGCTGAATTTGCATCATCTATTGTAATGCGCTCAGCTAAATGATTTTTGGACCAGGCCGGCCTAAATCTAGTGGGTTGCCCCATCATGCGTGTGTGAAGTCCATGTCCCATTGTGATTCTCAAAATAATAATTCTTCCAAAGATTTTTATATTGATCGGAAAAATTAATATTTTGCTTAGTTTCATTAACAACAAATTTGCACTAGAAGATAACTCTTTTGTTAATCAGATCAATTTTGATCTTATATTCGAATATGAATAATAACATCATCAAGTGAAATTATCTTTCTTTTATATTTTAAATTGTTCTTGTAGTGTTTCTAAGAACTTAGCAATTTTTTAATCAAAGAAATGAGAATAAAGATTCAGATCAAATTTCTCACTCTTTAGATCATCAAGCATTATTTGAAAATCATAAATTTGAGTTGTGATTAATTTAACTTCAGTCATATGAAATTTCAGAAAATTTTCAACTGTAAATTTTTGGGAAGAAGTTTCTTCAAGAACGTACTTTTTTAAGCTTTTTTAAAATTCTAGATGCAATTTTAAGGGAAAAGTACGCATCAAATAATTGATTAAAAATAGTAGTTAGAATGATATGACGTCAAATCCAATTAGCATTTTTCTAATGGACCAAATCAATTTCTGGCTTTGGATCAGACAGAGCAAAAGTTTCCTTGGAAACTTCTAAAGTAGTGTACACTTTTTCCTATTAGCAAAGATAATGAGATCCATCAAAAGGCAATTTTCCTACGTCAGGTAAAAAACTTGTGACATTGTCAAAATAGTAATAATTTGTTAGTTTGATGGTGATGGAGTCATATGCATTGATGGCATTTCAAATCTATCCATGTTAATACCCGTAGAACAGATATACTCTTAAATTTGTTGTTTGTATAGGGGTACAAAATATGATTAAGTAGTAAATCTATAAGATTATACTAAATCCATGTCATTGTGGCATGTGAGATACATTGTCCTTAAGACTATATCTATGACCCTCGACAAAGAATGTTGTTACAGTAGATGAATATGACAACTACTCTCCAAAGATGCAACAACATGAAGCGTGCACACGCTAATCATGGTGATGGGTGAATGGACTTCATAGTTCTTATAGAGATCTGACAAAGTGACAAATAAGGGGAGTAGAAAACTAGAGTATTTGATTTTTTGTTTTAAAGAGAATGTTTGCAACACAACGTTCAAAAGAAATGCAAGACATAAGAAAATGTATGTTCACATGTTAAATTTGGTTGAGTGAACCAAAGGGAAAAACTGAACATAGGTCGCACCCTCACAAGGAATCCTAGAAGGCCGAGTTTGCACCACTCCCCTGTGTGACGCACCCGTTAAATGACTTCTGGACCGGGTCGACCAAAATCTAGTGGTATTGCCCCACCATGAACATGTGAAGCCCATGTCTCATTATAGTCCTCAATTAACTATGGATAAGAACCTATTTATAAAATGGAGAGAAGTTTTGAAACAACCAATATGAAACTATTACATTGTGCATTTTTCTTTGAAATACAACAAAGTACAACATTGACTACTAACTCTACCATACAATCATGGAAATTCCCCTAGATTCCAATCAATTTAGGTTCTCTATTGATAAAATGAGGATGACTCGTAGAAAGGCACTCAATAAGGGATCATGTGTATAGAATATGACAACCAAATAAAAGTCACGAGGATCATAAACTCATACACCCTACATATATACTCATTTATCATGAAAGCTAAAATGAAATAAATAATATAAAATAGTTCATTACTTAGTTTAAGTATGGAGGATAATGATATGGGCGATGAAGCTAACTAGCAACGGTATTAAACTGTAAAATGAAATTTGTGACATTATACATACACACATATATGCATATATGTGTGTACTTATTTATTAATTTATGACCAATAATTTATAAAAACTTATCATTGATCAAACAATAAGTAACTTTTCTAATTGATGATCTATGAAAATATGAGCTGAAAACATAACCCAGATGTTGAGGCAAGGATTACAAGGATCTATTCAAGGAAATTATGATAAATTTTGATATGGGAATAACAAGGATCTATGCATTGTATAGTTGATATCTACATATTGTCTGACGGTCTTTATTTTGCACAAGTAAACAGAAATTTTTTTTGGGAGAAAATTTGTTCACTTATCAATATTCTTTTGACTAATATTTCCACTTATCATTAGTTCATTGCTTGTCATTTTTGTTTACTTTTCTTCTAACTTAACCATACAATTGTATAAATTTGCCTAGATTCCAATTAATTTAGTCTTCTATCAATAAAATGGGGATGAAATATAGAAGGGCACACAATAAGGGGTGATGTTAGAGCTGTCAATGGGAAGGGTATGGGGGGGTAAGGTCTTATCCTTACCCTTACCCCCCAAGAGAGGCGGGTAAAGGTATGGGTAATTCCCTACTCCACCAATATCATTTCCCTCCCATTACCCTTACCCTCTTATTTAGAGGGTAAATAGGGAGGCTAAGGGTGAAGCGGGAAATTTATATGTCTTTTAAAAACATGTGTTAATATTAAGAATAATAGGCTGCCTAATATACTTATGTATTTATGTGAGATATCAAGATCCTAAAGAATGACTATTAACTATTCATAATGTGTCTAAGTAATCTTATACAACATTATGCACACATTTTGTGTTTGTCAACGACCTGTGACACCCATCGCCACAACAAGCATGATAACTCAAAACTCAACTGTGGAATTAAAACTAAGCATCCAGGTTACCATAAAACATAGGAAATTAAAATCAATTTCATATAGCCATATGAGTTGCAACATATTGCACATGAGTCCACAAATGCCACCTATATTATATATCAATTATCCAAAAGATTATAGAGATATTGTTCACTAGATCTCAAGTTACATCATGTTACACGTGATAACCTCTTCATATACATATATGCCATCTCTATACAAAAATGGGCATAAAACCAAAACCTCGTACTGGTACATACAACAAAACCTCTCCCAAGGACTTGAGTGCACAGGGACGACACATGGGACTCTACTTCTATACACAAGCAGCATATCCAACCTTATAATAGCTACTAGTTCTCTTGCTACTTGACACCAACAACACAATCTCTACTTCCTCGTACTCGATCACCTAAAAGATGTGGAAACCCACGGGATGAGATCAAACATCCCAGTGAGAGATTAACTCTTTGCCAACGTCTATTAAAAGCACAAATAATCTAAATAGGTAAAGCAACATACTAAACAGATTGAGTAGATTCAGCTAAATGATATGTACTCAATAGATGAAGTAGATTAAACAAGACTAGGCAGCTTCCACTGAATAGTAGATCAAGTTACATTCTAAGAAGAAATATGAAGAACACATATGACAGTTGACTTCTCTTACCATATTATAATTCAAGAAATCAATAAAAAGATAAGGCAAAGGGGGCTCAACCAATGTGATATGGGTGTCACTCTAAGCACATATACTACATGAATGTGTTACTTCTTTTATTATTTCCCTAAGGATTTGAGTCGTACCACCCAGATCCAACTGACCACTACTAAGTCGAAATCTACAACCTCTCCACACCTCTTGGTTAACACAAGAGAAACACCGCAGAGACATACCAGTCAGTTGCAAAAGATGACATATAGTCAACAGAAGGATTGGCTCACGCATGGTCGTCCATATAAAACACCTAGCCCACCTTGGTACAAAAAAAGGCACTAGAAGAACATGCTCACACGTGGTTGTCTTAAGAGAAGGAGTGGCTCACGCATGTCCATCCATATTACAAGGATATCAGCTCATGGTTGTCCGTCTCATACAACTTGTAATTGTGGACGCAAGGAGATACCTCGACTTGCACCCCTACATATTCAAAAGTATGTGCTCTGAGTTATACTCGTTTCACCAATCCAGCAATTAGAGTTGACACTAGAAAGGATCTATGGGGTAGGGAACCTACATGATTAGGGTTTCACTTGATTAGTTAGCCAAATGGGTGACTTTTATCATCAATCAAGTTACAACATATAAAGCCAAAATAAAGTCTACAAGAAATAAGGGTACTTTTAAAATCGAGAAGATATAAAACGTACAGGGTGTGAACTTGTCAAACAATCACCACATAGTACTCAAATATTTTCCATTCATAAGGCCAACACCAATGTTACACATCATTGTGGGATATCAATCCATTAATCACATCACTTGAGGGTATCACCTCTCAAGGCATCAAACCATCACCATGTCATAGGACCTATCACATTGAACATGCATTACTTCATCACACGGTGCCTCATAAGTGTGTATAGCACCACCCAATATCATATAATCACCCCCATTTCATACACAAGCCATGGCATACATATCACATGTAAGGTTAGGGGCTTTTAAATAAGAAAGAGAAAGCATTATAGAAAGACAAATAGATGACTATATCAAGAGAGCAAAAGAAAACAAATCAAATAGCTCATCATTAGGATTAGGGCTCCATGTTTAGTTGATTGGGGTTTTGTAGGCACATCAAATCATAAAACCCTAGATATGGTGTCTCCCATGTTCTTAAAACACTATAGGGTTAGGGAAACAACTATCCACACAGCACTATACGTGTCTTATACATTACTCATAGATGTGTATTGGTTGGGTACTCAAGCATGTGTCTCAACCATCCATCATCCATGTATCGTGACCACCCACCAACATGGGTCACGATCATCAACCAACAATCTCTATTGTGACCAACACCATGATGTCACCACCGTGACACACTAGGGAGGGCATATCTCGACCTCAAACCACACTAAGGGTCACGAACAAACAAAAGATAGGTGGAATGTTGTGACCGCGACAAGAGTAAAGGTCACTAACATCATAAGATTGTATAACTCTTCTAAAATAGAAGCAAGGTCCCAACTAAGTCAGGGCAGGTATCTCGACCAAACGGCAAACCATCATCTTGATTGATACCACAAAAATATCAAGGCAATATGACCACTAAGGGTCAAACCATCACCAAGACCAAGGATCATCGTCAAACCAAAGGTAACCAAAATCAAAACAGAGATAACCCACTGCTAAAATAGAAGAGAACTACATGGAACACCACCATCCTTAAGAAGGAAAATGTCTCCCAAAGTCAAGTCATCAAAACCCTAACACTTGCATCATGAAACCACCATAAAAAGGGATCTCAAAAAAGAGAGAGAACCAAGCTAAACCACACCAAAATAGAACCAAAGCTTCATAGAATGCCAAAACACTCGATCATCGTGCATGAAACCAAAACTAAGAACAAGAGATGGGGGGAAATCATCATTTCACCATAATCACCAAAATTGGGTATGAAAATAGGGTTTCAAATTCCATCCAAACCAAGAAAGTTCTAGAGTCTATCATCATCTATTATCATGTTAAAGAAACACTCTAGAGATAGAAAATGGTAGCATGCATGTAGAAAAAGGTGCGTTAATAGAGGAGGTTAAGAGTTATGTAACCTTCCTGAAAGAAGGTCACACCAAGTGTTGCAAGCTCCAAAGACACGATCCCAAGGAGAAAGAAGCTCCACCAAAAGCTCCACCCTCAGCTACAAGAACACCTCAAGAAAGAGAAGACACCATGGTCAAAGATTGCCCCAAGGAAAGAGAGCAAGAAGCTCAAGGCCAAACCAAAAGAAAGAAGGGGAAAAAGAGAGAAGAAACTTCCTCTCACTTAGGTGTCACCTTGTCAAAACATTGCCTATGACCCCTTGTGAGGAGGAGTTCACTCTCAAGAACGACCATAATGACAAAACACAGTCTAAGTCCAAGAAAAAGGGATTAAGATGGGGTAGAAGATCTAAGGTAAACACCATCAAGGAAAGATAAACACTTACCAAGGTAGGAGATGATCAAGGGTCACTGCAAGCACCACATGCAAGGTCGATCCTCCTTCAAGGCATCAAGAACAATACCTCATTGATCCACCAAGCTCCAACATTGTCCAATATAGGAAGGAGAAAGAAGATGGTTGAAAAAGATCACTTGCATGGAGAGAAGAGGGTTTATATAGAAAAAGAAGAGAGAGGTAGGGCAAGAGATGAGGTGTCAACAAGATAGGGCTCCAAAGGGACACTTGTACACCCAAGAAACTAACATGAAAACACTTAAAACCCACATGCAAGAGATGGTGATACACTCTATATTAGTTCTCGACCACCCAGGTCACCCAACATGGTCTTGGTCACGACCCACCATGGAGCACCATCCATGGTCGTGACAACGCCACCAAACACAACAAGGTGGCGAAACAAGGTAACCAACCCCTCCTTGGTCGATTCACTCTATACAAAGGTAACTATCTCAAAAAAAGATCACCCAAAACCATCTTGATCATGACCGCAACACCCAGAAAACAAACCCCTGGGTCGCGACATAGGTCGCTACACCCACAAGGTACACAAACCCTAGAAACCCTAATCACCCAAGGTGATTCCACCATTCAACCAAAGATAAAACAAGGCACCCCAAAGCACCACAACCTCTCTCATGAAGCCAAAAGTCCCCTCAGAAGTGACAAATTACAAGATAACCCCCTCAACTTAGGTAATTTGCAATTTGCACCAAAACAAGTGCACAAAGCACAAACATCATCATAACAAGCTCAAACTGGAGACTAAAGCTCTCCACGAGCTCTAAGATCATCTCGAAAAGACTAGAGCAAGGTTATAAACACATTATCAAGCCAAAGCAAATAGGGCTAACCCAAAACACAAGTCAGGGGTCTTATAGTGTTGTATTGAAATATATTATCAAGGCAATGATTGTTGCATATACAGTTAGTAGTATGCCTAATATTGGTGTATGAAGAAAAAAATCCACCCAAAAGAAAAAGATTGATACATTAGAATTATATTAAATGACAATACATCATAAAATGCTATATTTACAAACATACATGTCTTATATCATCCAAAATATTATTGTGTACAAAATAGATTCAGCACAAATGAAGTAGATAACACCACCATAAATATATCAAATATATATTAACAATTGATTTTTTTTCTGATAAACTCATGTCTTACAACTTCATCCTTTGTATCATAATCATCCAATTAAGCCCTGGGGGAAGTCTGAAATACCATACCAAAAAGTATCAAATGGTACACAAATTAGAAAATATCATTATTTCATACACATTGGTCTTACACCTCCAAAATGGTGATGTATACATGAACAAATTATCTACATAAAAAGTAGACAAGAATATCATGTATTTTATTAAATGATGACCACATAATATTGGATATTTCATTGACTTAAATGACACAATGACAATTTATTTTAATATATTATATATAGCTATTGACAGGTAGCGAGTTAGAGGGTATGGGTAATGTCTTACCTTTACCCTTACCCTTACCCACTAAGGTAGAGGGTTAGAGGGTAGAGGGTAGGTGGGTAAAGGGTAACAATATCCTTTACCCTCATCCTTCCCCTACAGGGTATGGGTAAAGGGTAAATGGGTTAACCCTTACCCATTAATAGCCCTAGGTGATGTGTATAGAATATGACAACAAATAAAAGTAATGGGGATCATAAATTCATACACCCTACATATTTACACATTTATCATGAAAGCTAAAAAAGTAACAAACATAAAATAGTTCAGTATTTAACTTAAGCATAGAGAATAATCATATGATCTATCAAGCTAACTTGCAACGGAATAAAAAAAGTAAAAGGAAAATTGTGACATTATACATACACACATACATGCATATGTGTGTGTGCATATATTTATTGATTTATATCCAATAGTTTATAAATCTTATCTTTATAGTCAATAAATAACTTCTCTAATTAATGATCTATGTTTATCAACCTAAGATGATTTTTCATATACATGTCATTAAGGGGGTGTGCATAGTAACCATATAGTTGGGTTATTTTGTAGTGTATTACAAACATGTTAATTTAATATGAGTACATATATTAGAGACATTTTCCACCTTGCCTAAAAATAATTTGTTAGGTTAGATGCTTAGAATTGTGTTTGGTGTCTAGGATGTTTGTGGTACTTTGCTTTTGTGGTGACTTGGTACTCAGTTTATTTTAAGCAAAGAAGATTGTAACTTGCTTAGAAAATGTGGGTTGCCTAATGCTTATGGTATTCATTGACCCAAATCACTGAAGCAGTTGATGGTATTATGATAGGAAATATTGGATTTCATAAATTGAGTTTTTTGGTTGTTGCATTTAATTCCTCTAACCTTCAGGGATAGATAATCACAGTTCATCTTCTACATAAAGGATAACACACATAATTAGGAAACTATGTTCAAAGGATGTTTTGAAGGACAATTGGAAAACACATTTGGACATACGCTTAAAAAACCTTAAAACCATGCATATCATTCTTTTGTTTGTAATTACTTTGTAAAAATTTCATATAGATGTTCATTCCTCCTCTTTATTCTATGTTATTTTATCCACCAATGGCTTGTGTAAATTAATATGGATACTATATTAATTTTCTAATAATTTTGACAAAGACAATTAATATATATCTTCCATTAAGATTTTTTTTGAAACTATATTAATGGAAAATCAAATCACACAATGAGTATATATATTCTTGATTTAATTTGATCTTTATCATAATTGGGTAGCTAAATAAGTGATGAGAAATTAGTGCTTTATCAGAAAATTACATTGAATATTGTCTAAATTATAATATTATATAAATGTTGAATATTTAAGGCCACTGTCATATTACAACCATGCTTTAATATTATAAAATACATTCAACATTTACATATGCAAACTACTATGAAAAAGCTAACCTTTTCTTGATTCAACCACTAAGACTGAACCGTTTTCAGAATAATATTTTTCTTAATTCTCTTTCTTTTCACATTTATAAACATATAGAAAAACAAGTATCTACTCCACATCATATTTGAAAGATATAAAAACAAATAACGTTTTAAGTTATCTAAAATAATAATAAAAATATGTTTGATGTGACACATGTATGTGCATGTGTGTATTCACTAATATGTATATATATGACATAAAACTTAAATAGTTTCACTATTTTTATTATCAATGTGACATCATTCATGACTTATTTTTAAAAATAACACATTTTCAAAAAATTATGACTACATAGGACGCATTGATCCCGATAGGTCAATACATCAATAGCGACAAGCAATGCGTTGTCAGCTACAGCAGAGGTGTGTCCTCAATAGAAACCATTGATTTTAAGTTGTTTATAAATTGATATCATGTAACTTTTTTGTATCGTGTTTATTTTAGATCTTAATATGTACACTTGTTAGAGAAATATGCATATATCTTATAATACTTATAATAAATAAAATTAATAAGATGTAATAGTTATTAGTATATAATGTTTATAAATATTAATTGTGACGACAAATGCCATCAATTAAGATAACAAGTGTCATCAACAATAATAAAATATGTGGAAGCGATCGTTAGCAGTGGATTTATTGAAAATCACTAAAAATTAAAACTTTTTGCAAGGAGATATTGTAACATCCCAGGATTTCAAGCCTCGGATAACATGATCTTAAAAGGAATGATTGAACTACCCATATCACCAAGGTGCACCTCCTTTTCTGGGAGCCCATCACTAAAGAACTCTATAGTTAAGCGTGCTCAGCTTGGAGTAGTACTAGGATGGGTGACCAGTCGGAAAGTTGACCCCGGCTTGCGCGTGAGTGAGGAAAAAGTGTGCAGTTAAGGCTAGTGGTGGTTTGTGGGGCCAGTCGTCATTCCTGAAACTTTACTAGAGCCTAGGGAAGTGGGACCAGGCATTACAAATGGTATCAGAGACAATTCCCCTCCAGTAGGTGGGCCCCACATGGGCATGACATGCCAGTCTTGAGCCATACGGTCCATGGATATTCCGTGATTGGGAGCTGGGTGTCCATGGGCCATGTTGGGTTTGCACTGAAATGGGGAAATATTATGAGGCCATATAGTTAAGTCTTGAAGAGGATGTCAAGAGTCTAAGTGGGGGAGATTGTAACATCCCAGGATTTCAAGCCTCAGATAACATGATCTTAAAAGAAATGATTGGACTACCCATATCACCAAGGTGCACCTCCTTTTTCGGGAGCCCATCACTAAAGAACTCTATAGTTAAGCGTGCTCAGCTTGGAGTAGTATTAGGATGGGTGACCAGTCGGGAAGTTGACCCCGGCTTGTGCGTGAGTGATGAAAAAGCATGCAGTTAAGGCTAGTGGTGGTTTGTGGGGTCAGTCGTCATTCCCGAAACTTTACTAGAGCCTAGGGCAGTGGGCCCAGGCGTTATAAAGACTGACGTTTTGTTTGTCGACATTTTAGGTACAAGTTTGAAAAGCACAAATAGTAAAGTGACACATCGTGAAAATAAGAAGTAAAGTACAAGGAGGGTTAGATAGAATCATTCAAGTTGTGGATAGATAGTTTTCCAATGTTTTCAAAAGGTATGCAAAGTTTTTTTGTACCAGTTTTCAGTTTAGTTGGTAAAATTTGATCATTGTTATTGATTAAATGTCGAACCTTTGATCCTATTAATTGGGATAATGGCACCGACCTTTTGGTCTCCCTTACTTGGGGGTTACCGGGAGGAGGGGTCGTTACAATTGGTATCAGAGCCAATTCCCCTCCAGTAGGTGGGCCCCACATGGGCATGACATGCCAGTCTTGATCCATGCGATCCAGGCATGTAGGAAAGGGTTGTCCATGGTTGACGTAGCCACCCTTACACTGATATTCCGTGATCGGGAGTTGGGTGTCCATGGGCCATGTTGGGTTTGCACTGAAATGGGGAAATATTATGAAGCCATATAGTTAAGCCTTGACGAGGATGTCAAGAGTCTAAGTGGGGGAGATTGTAACATCCCAGGATTTCAAGCCTCGGATAACATGATCTTAAAAGGAATGATTGGACTACCCATATCACCAAGGTGCACCTCCTTTTCCGGGAGCCCATCACTAAAGAACTCTATAGTTAAGCGTGCTCCGCTTGGAGTAGTACTAGGATGGGTGACCAGTCGGGAAGTTGACCCCGGCTTGCGCGTGAGTGAGGAAAAAGTATGCAGTTAAGGCTAGTGGTGGTTTGTAGGGCCAGTCATCATTCCTGAAACTTTACTAGAGCCTATGGAAGTGGGTCCAGGTGTTACAAAGACCGATGTTTTATTTGTCGACATTTTAGGTACAAGTTTGAAAAGCACAAATAGTAAAGTGACACATCGTGAAAATAAGAAGTAAATTACAAGGAGGGTTAGATAGAATCATTCAAGTTGTGGATAGATAGTTTTCCAATGTTTTCAAAAGGTATGCAAAGTTTTTTTTGTACCAGTTTTCAATTTAGTTGGTAAAATTTGATAATTGTTATTGATTAAATGTCGAACCTTTGATCATGTTAATTGGGATAACGGCACCGACCTTTTGGTCTCCCTTAATTGGGGGTTATCGGGAGGAGGGGTCGTTACAATTGGTATCAGATCCAATTCCCCTCCAGTAGGTGGGCCCCACCTGGGCATGACATGCTAGTCTTGAGCCATGCGGTTTAGGCATGTAGGAAAGGGTTGTCCATGGTTGACGTAGCCACCCTTACGCTGATATTCCGTGATCGGGAGCTGGGTGTCCATGGGCCATGTTGGGTTTGCACTGAAATGGGGAAATATTATGAGGCCATATTGTTAAGCCTTGACGAGGACGTCAAGAGTCTAAGTGGGGGAGATTGTAACATCCCAGGATTTCAAGCCTCAAATAACATGATCTTAAAAGGAATGATTGGACTACCCATATCACCAAGGTGCGCCTCCTTTTCCGGGAGCCCATCACTAAAGAACTCTATAGTTAAGCGTGCTCTGCTTGGAGTAGTACTAGGATGGGTGACCAGTCAGGAATTGACCCCGGCTTGCGCGTGAGTGAGGAAAAAGCGTGCAGTTAAGGCTAGTGGTAGTTTGTGGGGCTAGTCGTCATTCCTGAAACTTTACTAGAGCCTAGGGCAGTGGGCCCAGGCATTACAGATCCATTCTCTGGAAAACTCTTTCAACAAGTACCATCATATCACATTCACATCCTAGTTCACATAGTACATTCTATGTACCATTTCTTCTCGAGGAATATATATATATACATCATTTGCTTTATCAAAAGCTCAAGTAACAAAATCCTCAAGGCATCATGCCAAAATCTCAGATCGATTATAAAAACTCTATCACTGACTCCTCTGACCTGAGAGTACAGAGACGACACATAGGACTCTATTTACATATATAAAAGCCTTGACCAGTATCTCCACCTTAGGATCTACTGTTGTCCTTATTGATGTTGCTATTGTTCTTCTCTTATTATGGGGTTTCTGCCTCTACCTCGTCCACGTCCACCTAAAAATGTTGAATCCTACGGGGGTGAGACAATTATAAAATTGTCCCAGTGAAAGATATAACTCTTCGCCGAAAACATTGTTATTGCAGTTTAATAGAAATAAACTGAATAGTGGAATCATATATTCAACAGCATATAGTTCAATATCTATGCAGATTAGAGCAACATTTCTATTCAAGCATTTAAGCTAAAACTTGATAAAGCAGCATGTCTCTTATCTAATAAGGAGTTGAAGAACATATATAACATTTATGTATCTAGAACATGCTAAGTAGAATAACATCAACCAGTGATTCTCATATTTCAATCTTATGCAAATACGCTACACGGCTGATTACATTTTACAAACATTCTTAAGATTACTCCCTAAGGAGATGAGATATATCGCTCATACTCCAACCGACCACGATTACGTAAAGCATTGGTACCACACAAGGTCAATGGGAGAGCCGGATTCCATGACTTCAACTGTCTCGGTCAGTACGAGACTACTTTGGCAGAGACATCATGTGTCAAACTGCAATTAGCTTTCCAGGGTATATTAGCATCTTTGCTATAGAGTTATAGCCCATAGCATATACTCTCTTCAGGGTTATGGCCCGTAGCCAATGCCTGGTATATATATATATATATATATATATATATATATATATATATATATATATATATATTGAGGAGTCATGGCCCGTAGCCATGCTCATATTGGGGTATGGTCCGAAACCAATCCCATTCATAGGACATAGCCCGTAGCCATTCCTATGGGGCATAAGGATATATTTGCCCAATTACCCGCACATATTCAAAAATATGTGTTCCAAGTAAAACTCGTTTCACCATTCAGCTAATTCTGACACTGATGGATCTGTGGTCAGGGTAACTACATTCTATGATATCATTTGATTAGTTAAGTACATTATCATATTTTTTTAGCATCGGTCAAGTTTTCAAACATAACTTATTAAGACAAGTGCTACAAAGAAACATGTACTATTTTCATCAGTTACTTCTCATTTTTTATAAGACATTGGGATCTCAGTCCCTTATTTCAATACTGGGAATTATCATCCCTTCACAATCTCAATACCATAATTATATGGATCTGGGTATTCAAACCCTTAGCTCATCACTGAGTACAGTTATCACTTTTTCAGATAGTTATCACCTTCAAGTCATTTGACCGAGGTAAACATGATACTTGCTACACAAGCATCTCTTATGTCACTTGAGGCTCATTAACTCTCTTGTTACCATTTACTAAGCAACAAGGTATATTATGGCACACAAGGCCCAATGAATAATTTTCAATGAATAAAGCATCATAGCTCATACCTGGCTATGTTCATCATCTCAGGATACATGCATGGTTAGCATACATGATAACAGATATATCAATCATATTTCAATTTCATGATATTCAAGGATAACACCACTATTCCCTTACCAGGGTTAGGGTTTCCCATTTCATGTCAATCAGGGTTACACATCCCCTTTGTTCAATTAGGACCAATGTTTCATCATTGCATTGTCCAAGATTAGGGTTTCATGCTATATAGTATAACCCAAAATTAGGGTTTCACACATCTTCACTCTATTTAGAGTTTAGAGTTTACTATTCACATCACATCATCCCAGATTAGGGTTTATATTCAATAACCCACAATTAGGGTTTACTATTCATCCTAATTAGGGTTTCATATTCCATTACCCATAATTAGGGTTTACTATTCATCCTAATTAGGTTTTATCATCAGGATACCCTGAATTAGGGTTACTCATGTCATTACCCTACATTCATATCACATCATCCTCCTAGTTTAGGGTTTCATTCAAACTTTCCATAAATTAGGGTTTGAATTCATTAATCAACTCAATTAGGGTTTTATGATCTCTTTATCAAGGATCATACCCTAATTGTATATCACATCATTTTGATTATTTTAGACTTAATTGCTACATGATTATCATTCATGCATGAATCTTTCTCTCTCATCCTACTCAGGATGTCCACTACTCAATTCTTGATCAGATTGAGCCTACTCTTTATTCAAATACATGCATTTATGGTTAACATGATGTATTGAATTATTACATCGTTATGCATCAATAATTAATCCCACTAAGGGTATCAATAATCTAAGTACGTTAAGTCTCCAAATAGTTTAATCAATTGAACCTTTAATTATATGAGGGTTCCAATTGAATTGACCAATTGAACCTTCAATTCCATTAGATGATCAATTGGATTAACCTATTTGAATCTTCAATTGCATTAGACATTCAATTGAATTGGCCCTATTAGACCTCCAATTACATGAGGTATCATAATGGATCAACCATGTTGAACCTCAAAAAGATTTGATTACATAATCCCTAAACGATCTTAGTTCTCATAATTCAATTAGTAGAAAACCATTTGGGCAATTTGTCCTTGAAACCGATTGGATAAGATAGGTGTTGAAACCGATTGCACTTTGGGTCTCCAAATGGTTTGAGACCGTTTGGACCCAAATGGTCTTGAGACCGTTTGGACTCAAACGGTCTTAAGACCGTTTGGTCCAAACCCTATCAAAACTGAATGGACCAAAAAGTCCTTTCAACACTTACACAATTCATGATCTCAATAGATGAACCGATTAACAATTGAATCCACGATTTCTTCATCAAGTAAACTATTGAATCATACTTCAATTGAACCACCAATTAGGGTTTTATACCCAATTGATCTAGGGTTTCTACTCAAGAATCTTCAATTAGGGCTTTGAAATCGAGGAACCATCAATGGTCAACATTGTGGAATTGATTCAATTGAAATCAATGAATCATCATCAAATTTTTGATATGACCTGACCTCAAACGGTCTTGAGGTCGTTTGGAAGACCTCCAAATGGTCTTGAGACCGTTTTCCCCATCCTATCCTTGTATTTTGTGAAGTTCCATTAGGGTTTAGATCATTGGATTGATCATCAAATCATCACTTAATTGCATTTCAATTTGGTATCTCTAGACCTTCAATTACTCAACCATACTTAACCCTAGACCTCCAAACGGTCTTGGGTGACCTCCAAACGGTGTTGAGACCGTTTGGGTGACATCCAAATGGTCTTGAGACCGTTTGGGCTCAATCACCCAAAACTCTAAGTCAACCATATTGAATTTCAACACTTAACCCGATTAAGGTTTGCTAAATGATTAACCTTCAATTGATGAACCCTTTGGAATTAATCAATCAAATTTGATAGGTCATCAACCATCAATATTAGCATCAACTTTTCCAAACGGTCAACCCTGTTCAACTCTCCCAAACGGTTTGAAACCATTTAGCTTCAAACGGTTTGATGAAACTGTTTGCTTTCAAACGGTTTTGTTGAAACCGAATGAGCAAACTTGTTGAAACCGAATGAAATACAATTTCTTTGGGAAATGTGTCCAAGATGATGTCAACATAATATACCTTAGTCGCTGAAGATCTTCGTACTTCTGATTTCATGGAATTACCAATTTCAACCAACAATTAATCAAAACGATGAAGGACTCAACAAAATTGCAAGATTAATAGTTGAATAACAATGTAAAGGGGTTCAAGTTATATAACCCACCTCCAATTGAGCTTAAAAGATTCAATACCACATAAACAATGGTGGATGCAACTCCTTTAACTATTCCAAGGCTCGTCCTCAAGCTTTGAGTGAAAAGAAATGGTTAGAATTGAAGATGGGATCGAGATAAGAAGAAATCATGCATTGTTTTGTGATTTCCACCATGAATTTAAGGTGAAAGGAAGTCAAGAAGCTTACCAATAGGTTGGGGGTCATCCTCATGATCCTCCAAAGCTTCCTTGGTCGTTTTTCAAGCAAAGAGAAGAAGTGGGTTCGAAATTACCCTTTCATTCTATGGATAAAGGAGCATATATGTGAATTTTATTGAAAATTCATTTAGGAGAGAGAAAGTAGGAATTTTCTCCTCCAAATCCTTGCCACTTGCCCCCTTCTCTTCCTTAGATACGAGGCTACCCTCCTTGCCTCTTATTCCTCTCAATTATCCACAATTAAAGAAAAGCAAATTAAGCACCTTAACCCTTATAATATTAATATCCATAAGTTAGTGGATATTACTTTTCTTTATTTTATGTGAGTGAGTTATCCACTTGCTTTGAGATATTTCGTGGCCTAGCAAAGGCACAATGGTGTTCACACTTGAGCAAATTCAACCATCTCGTTTTTAGTTGAAGGCCCTTCAATTATTTTATTTATTTTTACATTAAATTGAAATAAAGTTCCAATTATGCTTAAATCTTGATTATTTTAATATCAAGATTCTTTCTCCTCCAAAGTAATTCAAATGAGGCGCCCATCTCATTTTATTTTCTCTACATGATGCCAAGAAACATGAGGGATCCTCTAGAAATGGTATTTTTCATATTGAACCCTAGTTTTTGGGTAAATTGCACATTACACCAAAACTAGGTTTTAATGCACAAAGATTGCTTTATCAGCTCTTTCTTGGTACTCAGGTCACCACAAGCCATACATATGCATCATCTTCATTATCATGATGCTTCAGCACATGAGGAACATATTATCATGCACAATTTGCAATTTAACCCCTCAACTTGGGTAATTTGCACTTTAGTCCAAAACAAACAAAACATTGTTTCAACATCATTCAAAAAGGACTAAAATTGAAATATAAGTTCCTCTTAAGCCTTAATTACTTTTAAAAAGATAAGAGCAAGCATCTAATCAACTTTATTAAGCAAAAAAACCTAGGGTTAAAGCATATCCCAGGTCAGGGATGTTACAAATTATCCACCCCTTACAAGGATTTCGTCCCCGAAATCATCAACGAAAACATTAAGAGAAAAGAGTAGGGTATTTCCTCCTCATATCTTCCTATAGTTCCCATGTAGACTCTTCAATGCCATGGTGGTTCCAGAGGACTTTTACAAGATAAATGTCTTTCTTTTTCAGCTTTTTAATTCTTTTGTCAAGGATCATCACAGGTCCTTCAACATAAGATATATCATCATTTAGTTCTACCTCCACAGGTTGCAGAACTAACTCTATGTCAGGATGACACTTTCTCAGCATGGAGATGTGAAACACTGGGTGCAATCTATGCAACTCAGGTGGTAACTCCAGCTTATAGGCTACCTTTCCCATCCTCTCAATGATTGGATAAGGCCCCATAAATCTAGGAGCTAACTTGCCCTTTCTTCCAAATCTAAGAACTCCTTTCCAAGGTGAGACCTTGAGGTATACTCTATCTCCAACTTGGAATTCTAAAGGTCTTCGCCGTTTGTCGGCGTATGATTTCTGTCTATCCTGTGCAGTCTTTAACTGTCGTTGTATTACTTTAATCTTCTCAGTTGTCTTCTGCACAAGCTCAGGGCCCAAAAGTTGATTTTCTCCTATTTCATACCAACATAAAGGAGATCTACAACGTCTACCGTATAAAGCTTCATATGGTGCCATGTCAATACTATGCTGATAGCTATTATTGTAAGCAAATTCTATCAAACTTAGATGTAGATCCCAACTTCCTACAAACTGAAGGACACATGCCCTGAGCAAGTCCTCCAAGGTTTGTATAGTCCTTTCCGATTGTCCATCTGTCTGTGGGTGAAAGGTTGTACTAAACCTTAATTGTATACCCAAAGCTTTATGGAGTCACTCCCAAAAATGACTCGTGAACTGGGGACCTCTATCAGATACAATAGTAACTGGAACCCCGTGCAAATGCACTATCTCATCTATATATAACTGTGGCAGCTTCTCAGTAGTGTAGGTTTTTTTGACAGGTAAGAAATGTGTAGTCTTAGTCAACCTATAAACTATCACCCAAATGGAATCATGACTTTTGGCTGTTCTAGGCAAACCAACCACAAAGTCCATGGTCACATGATCCCATTTCCACTATGGTATTGGCAGAGGTTGCATTGTTCCTGTGGGCTTTTGATGTTCAGCTTTAACTTGCTGACATACTGGACACCGCATAACAAACTTAGCAACATCCTTCTTCAAACCAGGCCACCAATACATATCTTTCAAGTTATGATACATCTTGGTGCTTCCTAGATGCATAGCATACATCGAAGAATGAGCTTCTTCCAGAACTAACTTTCTTAAGTTATCAGCATCAGGTACTATCATCCTACCATGATAACAGGCTACCTGATCATCTGAATCATGGAAACCATCTCGTTTCTCGCTACCATACTCTGACCTAATCTGTTGAATCACAACATCATCCTGATGTGCTTCTTTAATCTGCTGTCTCAGAGTAGGTTTCACTTGCATCTCAGCTAATAACCCAGATAACAATGATACCTTAAGCTGTACATTATCTTGCCTTAAAGAGATAAGCATATCTCTCTTAGAGCACACTAAGGAGTTTAACTGTGTTTTATCTAAGGCTGGTGTTGTTGATTTTCTGCTTAAAGCATCAGCAACTACATTAGCCTTCCCTGGATGATAATCAATTGTACAGTCATAATCTTTGATTAATTCCATCCAGTGGTGCTGTCTCATGTTCAGCTCATGTTGTGAGAAGATATATTTTAAATTCTTATGGTCTGTGAAAATATGGAATGTCTCTCCATAGAGATAATGTCTCTAGATCTTCAAGTCATGGACCACAACAGCTAGCTCTAGATCTTGTGTCAGATAATTCTCCTCGTGTTTCTTAAGTTGTTGAGAAGTAAAAGAAATCACTTACTTATCCTGCATCAACACACATCCTAGACCGTTCTTGGATGCATCACAGAAGACTATGTACCCCTTCCCTTACTCAGGTAATATTAACACAGGTGCACTTGTTAGCCTTTCCTTCAGTATCTGAAAAGATTGTTGGCACTTGTCATTCTAGACAAAAGGAATATCTTTCCTGGTCAACTTGGTCAGGGGTAAAGCTATAGAACTAAAGTTCTTAATGAACCTCCTGTAATAGCCTGCTAGTCCAAGAAAACTATGAATCTTCGTCGGTGTCCTTGGTTGTTCCCATTACAAGACAGATTCTACCTTCTTAGGATCAACATGAATACCTGAAGCAGATATTACGTGTCCAAGAAAAGAGACTTCTAGTAACCAGAACTCACACTTGCTAAACTTAGCATACAATGTATGCTCTCTTAGCAAAGTCAAAGCCTGGCAGAGGTGCTGCTCATGCTGTTGAGCATCTCTACTATATATCAGAATATCGTCTATGAAGACTACTATAAACTGATCAAGAAAAGGTCAAAAGATTCTATTCATGAGTTCCATGAATGCAGCTGGTGCATTAGTTAGTCCAAACGACATAACTATGAACTCATAGTGACCATACCTTGTCCTAAAAGCAGACTTAGGTATGTCACTCTCCTTAATACACAACCGATGGTATCCCGACCTCAAATCTATTTTAGAAAAGATAGTTGCACCATGCAATTGATCAAACAAATCATCAATCCTTGGCAGAGGATACTTGTTCTTTGTGGTTACTTTATTTAACTACCTATAGTCAATGCATAATCGCATGGACCCATCCTTCATCTTAACAAAAAGAACCGGAGCACCCCATGGTGAAGTACTCGGTCGAATAAAACCCTTCTCAAGCAACTCTTGCAGTTGTTTCTTGAGCTCTACCATTTCAGCAGGTGCCATTCTATACGGCATTTGGTCTATTGGTTGTGTGCCTGGGATTAGATTAATCTCAAAATCAATCTCTCAGGGTGGTGGAACACCTGGAAGTTCCTCAGGGAATACATCCTCAAATTCCCTGACTATCAGAACTTCAGAAGGATGAGGGATCTCCATGGTGGTATCTACCACATGTGCCAAGAATGTGAAACATCCTTGCCTCATCAGCTTCTCAGCTACCATGGCTGACACTAAGCAAGTTGGAAGAATCTTTCTATCTCCCTTAAAGATCCATGTGTCACTATCATCTGTGAACATAGCTTGCTTGGATTCACAATCCAAGACAACCTTATACTTTTCTAGGGTGTCCATTCCAAGAATTATGTCGAAACCATGCATCTCAAGTGGTATAAGATCCACTTGAATGCGATGTTCAGAAAAGATAAGAGTGCAGGGAGAACACACCTCCCGCAACACTACAGATTCCAACAAAGGTGTTTTTAACAACAAGCTGTCTACTCTATGACTGACAATCATGTTACAGTCATGAATCACTTCTTGAGTGATAAAGGAATGTGTAGCACCCGGATCAATTAACATAGATATAAAACATGATGAAGACATATCAGAATGAAACAGTTCCATCTGACCTGTCACATCTCATGGATTAACCACTGCCTCAGGATGATTCATTGCATAGAATCTCGTTGTTGCCTGTGGTTGATTCAGTGCCCGATTACTGGGTGCAGAAGATCCTTCCTGGGATGCTTGTCCACGTCCTCGGGTACCACTAGAAAATGGTTTTCTCTGAGAGCCTTGCTGACTCTGTCTTGGGGGTTGATTCACTACTACATTCCTCATTGGGCAATCCCTTGCCAGATGTCCTACTAGTCCACATCGATGACAAGTTCTACTCTCTTGATGTGGTCTAGAGGGTCCAGTTACTGATGTTTATGCTATGCTAGGGGATCTACTTGGAGGAAAACTACACCCTCTTCCCCTACTTGACGTCTACTGCGTTTGGGTATTGAACCTCTATTGTGTTATTGGTGCAGAAAATCTTGGTTTCTTGAAACCCTCAGACCTTTGTCCATGAAACTGAGGATACGCTTTCTTATTACTGGTATGTCGATTCTCGATCACAGACCTCTTTATCTGTCTTACGAACTCCATGAAGGTGGCAAACCTCTCTCGGATCTCTAAAGCAGACACCAGAGTGGTTAATTCAGCGTTCAGCCCCTTCTCGAAATGCTGAATTCTCTCCTCATCAGTAGATGTCATATGCGGACAAAACTACAAAAGTTCCATGAACTTAGCCTCATACTCACTAATGTTCATTTGTCCCTACCTAATCCGTTCAAACTGAGTAATTTTCTCATCCAGAAAAGTCTTGGGAAAGTATCTACTGACAAATTCTCGTCGAAACTCTTCCCATCCAATTTCCACACCTGGCCTCTTGCCTTCCTCAATGTTCCACCAGTGACTAGCACTACCTTTAAGGAGGTATACAACATGCCTCACCTTCTCATCCTCAGAGATATTAAGGATCCTAAAGGATTTCTCCATCTCAGTTAGCCATAAGTCTGCATCAGCTGGATCAACTGTACCAACATAATATATGGCTCCCACTCAAGGAAGTCGTTCAAATGTCTTGCCGGCTCCCTATCCTTCATGGTGGGTAGGTGTCCTAGGTGTAGGTAATGGCATCCTATCTATCATATGAGTCATGGATGCCATAAACTGTCCGAACATGGCTTGGAAGGTTGGGTTCCCCATATCAGCTTGATTGAATTGGGGTTGTTCAAGTACAAGCTCCTCCCTATCTTGATCTCTTGCACCTCCTCCTGGTACAGCAACACTGCTCTCAGCAGCATGTTCATCATGTGATCCAGACATCTTCAAGTTCTTCTTCTCCTATATGAGCAGAAGAAACTATCAGATAAATTGGAAAACATTAGAACAGACTCAACGACCTTAATCCTATGTCTCTGTAGACTCAGCGAACCTAGAGCTCTGATACCACTGAATTGTGATGACAAATGCCATCAATTAAGATAACAAGTGTCATCAACAATAATAAAACATGCGGAAGCGATCGTTAGCAGTGGATTTACTGAAAATCACTAAAAATTAAAACTTTTTGCAAGGAGATCCATTCTTCGGAAAACTCTTTCAACAAGTACCATCATATCACATTCACATCCTGGTTCACATAGTACATTCTCTGTACCATTTCTTCTCGAGGAATATATATATACATCATTTGCTTTATCAAAAGCTCAAGTAACAAAATCCTCAAGGCATCATACCAAAATCTCAGATCGATTATAAAAATGCTATCACTGACTCCTAGGACCTGAGAGTACAGAGACGACACATAGGACTCTATTTACATATATACAAGCCTTGACCAGTATCTCCACCTTAGGATTTACTGTTGTCCTTGTTGCTGTTGTTGCTGTTCTTCTCTTGTTATGGCGTTTCTGCCTCTACCTCGTCCGCGTCCACTTAAAATTTTTTAATCCCACGGGGGTGAGACAATTATAAAATTGCCCCAGCGAGAGATATAACTCTTCGCCGAAAACATTGTTATTGTGGTTTAATAGAAATAAACTGAACACTGGAATCATATATTCAACAGCAGATAGTTCAATATCTATGCATATTAGAGCAACATTTCTATTCAAGCATTTAAGCTAAAACTTGATAAAGCAGCGTGTCTCTTATTTAATAAGGAATTGAAGAACATATATAACATTTATGTATCTAGAACATGATAAGTAGAATAACATCAACCGGTGATTCTCGTATTTCAATCTTATGCAAATACACTACACGGCTGATTATGTTTTACAAACACTCTTAAGATTATTCCCTGAGGAGATGAGATATACCGCTCATACTCCAACCGACCACGATTATGTAAAGCATCGGTACCGCACAAGGTCAATGGGAGAGCTGAATTCCATGACCTCAACTGTCTCAGTCAGTACGAGACTACTTTGGCAGAGACATCATGTGTCAAATTGAAATTAGCTTACCAAGGTATATTGGCATCTTTGCTATAAAGTTATAGCCCATAGCATATACTCTCTTTAGGGTTATGGCCCGTAGCCAATGCCTGGTGTGTGTATATATATATATATATATATATATATATATATATATATATATATATATATTGAGGAGTCATGGCCCGTAGCCATACTCATATTGGGGTATGGGCCGAAACCAATCCCATACATAGGACATAGCTCGTAGCCATTCCTATGGGGCATAAGGATATATTTGCCCAATTACCCCCACATATTCAAAAATATGTGTTCCGAGTTAAACTTGTTTCACCATTCAGCTAATTCTGACGATGATGGATCTGTGGTCAGGGTAACTACATTCTATGGTATCATTTGATTAGTTAAGTACATTATCATATTCTTTTAGCATAAATCAAGTTTTCAAACATAACTTATTAAGACAAGTGCTACAAAGAAACATGTACTATTTTCATCAGTTACTTCTCAATCTTTATAAGACATTGGGATCTCAGTCCCTTATTTCAATACTGGGAATTATCATCCCTTCACAATCTCAATACCATAATTATATGGATATGGGTATTCAAACCCTTATCTCATCACTGAGCAGAGTTACCACTTTTTCATATAGTTATCACCTTCAAATCATTTGACCGAGGTAAACATGATACTTGCTACACAAGCATCTCTTATGGCACTTGAGGCTCATTAACTTTCTTGTTACCATTTACTAAGCAACAAGGTATATTATGGCACACAAGGCCCAATGAATAATTTTCAATGAATAAAGCATCATAGCTCATACCTGGCTATGTTCATCATCTCAGGATACCTGCATGGTTAGCATACATGATAACAGATATATCAATCATATTTCAGTTTCATGATATTCAAGGATAACACCACTATTCCCTTACCAGGGTTAGGGTTTCCCGTTTCATGTCAATCAAGGTTACACATCCCCTTTGTTCAATTAGGACCAATGTTTCATCATTGCATTATCCAAGATTAGGGTTTCATGCTATATAGTATAACCCAGAATTAGGGTTTCACACATCTTCACTCTATTTAGAGTTTAGAGTTTACTATTCACATCACATCACCCCAGATTCGAGTTTATATTCAATAACCCACAATTAGGGTTTACTATTCATCCTAATTAGGGTTTCATATTCCATTACCCATAATTAGGTTTACTATTCATCCTAATTAGGGTTTATCATCAGGATACCCTGAATTAGGGTTACTCATGGCATTACCCTACATTCATATTACATCATCCTCCTAGTTTAGGGTTTCATTCAAACTTGCCCTAAATTAGGGTTTGAATTCATTAATCAACTCAATTAGGGTTTTATGATCTCTTTATCAAGGATCATACCCTAATTGTATATCGCATCATTTTGATTATTTTAGACTTAATTGCTACATGATTATCATTCATGTATGAATCTTTCTCTCTCATCCTACTTAGGATGTCCACTACTCAATTCTTGATCAGATTGAGCCTACTCTCTATTCAAATACATGCATTTATGGTTAGCATGATGTATTGAATTATTACATCGTTATGCATCAATAATTAATCCCACTAAGGGTATCAATCATCTAAGTACATCAAGTCTCCAAATAGTTTAATCAATTAAACCTTTAATTATATGAGGGTTCCAATTGAATTGACCAATTGAACCTTCAATTCCATTAGATGATCAATTGGATTAACCTATTTGAATCTTCAATTGCATTAGACATTCAATTGAATTGGCCCAATTGGACCTCCAATTACATGAGGTATCATAATGGATCAACCATGTTGAACCTCAAAAAGATTTGATTACATAAGCCCTAAACGATCTTAGTTCTCAGAATTCAATTGGTAGAAAACCATTTGGGCAATTTGTCCTTGAAACCGATTGGATAAGATAGGTGTTGAAACTGATTGCACTTTGGGTCTCCAAACGATTTGAGACCGTTTGACCCAAATGGTCTTGAGACCTGATGGAGCTTCCACTTATGTGGAATTGCGTGCACCACTAAAAATCCTAAAGATGGTAAGTCTTTAAGTTTATCCTTTCTTATACTATATCGAGAACTCCACCCACGTATGCTAAGATACGTGGAAGTCTTATCGTAGTATAGTTAAGGGTCGAATTCACGGGACAACGGTCTTGTTGGGAACAACAAGATGAAAAATGTTAGAACTTCACTTAAACTCTTAATAGTTGGTATTTAAATCAAAAGGTTGGTTTTGTTATTCTTAGACTAAGAGCAAGTAAAATAAAGCAAGCAAGTAAATTTAAGGATGTTAATCAATGATAAGGAACCACTAGGGTGTGATCGGTTTTCACCGCCACTACACATGGATCAAAACATACAAAATAAAACATAACATGCAACAAGAGTTTAGTCAGTTAGTATCTTTGTAGACTTAGTTTCCTTTCGGAGAACTAACTACGAGAAGTGCGGGAATGTTGCAAAGTCAGCCATCCTCAAATGAATGGTCAACTACTTTGCATCATTCCCTTCGCAAAGTGTGTTCCTCGACTTATCAAGGTTGTACTTTCATACGTCAACTGATTCCATTTCATAGTATAAAAGTACAAAGATGGGAGTGAGTTTACTCCACTTCTTGAAAAAACACTTCTAGATACCGAAACAGATGCATGGTGGATACATGCACCAAGAACCAACAATCAATTGAGTTTCGAATCTAGTAGTACAAACATAGACAATTCATACTAAAAGATAAAAGATAACACAAGTTGGTGATCAAGCAACAAATATTCATTAAACGATTGATGTTGAACTGAAAAGAAAGCATCTCTATATTGCAAACTATGGATTACATTACATGAAATGAAAACATGGGTAGCGGGGCTACTCCCAGCACCCCAGTGAGAGAGACTACTCGCTCATAGCTAGGACAAGGAAGGAGGCAAGAAGAGAGAGAGAGAGTGTCATCCCCACAAAGCAGAGAGGAAAGTCAACCCCTTGGAAAAAGAGAGAGAGACGATCTTCAACTTCACAGGTTGCTTGGTGACGAGGTCTCTTCTTTCCACCTTCTTTGGCGAAGAGAGAGAAAGTAGCTTCAGGATGGAGCATGGATCTCAGACCGGAAGCCTTTGGGCGGAGGATGGAAGTCAGATTAGCTTTGGAGTAGTAGAGGCAGCCTCTGGGCGTCTGAAACTTCCTGTCTTTGGGAGGACCCCTTGGGTCTTATTTATAAGCCTTAAGTGAAGTCCAAACGGTTTGGTAATTTTGGGTCCAAACGGTCTTGGAAACCGTTTGGGCTCCGAGACCGTTTGGACCCCGAGACCGTTTGGACCCCGAGACCATTTGAACTCTGAGACCGTTTGGACCCCAAGACCGTTTGGGCTCTGAAACCGTTTGGACCCCAAGACCGTTTGGGCCCTGAACCCGTTTGGACCCCGAGACCGTTTGGGCTCTGAAACCGTTTGGACCCCGAGACCGTTTGGACTCTGAAATCATTTGGACCCCTAGACCGTTTGGAGTCCATGCGGTCTTGGGACCGGTTGGCTTCATGCGGTCTTGGGACCGTGTGACTCCATGCGGTCTTGAGATTGGTTGGTGTCATGCGGTCTTGGGACCGTGTGACTCCATGCGGTCTTGAGACCGGTTGGCTTCATGCGGTCTTGGGACAGTGTGACTCCATGCGGTCTTGGGACCGATTGAGTCTTTTGTGATTTTTTTGTGTCTTTTTCTGTAGGTAAAAAGGAGAAAAGTTAATCTAACAGAATTATTGCAATAAGAGAGGATAGTTAGGGATTCTATATAATTTATCCAAAAAAAAAGTGGAGAACTGAAGAAAATTACTAAGATAACATCACAAAATTGGAGGTTATGACCCCCCTAACTTAGAGTCTAGCTTGTCCTCAAGTTAGATAGAGCTAAGACATGTAATGGCGAGGCGATTTTATTTAGTTAAAATTTCCATGTTCTTGCTTCAATTATAAACCCTAGCTCTCCTAAGGTCATATCAGGTCTTATTTCTTGCCTTGACTCTTTCAGGTATTGAGAGTTTCTTAGGTCTCAGGTTCCTTCTGTATCTCGTAGCCTGCATTGGGACCACTTTTTATTCTGTGCATGTTGTTGACTCTAATCAGCTTTATACCTCTCTGAAAAACCTACTGGAAGCTAGAGTGGGTATGAGGGTTGGCTGAAGGCTTTATCTGTAACTCCCCCTTCAAGTGGGGGAGGGGTTGTCTATGCTTTTAGGAGTTCACTATCAGGCACGACACATCTGCCTTTATGAGGGCAGCTAAATGTATCGGCCGGGTGAGTCCCTTATAAGCCTTTCATATATTAAGATACCTTAGGGTTCCACTACCGGACACGACACATCTGCCTTCATGAGGGCAGTTGAATGTACCGGCCGGGTGAGACCTTCATTGGTTCTTTATATAGATCCTTATTTATGGCACAACTCTCATAGTTTTATTCAACTCTCTGGCTTTTATTCATAGACTCACAGGCTTAGGATTTGGGGTTTTTCGGGAAATTGTTTTGGGCGGCCAAGCCTCTTTTATTTGAAGAGAGGAAAGCTGTTCTTAGATTTTTTCAACATGCACTTATTTGGTTTCTTTTTAATGGTCCACTTGCGAGACTTCTTGATTTGGAAATCACCTGATGCCCCTCTCATCCTTGAGAGTTTGGCTTATTTCGACCTTGATATTGACCTGTGGAGAGTCAGATGTAGAAGTGAAACAAAAATATGAAAGTCAAGAGTGAAGAGAGATTATTAAGTCGCCATTATATGTCCAAGTGCTATTCTAGTTATTATTCTTGGAGACTGACTTGATTCTAGAGTTAGCAGGGGTGACTTTATTCCAAAGATTCTTTATTGGGTGAATTATTTAAAACAAAAACTAAATGTGTAAGGGAAACTAAGAAAATTTTGTACGAAATTGAAAGTGAAGATGGAGATATAGAAATGATACCTCGCCCTTATCTAATGTACTCCCCCCTAACTTATCATTCACTCTGTCCTCAGAGTGTCAAAGTGATAGGTTGAGAAGTACACGGACAAGGGTGTCAGGCCTCTGTAAATCCTGAGTTTGCCCCTAGTGTTCTGAGTAGATTAGCTGCAAACTTTCCGCGTAGGGTGTGATAATCCACATTTGTCATATCCTCTACTGGTCTTTGAAGTGCCATGATGGTGTACATCCAGTAGAGGACATGGAAGACGCAGTCGTTGGATTCCCAAATTTGTTGGGGACATTTGTGGTTGAAGGTTGGGCGATGAAAGTGTTCTTTGCCGTAAGCTCTTATGTGCTGACTTAGAAGATTGATTAGTCTGTCTGCACATTCCTTCGCCACCACCTCTGTGGGCGTCTTTGGTGTCACTACATAACTCTTTTGTCGGGGATTGAACTGCCTGTCAGAACTGTTATAGATAGTAGTTGTTCCTTCGGGTAGGTTTGTTGCCAGAAGCATCTAGTGCTCATTATAAAGGAAGGGGAGCATGATAAACTTCGGTGTTGTATGTTGTAGGAAGGAAATTAGTGCTTCAGTTGTTCCAAAGTTCTTTAGTTGTAGGAGATCATCCTTCATATATGCGGATGCCATATAGGTTGTAGGGTGATTCTGTCCGATAAGAAATTGATAGGCAGTCATCAAGCTCATGGATAGAGACCCTTTAAACTGTACAGTTTCTCATAATGTGTCTGCCATTACTAAAATGTCACCGGACATGAAAACGAGGTCATCTTTCTTGGCGTAGAGCCATGACATGATGAGACGTAGTTCATTGTTGGAGAGGCTTTTGCAAGCACTGAGGTCGAAATCCAAGAAAGTTGGTTCTATGGCAGATAGGGGCACCATTTGTGATGGCGATCTCCTAATGGTTGCCTCTGACAAAAGATCTATGTCTCCTTTATCCTGCGCCAGATCAAAGTGGGAAGGGTCCCATTTTCGTTGCTCAGGAACTATTGCTAGTTGTTTGTTTTTCTCTAGTTCTTGTAAAGTTTGTCTGAAAGGTCGCCTTTGCGGACGTTGGATTGCTGAAAAGAGGTAACAGGGAACGTCATCTGGTGCCATTGTCGGGTCCTTGAAGAACCTCCTATCACAAATAAGCTCCATGGCGTAACGCCCACGCAGGGAGTGAAAATCTTCGGCGATCATCTCTGTAAAGGGAATTTCTTGGTTTAGCGCTTGAATGTGACGGATAGTGCAAAAAGTGCAATCCCCAGATCCATCAGTTGTTTGGACTTGCGGGTTTATTATTTGGAACCATGGTTGGCTCCAGTCTTGACGTAGGGACGGGCGTGCGGCCCAAATTAGCTTGAGAATCCGGAAAGGTATACATCTTGCCTCTCCTGCTTCTTCTCCAAAAAAAATTATTGTTCCGGCTGGTAGCTCAGTGGCACAAAAATTGTACACCTTGGCATCCCGAGCCTCGGTGTCCACAATCATAAACAACCAGTGATCGGAAACTTGAAATGGCACGGTAAGATATCGTGCCCTCCGCGCTAAACCAGCACGCAGCCGCTCGATTGACTTTGCTCATATATCTTTGTATAACAAGCTGATAGATAGAGCAGGTGAGGCGTTGAATACTGGCTGCTACCTCTTAGAGCTTCTGTAAACTTCTATGCAGTTGGCAAGTAAGACACGGAAGACTGCCATTGACATCTTTGACCGTGGTCGCAGGATGTTGCGGAAATCTTCGCGTGTCAGCTTGTGCTTAGTCTTTGTATTGTGGTAGATGATGTCTCCCCCTTCTTTAACATCGTCGACAATAGTGTTCAGGGTAAATATGTCCTGAGCATCTAGTGTTGAGATGGCCGCCATATCTAAATCGTGCATCTTATGCGGTAGAGGTGGTGGCGGTGGAAGCTCCTGCGGAGGGGGTGAAAAAGGTTGTTCCAAATCTTATATATAGCATTATAGATCTTCATCTGAATCGGAAGCAGAATCGAGTTCTTCATCTGTATCTAAACGTACTCGTTCTGATTCTTCCAGTTCTGGGGGAAAGGGCACTGATTGGCCAGGTGCGGAAAAGGGGTGAGTGGTTGTTGCTAGTGGGCTTGTGCTGGTTCCTAAAATACATTGGTGGAACTCAGCAAAGGCCGCATCTTTCACAGACTCCCTTATAGATCCCAAGGCAGAGTAATCGAGGAATTGGTCCCCATATGATATATTTACATTTTCATTGTGGGTGGTGGACCTGGGATGATGTCCACCTTCTTGATATCCTTTCTGAGAAGGTTCTGCTCCTTGGTTTGGGCCCTCCCCAGCGTTGTCTGGGGCATCAGATTTGTCATCTGAGGAGGTGGTATCGTTGTTAGAATCTACGGAGGAGTCGGAGTCATCTTTGTCTCCATCATCGTCTTCTTTTTCAGCTGCTGCATTGTCTGTGAGTTTCTTATGTGCTGTCTTTTTGCACTGTCGATGGATGGTTTGTAACTCGTCAAACACCACTTGCACATGCTCGTGTGTTTCGAGCAGTGCGTCGTGTGTTTCTTTGAGATCTTTGTATTGGTCCTCAGCAGAGAGGAGTCGCGATGTAAGATTTGTTACTGTAGCTCGTAATTGTTGGGTTTCATTGTTCGTCGACTCCTCTTGGCGATTGCTGAATTGTGTGAGAGTGTTGCTGATGTTATCCAGGCACGTGCTAAGAGCTGTTTGGTGCTTCTTGAGCTCGCGGAGAGTCTCAGGCAGAGGTTGAGTCTGCGTAGAGATCTCATCGACTTGCTTGGCCATTGCTTCTTGTTGGCTTTTTACCCCAAGGATCAGCTCGGGCAAGTTGTTGAAGTGGTTGTCGACGTGATCAACTTGCCTGGCCATTACATCTTGTCGTTGCTGAAAACCTTGGAGGATGCTTGGCAAGGTGCGGTTCTGTTCGTCGATCTTGGCTACCTACTGAGATAGTCCCTGCACATAAGAAAAAATGGAGTTCATAATGTTAGAAGGGTCAGTGAGGAGGTTTCGGATGGTGTCGAATTGACGTATGAATTCTTCACTGACATTAGTGAAAGGGACCCCGATTATGGAAGGGTGGGATGGTTGGGGTCTGGATGGAAAGGGTGTAGTGTCCTGCGGAAGAGACACTATTGATGGTTCGGCGAACTGCGTGGTGACTATAGATGGTGTCACTAGCGGTGTTGGGGTGGTGGTGGATGGGAAAGGTGGTGATGTTGCTGGTGGAAATGGTGGGATTGATAGTGGTGGGGAAAAGACTGTGGGGATGGATGCGAAGGTGGTGAATTCGGGCGTAGTGGTAGAGAAGGGGATGCCCGAGGAGAAAATGGGTGAAGTAGAGGATGTAGGTGGTGGTGTAGTTGTGGAGAAAGATGGAAGAGTGGTGGATTGTGGAAAGGTGGAGGGTGGTGAAGTGGTGGTGGTAAGCTCAGCGGTTAGACTCATAATGAAGGAGTCTAGAGATGAGGTGGTGATTTGTTCTTCAGGGAGGGTGGGTTCTGGCTCTGGATGTGGTTTTTATGTTGGTGTCCCCGACAGCTGTTGTTGCTGTGAAAGCCTTTTGGAAGGTCGTTTCACTAGAATTTTTGTTATACGATCTACCGGGGCTGTGATACTGAGCTCAGTCTGCCTCGCTTGGGTTGTCTTAGCTTGTGCTTTGACCGGAGCTAGGAGTTTGGTAATCTCTTCATCAGTAAAGAGAAGTTTGTCTTTGTCGTAGTCTGCTAGCTCCGGGAGCAGTAATAGGGTCCTGGAAGATTTGATAGTTGGGCAGAATATGTAATGTAATTTGGCATCCTTTTCCTTGATAATGTAGGAATTCTTCAAGGTCTGTTCGTTGGTAAGGATGTCGCCCTTGATCTTCGTGCAGCGCGGAAGTAATCTGTCCATCCTGAGATATTTGATTATCGAAGTTATGTGCCCACCCATGCAAATTTCTTTCCCTATGGCGTAGGCGGAGAATTTTTGTATCAAGTGTCGGTCGATATTGACCGATTTTCCATGCAGAATTGACCATAGGAGAAAAAGGTCAGCGGTTATAACATTACCACTCTCCGTTCTGGGGAAGAACGCACCAGTGAGGATCTTGTGAAGTGTATGTACGAACCCAGAATGGATGTTGGAGGCTTTGCATGTCTTTGCCTCATAAGTTGGGAACCCTGTTAATGTTTTCCAGAAGGTGTGTCTATTGAATTGTGAATTTTCCGTTCCTGTAGCTTTGGCCATCTTGAGATGCTCCGGGTTGTCTATAAAGATTTCATTCAACATATTTTCTGTTATGACAACCTTGTTGCCGAAGAGTTTGGTGACCAGCCTACGGTCACCTCTATCCCTTGATCTATCCATAATGTCGACAGGTTCTTTATTGAGATAAGTGAAGAATTCAGTTGTAGGTTCAGTGTAGGAGATCTCAGGTACAAAACACAGCCTTGAAAGATTGGCATTGTCTAGCATGGTGAGAATTCTGTCGTAGATCCCCATCTTGATCAGTACGCTGGAGCAGACGTACTTTGTAGGTTTTAGGGTTTTATCAATGGAGGGAAGGGTGTGTATGTAAAGGTTTTTAGGTGGTGGTGTTGTAGTGATGATGGGAGGGAAAGAAGGAATAGTGATGATGGCGGGAGCGGCAGCGGAGGTGGTGGTTGGTGGAATGTTTCCCGCCAGGGTTTGATCCCTTGCAGTGACAGGATGAACCTGCTTCCTTGCCCTCTTTTTGGAGGGTTGTGCGGTCGAAGCCTCTTGGACCTATCGTTTCCCCTTGGATTTTTTGACTGGGGATTCTTCCTCGGAATGTGGCTCGTATTCTGAGCCTTCATCGTCACTGGAAGATATTTCTTCCACTTCTTCTTCAGGTGCCTCAGCTAGGCATTTGTTGATGTGGTCGATTTCACACAAAATCGATAGGATGTTGATCTTTGGTGGGGCCTTTCCAGTTTTGTTGTAGTTATCTATGATCTTTTGGAGTTTGGCTCGGTCTTCCAGCAATTGCTCCTTTGTCTAAAATGGAGCGTCGGCAGTTCCTGTGGCTTCTTTAGCTGGTGATGCCATTTCTGAAAATAGAAAATTATGAGTAAGAACAACATGCTTAGTATAAGAGAGAAAAATGGATTTTATTTGTGTTTATGTGGTTTTATGTTTTAACAAAACTTAAGCGATTGTGAAAGGCCAAACGGTTTGAAGACCGTTTGGTCCCAAACAGTTTGAAGACCGTTTGGAAGGTAAAACGTTGGGGGGCGGCCGACGATAGCGGAAGCGAAGAAGGGGAGGTGCCGCGGCGGCTCCGAAGATGTCGACGGTGGAATAGACGGTTGCGGAGGCGAAGAGAAAAATCCAATGAAGCGAACGAGCAGATAGCCTCGGTGGCGCTGAAGATGCCGACGGTGGTGATGACGGTAGCGGAGGTGAATAGGTCAATGGTGCGAACGAATGGTGACATTATGGGCGTCGGCAGAGGTGGCGCGTCTACCTTGATGATGTGGGCGAGGAAGACGACGGCGAGAGTTGTGAAGGTGGTGCCTGTGGGCTGTCGTTGTAGGTTGCGAGGAAGTGAGAATCGGGGAAGCAGGGAGCGGCGTTTGCGCGAGGGTTTAGGGAAGGTCTGAAATCGAAAGAAAAAAGAAGGAGGGGGGTTATATTTATAGGATTCGGGGGGGTGACCTTACAAAACCCTTAGGTCAAACGGTTTAGCGACCGTTTGGATTTCAAACGGTTTCAGGACCATTTGGACTCCAAACGGTTTCAAGACCGTTTGGACTCCAAACGATTTCAAGACCGTTTGGACTCCAAATGATTTCAAGACCGTTTGGCTCCAAACGGTTACGAGACCGTTTGGACTCCAAACGGTTTCAAGACCATTTGGCTCCAGACGGTTTCAAGACCGTTTGGGAGGGTTAAGGTTATTATGATTTTTATATTTTTATATTTTTTTTGGTTATATAAATTTTTATATTTTCAGAAGATAATTCTAAGGTAACTTAAAAGAACAGAAAATAAAAGAAGAGGCTCAGATCTTAGGTTGCCTCCCAAATAGCACCTGGGTTTTACGCCGCTGGCTCGACGAGGGTTGGAAGTTGTTATGATGATGTTATGGCTTCTCTGATCTCAATAGTCTGTCTCGGCATTTTATCTACTGGAGTGCAGTATTTTTTTAATCGATGGCCATTGACCGTCCTTTCTCCTCCATTGTCGTCGACAATTATGATAGCTCCATTCGGGTATATATGTTTGATGATGAAGGGCCTGGACTACTTTATGCGGAGTTTTCTGGGGAACAATTTGAGCTTGGAATTGAAAAGGAGGACTTTGTCACCTATGGCGATGTCTTTCCTTTTAATATGGCTGTCGTGCCACATTTTGGTTTGTTCTTTATAAATCCTAGCGCTTTGATAAGCGGTCATTCGGAGCTCCTCTAGATCTTGTAATTGGAGTTGGTTTTTTTCTCCGGCACTTTTGAAATCAAAATTCAGTTGTTTAATGGCCCACCAAGCCTTGTGTTCCAGTTCCACTGGAAGATGACATGAATTCCCGTATACCAAACGGAACGGGGTCATCCCGATTGGTGTTTTATAAGCTGTTCGGTAAGCCCAAAGGGCATCGGGAAGCTTGGTGGACCAGTCAGTGCGGTGTCTATTAACAGTTTTTTTTAGGATTACCTTCAGTTGTCTATTTGAGACATCAACCTGACCACGGGTCTGCAGATGGTAAGGCGTGGCAACTTTATGGTTAACTCCATATTTCTTTAAGAGGGTTTCAAAGCTTCGTTCCATAAAATGGGTCCCTCCGTCAGATATGACAGTTCGGGGGACTCCAAATCTGGGGAAAATGATATCCTTAAACATCTTAATAATAGGTTTGGAATCGCTGGTCACTGTGGGTATAGCTTCGACCCATTTTGAGACATAGTCTACTGCAACCAGAATGTAGGAGAAACCATATGAAGAAGGAAAGGGGCCCATATAGTCTATCCCCCATACGTCGAAAAGTTCAATCTCTTGCCACATGGTAAGTGGCATTTCATTCCTTTTAGATATGCTGCCAGAAAATTGACATTTGTTGCAAGATTTGACAAAATCATAGGAGTCTTTTGCTATGGTTGGCCAAAAGAAACCTGATTGCAAAACCTTCATAGCAGTTTTCTTCGCACTCATGTGCCCCCCGGTGGGGCATGAATGGCAACGTTCTAGGACAGGGGTAATCTCTTCTTCAGGTAAACAACGACGAAAAAGTCTGTCTGTGCAAAGGCAAAAAAGGTAGGGTTCATCCCAATAGAATTGCTTTATATCGTGGAGGAATTTCGCTTGTCGTGATGGGAAGCGGAAGGATGAATGATTCCTATAGCCAGATAATTAACAATGTCGGCATACCAGGGGAATCCATTGGTAATCTTCATTAGTTGGTCATCTGGAAGAGAGTCTCGGATAGGGACTTTATCTTCATCTTCAACTTCAACTTCAATACGACTGAGATGGTCGGCTATGACATTTTCCACTCCACTTTTGTCTTTGATCTCCAAATCGAATTCCTGAAGCATTAACACCCAGCGGATAAGTCTGGGTTTTGCATCTTGCTTCTGAATTAGGTATCGTATGGCGGAGTGGTCAGTGTAGACGATGACCTTGGATCCAATCAAGTAAGAGCGAAATTTCTCGAAAGCATAGATGACAGCTAAGAACTCCTTCTCTGTGGTAGTGTAGTTCTTTTGTGCTTCATCAAGCGTTTTAGACGCATAGTAGATTACATAAGGTTTCTTGTCGATTCTTTGTCCAAATACGGCCCCTATGGCATAATCGCTGGCGTCACACATGATTTCAAAAGGTTGTGACCAATCTGGGGCTCTTAGTATGGGTGCAGAGATTAAAGCATTTTTCAGAGTTGAGAAGCTTTGTAGGCATTCTTGATTAAAATTGAACTCGGTGTCTTTGGTCAGAAGTTGGGTCATGGGTTTTGCTATTTTTGATACATCTTTAATAAATCTTCTGTAGAACCCAGCATGACCAAGGAATGCTCGAACTCCTTTTATATCTTTTGGTGGCGACAACTTCGAGATAACATCGATTTTTGCCTTATCGACCTCAATCCCTCTGTCACTCACTCTATGCCCGAGGACGACACCTTCAGTTACCATGAAATGGCATTTTTCCCAATTCAGGATTAGGTTCGTTTCCTCGCATCGTTGTAAGACTTGTCCAAGGTTGATTAGACAGTTATTGAAGGAATCTCCATAAACTGAAAAATCATCCATGAATATCTCCATTATAGATTCGGTTAATCCTGCAAAAATGGAAGACATACACCTTTGGAATGTAGCGGGTGCGTTGCACAGCCCGAATGGAATTCTTCTAAAAGCATAGGTTCCAAAGGGGCAGGTAAAGGTAGTTTTCTCTTGGTCTTCCGGGTGTATGGGGATTTGGTAGAACCCTGAATAACCATCTAGATAGCAGAAGTACTTCTGATGGGCTAAACGTTCAAGGACTTCGTCGAGAAAGGGAAGAGGGTAGTGATCTTTTCGCGTTGATTTGTTTAGTTTCCTATAGTCGATACACATCCTCCACCCCGTCACAGTCCTTGTCGGTACTAACTTGTTCTTGTCGTTTAGCACGACAGTGGTTCCTCCCTTTTTAGGAACCACTTGGACGGGGCTGACCCACTGGGAGTCTGAAATTGGGTAGATTATCCCAGCTTTCAGCAATTTGAGAACTTCAAGGCGAACCACTTCTTTAAGATTGGGGTTCAGCTTCCTCTGGTGTTCTCGTGATGGCTTAAATTCTTCAACCATTGGCAGTCTATGCATGCATAAGGCTGGATTTATACCCGTCAGGTCAGTTATTTTGTACCCAATGGCTTTCTTGTGCTTCTTCAGCTCAATAAGAAGGCTTTCTTCCTGGTTTTCTGTCAGGGTGGAACTGATGATAACCGGACATAATTTTTCCTCATCCAAGAAGACATGTTTAAGTCCCATGGGTAGAGTCTTCATTTCGGGAGCCTTAGGTGTTTCTGTTGCTTCTAAAATGGTGACGGATTTGAGCTCCTCAACGGTGGCTGTCGGTGCTTCTTCAGCTTTCTCTAAATGTTGCAAACATTGTTGAACTAATTCATTTGCAGAAAATTTGACTTCTGGGTTGGTTAGAACATTCTCTAACTCATTAGATGGCTCAGATATTTATAATTGGGACATTTGATGTATTGCATCTAAGAGAAAGACCTCCTCTTGAATGCTGGGACCTTTCATGCTGTTGAGAACTCGGAATTGAATTGCTTCTTTTTCGAGTCTTAGGATGATCGTGCCAGCTTCAACATCGATAAGCGCCCTGGCTGTGGCAAGGAAAGGTCTGCCGAAATATATTGGGTATCTCAGATTCTCCTTAATATCCATGATGACAAAATCACACGGGACATAGGCATCTTTGCCTATCCAGACTGGAATATCTTCGATAATTCCTAGAGGTGCAGTGATTGTGGAATCAGCCAACTAAATTGTCATCGTTGTGGGAAGCAAGTCAGTGAAACCTAATCGTTTACACATTGAATATGGCATAATTGATATGCTAGCCCCTAAGTCAGCTAATCCATTTTTGCTCGAGGCATTTCCAATGCAGCATTGAATCCCGAAGGAACCTGGGTCCTTCTTTTTCTTTGGCATCTTGTTAAGAATGATATTAGAGGTGGTCTGAGCTAGTTTAACTGTCTCTTGCTCCTCAGTAATGTACTTCCATGATAACAGAGTTTTTAGGTATTTAGCCCAAGCCGGAACTTCAGAGAGGGCATCGAGGAGCGGGATGTCGATATAGAGTTTCTTCATCGCCTCCTTAAATCGTTGGAACATAGTTTCCATTTTTGTCTCGCGCAATCTCCCCGGATATGGTATCATTGGTTTATACTACAGGATTTCTGGCTCTTTGGAAGTTTGTTCTTTTTCTTTGCCTTTCGAGTTCTCTGCAGACTTCTCGGTTCCTAGGTTCGGGCTTTCATTTGGAATAAGGATAGGTGTATCATCATCGTCAAGAGTGATTCTCGTAGTTTCGTGAAGGGTGCGTCCAGATCTTGTAGTAACGGCATTCAACTGCTCAGGTATATTCTGGTTGTGTCTAGGGTTCGATTCAAGTTGTCCTACAAAAGTGTCTGCTGGAGGCTTCAGTTGAGCAGCAATTTGTGCTAGTTGAGCCTCCACTGCCTTCTGTTGAGCTTGCTGATTAGCGAGCATGGTTTGTTGGGACTGTAGCATCTTCCTTATCAAAGTCATCTCATCTGCTGGCTGGGAGGGGGTATTTTTCTGAGCGAGCTGTTGTTGTCCTTGATGTGGTTGTTGCGGAGGCAGTGCTAACTGAGGTTGTTGCAACTGAGGGTGCAGCTGTGGGTGGAGAGGAGGATTGTTATACTGATAGTAGTTGGATGGATTTCTAGGGTAGTTGGATCTTGGGAAGTTGTTTCTGGGGTTCTCTTGATTTTGATTAAAGTTTCTTTGGAATCCAGGCGGCAGCCTATTGGAGGATCCGCCTTGTATCTGGTGTTGCGGATTGGCAGTCCCAGCAGGGTTCCTGTATTGAAATCCTGGGTGGTTTATTGGTTGGTTAGGATTATAATAAACTTGTCCAGGAATGGAATGAATAGAATTAACTTGTTCTGGCATTTTCTCATCAGGTTGTTCAATGATTGGCTCGTACTGCTGTGGTGGTGGGTGCATATCCATCATCACATTGTAAAGCAGACCGCATGACAGAGTTGGGTAATCGGATGTGTGGCATGCTTCACAGGTCCCTGTGGCAGCTTTAACCTGTTGGACTTGAGGATTTTTCTTCTTATCAAATTCTCCAAGCAAAGTTTCAAGAGCCTACTGTTTATGAGCTATGGTCTTTAAGGCTTCAGCAATAGCTTTCATTTCCATTGATTCCTCAGCTTTATAGACTTTGAGGACTCCCTTGCCAGATGATCGTCCCCAATTGGATTGATTCTCAGCTCCAAGTGTGACGATTTTCCAGGCATCCTCATAGTTCTTTCTCATAAAATTTCCTCCAGATGAGGAATCCAGAAATTGCTTGATGTCATCACTCACTCCCCTATAGAAGGTTTCTATTAGTTGATTTTGGGAGATGTCGTGATGATGACACTTTCTTAGAAGCTCCTTGAACCTTTCCCAAGCTTCTGCGAGTGATTCTCCAGGAAGTTGGGCGAAATGGTTAATCTGCCCCCTAATTTTGTAAGTTAACGAAGGGGGGAAGAACTTCTCCAGGAACTTTTCTTCCAAGGGAGCCCATGTGGTGATTATTGGCTCCCTATCAAGTGAATTGTACCAACTCAAAGCTCTTCCAGATAGAGTGAAGTGGAAAAGATGTAGCATTATTGCGTCGAAAGTGACTCCAGCTTGCGAGACAAGTCGGCAAAGTGCCTTGAACCTCTTCAAGTGATCCATGAAGTCATCTCCAGAACCCCCTGAGAATGAGATGCCCTGCATGATCTGAATCCATTGGGTTCGGATCTCGAAGTTGGGTATGTTGATGATCAGAGGCCGAACTGGATGATTATCTTCATAGTTCTTAGGGACAGCATAATCCCTCAATTGCTTATTTCTTAGCTCTAACTGAGCAGCTTGGTTAGCTGCTTCATTTTCAGCTCAGATGCGGGCATGTTCTTCCGCTCGAATCTCCGCTTGAATCTGAGCACGGGTGTCAGCAATGAGTTGTGCTCTTTGAGCGGCTATGGCAGCATTGACCCTTTCCATTACTAGTGCAGCTTGGCGTTGATCTTCAGCCATTTGCTTGGCTCTTTGGCGGTTAAGTCTGATGCGGCGGTGGAAGCTTCTCTCTACCTCAGAGTCGTACTCTGGATCAGGAGAGAATCTGAGGTTATGCGATGATTGCATACACGTCTTCTACCTGAGTAGAGAGAAGAATACACCTTTTAGATGATGTCAGAGATATGATGAACTTTAAGAAGATATGAATTAATGATTAAAAGAAAGTGTAAACCCTAACCAACTAGCAAGATTCTAAATGAGATTAAAACGTTCTGTTGTCCCCGGTAACGGTGCCAATTTTTGATGGAGCTTCCACTTACGTGGAATTGCGTACACCACTAAAAATCCTAAAGATGGTAAGTCTTTAAGTTTATACTTGCTTATACTAGATCGAGAACTCCACCCACGTATGCTAAGATATGTGGAAGTCTTATCGTAGTATAGTTAAGGGTCAAATCCACAGGACAACGGTCTTGTTGGGAACAACAAGATGAAAAACGTTAGAACTTCAGTTAAACTCTTAATAGTTGGTATTTAAATCAAAAGGTTGGTTTTGTTATTTTTAGACTAAGAGCAAGTAAAATAAAGCAAGCAAGTAAATTTAAGGATGTTAATCAATGATAAGGAACCACTAGGGTGTGATCGGTTTTCACTGCCACTACACATGGATCAAAACATACAAAATAAAACATAACCTGCAACAAGAGTTTAGTCAGTTAGTATCTTCGTAGACTTAGTTTCCTTTCGAAGAACTAACTACGAGAAGTGCGGGAATGTTGCAAAGTCAGCCATCCCCAAACGAATGGTCGACTACTTTGCATCATTCCCTTCGCAAAGTGTGTTCCTCGACTTATCAAGGTTGTACTTTCATACGTCAACTGATTCCATTTCATAGTATAAAAGTACAACGATGGGAGTGAGTTTACTCCACTTCTTGAAAAACACTTCTAGATACCGAAATAGATGCATGGTGGATACATGCACCAAGAACCAACAATCAATCGAGTTTCGAATCTAGTAGTACAAACATAGACAATTCATACTAAAAGATAAAAGATAACACAAGTTGGTGATCAAGCAACAAGCATTCATTAAACGATTGATGTTGAACTGAAAAGAAAGCATCTCTATATTGCAAACTATGGATTACATTACATGAAATGAAAACATGGGTAGCGGGGCCACTCCCCACACCCCAGTGAGAGAGACTACTCGCTCATAGCTAGGACAAGGAAGGAGGCAAGAAGAGAGAGAGAGAGCGTCATCCCCACAAAGTAGAGAGGAAAGTCAACCCCTTGGAAAGAGAGAGAGAGACGATCTTCAACTTCACAGGTTGCTTGGTGACGAGGTCTCTTCTTCCCACCTTTTTTGGCGAAGAGAGAGAAAGCAGCTTCAAGATGGAGCGTGGATCTCAGACCGGCAGCCTTTGGACGGAGGATGGAAGTCAGATTAGCTCTGGAGTAGTAGAGGCAGCCTCTGGGCGTCTAAAAAATCCTATCTTTGGGAGGACCCCTTGGGTCTTATTTATAGGCCTTAAGTGAAGTCCAAACGGTTTGGTAATTTTGGGTCCAAACGGTCTTGGAAACCGTTTGGGCTCTGGGACCGTTTGGACCCCGAGACCGTTTGTACTCTGAGACCGTTTGGACCCCAAGACCGTTTGGGCTCTGAAACCATTTGGACCCCAAGACCATTTGGGCCCTGAACCCGTTTGGACCCCGAGACCGTTTGGGCTCTGAAACCGTTTGGACCCCGAGACCGTTTGGACTCCGAAACCGTTTGGACCCCGAGACCGTTTGGACTCCATGCGGTCTTGGGACCGATTGGCTTCATGCGGTCTTGGGACCGTGTGACTCTATGCGGTCTTGAGATCGGTTGGCTTCATGCGGTCTTGGGACCGTGTGACTCCATGCGGTCTTGAGACCGGTTGGCTTCATGCGGTCTTGGGACCGTGTGACTCCATGCGGTCTTGGGACCGATTGAGTCTTTTGTGATTTTTTTGTGTCTTTTTTTGTAGGTAAAAAGGAGAAAAGTTAATCTAACAAAATTATTGCAATAAGAGAGGATAGTTAGGGATTCTATCTAATTTATCCAAAAAAGAAAGTGGAGAACTGAAGAAAATTACTAAGATAACATCACAAAATTGGAGGTTATCAAGACCGTTTAGACTCAAGCGGTCTTAAGACCGTTTGGTCCAAACCCTCTCAAAACCGAATGGACCAAAAAGTCCTTGTAACACTTACACGATTCATGATCTCAATAGATGAACCGATTAACAATTGAATCCTTGATTTCTTCATCAAGTAAACTATTGAATCATACTTCAATTGAACCATCAATTAGGGTTTTATACCCAATTGATCTAGGGTTTCTACTCAAGAACCTTCAATTAGGGCTTTGAAATCGAGGAACCATCAATGATCAACATTGTGGAATTGATTCAATTGAAATCAATGAATCATCATCAAATTTTTTATATGACCTGACCTCAAATGGTCTTGAGGTCGTTTGGATGACCTCCAAATGGTCTTGAGACCATTTGCCCCATCCTATCCTTGGATTTTGTGAAGTTCCATTAGGGTTTAGATCATTGGATTGATCATCAAATCAACACTTAATTGCATTTCAATTTGGTATCTCTAGACCTTCAATTACTAAACCATACTTAACCCTAGACCTCCAAACGGTCTTGGGTGACCTCCAAACAGTCTTGAGATCGTTTGGGCTCAATCACCCAAAAATCTAAGTCAACCAAATTGAATTTCAGTACTTAACCCGATTAGGGTTTGCTAAATGATTAACCTTCAACTGATGAACCCTTTGGAATTAAACAATCAAATTTTATAGTTCATCAACCATCAATATTAGCATCAACTTTTCCAAATGGTCAACCCTGGTCAACTCTCCCAAACGGTTTGATGAAACTGTTTGCTTTCAAACGGTTTTGTTGAAACCGAATGAGCAAACTTGTTGAAACCGAATGAAATACAATTTCTTTGGGAAATGTGTCCAAGATGATGTCATCATCATCTACCTTAATCTCTGAAGATCTTAGTACTTCTAATTTCATGTAATTACCAATTTCAACCAACAATTAATCAAAAAGATGAAGGACTCAACAAAATTGCAAGATTAATAGTTGAATAACAATGTAAAGGGGTTCAAGTTATATAACCCGCCTCCAATTGAGCTTCAAAGCTTCAAGACCACGTCAACAATGGTGTATGAAACTCCTTTCACTATTCCAAGGCTCGTCCTCAAGCTTTGAGTGAAAAGGAATGGTTAGAATTGAAGATGGGATCGAGATAAGAAGAAATCATGCATTGTTTTGTGATTTCCACCATGAATTCAAGGTGAAAGGAAGTCAAGAAGCTTACCAACAGGTTGGGGGTCGTCCTCCTGATCCTCCAAAGCTTCCTTGGTCGTTTTGCAAGCAAAGAGAAGAAGTGGGTTCGAAATTACCCTTTCATTCTATGGATAAAGGAGCATATATGTGAATTTTATTGAAAATTCATTTAGGAGAGAGAAAGTAGGAATTTTCTCCTCCAAATCCTTTCCACTTGCCCCCTTCTCTTCCTTAGATATGAGGCTACCCTCCTTGCCTCTTATTCCTCTCAATTATCCACAATTAAAGAAAAGCAAATTAAGCACCTTAACCCTTATAATATTAATATCCATAAGTTAGTGGATATTACTTTTCTTTATTTTATGTGAGTGAGTTATCCACTTGCTTTGAGATATTTCATGGCCTAGCAAAGGCACAAGGGTGTTCACACTTGAGAAAATTCAACCATCTCGTTTTTGGTTGAAGGCCCTTCAATTATTTTATTTATTTTTACATTAAATTGAAATAAAGTTCCAATTATGCTTAAATCTTGATTATTTTAATATAAAGATTCTCTCTCCTCCAAAGTAATTCAAATGAGGCGCCCCTCTCATTTTATTTTCTATGCATGATGCCAAAAAACATGAGGGATCCTCTAGAAGTGGTATTTTTAATATTGAACCCTAGGTTTTGGGTAAATTGCACATTACACTAAAACTAGGTTTTAATGCACAAAGATTGCTTTATCAGCTCTTTCTTGGTACTTAGGTCACCACAAGCCATACATCTGCATCATCTTCATTCTCATGATGCTTCAACACATGAGCAACATATAATTATGCACAATTTGCAATTTAACCCCTCAACTTGGGTAATTTGCACTTTAGTCCAAAACAAACAAAACATTGTTTCAACATCATTCAAAAAGGACTAAAATTGAAATATAAGTTCCTCTTGAGCCTTAATTACTTTTCAAAAGATAAGAACAAATATCTAATCAACTTTATTAAACAAAACACCTAGGGTTAAAGCATATCCCAGGTTAGGGATGTTACATTAATATTAACATCTAAAATTCATTGATATATTAATAAAAAATTCAAAATAGTTTACATTTTAAATTAATATACACAAAACATATAATATTTATAAAACAAAATATATAATATAAAATAAATAATACAAACATGATAATATACATATAAATTAAAATATAATGAAAATAATCAAGATTATTGAAATAAAATACATGATACACATGATTTTAAATTGTAATATATTTTTAATTACATACTATTTATTTAATTTCTAAATCTAATACTATAATTAATGAAGGAATATATATCCCTTTGTAAAAAATCTAAATAAAATAAAATATTATAATATAATATTTCATCAAGATATAATATTTATAAATGTAAATAATATTTTATGGAATTAATATATATAATCATAAAATATAAAATACTGAATACATACTTACCCTATACAAGAAATATATAATGATTTATTAAAGAAAATTTATGTAATATCATAAAAACATAACATTGCAGGCTGCTTTAAAAATTGAATACAGATCGATTCTTTACTAAAAAGAAAACCAATTCATTGTACATTACTTCGTAAATTGAATAAAGTATTATTGTTGGTTCAAAAAAGAAAACTTTTACTGTGTACTATTTCGTAAATTGAATACAGCTGATTCGTGGTTAGGTTCTTTTTAAACTAAATAAAGATTGATTCTTGATTATTAAGATTAATTTATTTTATGTTGTTACATAAATTAAATAAAGTTCAATGTTGCTTTAAAAAAAATCAGTCAGTGTACATAACTCCATAAGTTGAATAAAGTATGATTCTTGGTTTAAGAAATCAAATCATTACATGTTGCTCCATAAATTGAATAAAGTTTTTTCTCGATTCAAAATAAAAATTGATCTATTGTATGATGCAAATTGAATTAATTTTGATTTTTGTCTAAATAAATGCATGTTTGTTGTAGGCTGCTCTGTAAATTGAATAATGTTTCATTCTTGGTTAGAAGAATAATCAATTCATTTTGCACTACTCCATAATTTAAATGAAGTTTGATTATTGGTTGGAAAAAATGTAAGCACGATAATAACATATAAAATAAAATATACATGAATAATAGCAATTGATAATTGAAATGAAATATGTGATACATATCATTTTAAATTCAATATATAATAAAATCACTTTGTATTTGATTTGTTAGATCATATTTATATCCAAAATTGAATTAATAGAAAAAAAATATTAATATGATTTATTTCTTAAGTTGAGATGGTTCTTATATTCAATTTAACAATTTAACTAAATTCTTTCTATTTTTTATGTGTGTTGTCATGTTTTATTTTTTGATAAATATTAAATTCATTATTCTTTCTTTTAAGTTTTGTAAATTTTGTGTTAATCTAATACTAATACGAAACTTTATTATTTAAGTATTTATCTATTAATTTTACACACTATTATTTACTTCAATAAATAACATGTATTTATGAACTACTGTATTTTATTATATTTAAGTATTAGTTTAAATAAGTAATTAATTTATTTAAGTTATGTGTATGACGCTCATTAAGTAATTTAATATATATATATAGAAAAACGTACATGGTATCATGATTAAAAAATGCTACAACAAAACCTAGTATAAGTAAGAATAAAGGCCTTGACCAAATTAGGCTTTATTCCTACGGTCTATCTTTGACCAATGTTGTTTTTAAATCCCTGACCATGATAAACGTTAATCTTAGTATTGGCCCTCATATCCTAAGATAGTTGGCTTTCTTTTACTTTATATAAAAATAGCCATCTTTTTCGTCTTCACGCAACCCATCACCTCTTCAGCCGGCGTCCATACAGATAAAAACATAAAAAGGTATTGATGGGTATAATCAAAAATTTATTTCTATTTACGTTTTAGTCAACTAGTTGCCTTTTTGCTTTGGTCATTCTAGATAGTGGACAATGTAAAAATTAGCTGATTACATTTTTTTTCAGTTTGACATTTTGTAGTTGTGCTTTTCTGTTGCCTTCCGTCGCCCCTTTTCTTTTTCAATATTTTCTTGTCCTAGTTTTTTAAGAACTTCCCTGTTGTGTATACATTTAGATTGATTACTTATATGGTGATCATATATGTGAGTGCTTATTACATCACATCCTCGTCTACAGCCTGCGAAGTAGATGACAATGCTTGAAGCGACCTGTTTTGTAACACTAGCAACACACGCGTATATATGAACATGTTTATTTTAAATATTTTAAAAATAAAATTTTTCAAAAGGATAATAGTAATTGTGCCTCATTGAACATATTTATCTTACATTAAATATTTGAAAATTAAAACTTCTCAAAAAGATAACGATAATCTTCGTAACTGTTCAAAAGGATAATGATAATCCTCGTAAGTTTTTTGTATAAAATTTAAAAACACATTGTTTACTAACTCCTCAACGCACGTTCGAAGGGATGTGGCAACTAATTTTATCATTAAAGAAAAAATATAAAATTAAAAAAAATTGAGAAAATTTATAAAAAGAGAGAAAATCAAGGAGAGCGTACCGTGAACTTGTTCTTTTTATAGTAATATAGATAAGATTATAAGGTTCCGATTGATTTACCGTAAGTGGATTATAAAACTTAAGAACTCATGTTTTTAGAAAGATGTTTCGAGCGATTGAATTTTCGTAACTATGCAAAATTCATACCCTGAAATTTTCCAGATTTCTAAAAGTATGTATAGAAATCAACATGGAAAACAGATTCCCTGTCTAGGGCTCTCTTTCGGTGACTCGGCTGATTCGGCTGACTCTTGCGACAGCGGCGGCGGTCGTCTGCCTTATTCATCTTATCAATCCGAAGAAACCGGATTGCTGATCTTTTCTGCTGTGTTTGCTCTCTCATTGAGAATCCAAAAGTTCATCGGACACATTTCTCATGCTGCCTCGAGATCGTTTAGAATAAAGTACTCCCGATTGATACTAATGGTAACATACTCATCGCACTACGATTTAATTATGCAGATTTATCCATAGTCTACTTATGAAATTGCCTAATACATCCACACAATTAGATTTTGCATCGGTTTTAAAAAGTATTTTTCTTTAAACTTATTGTTGCCACGCTGGCTACTTCTATCAGAACGAGAATACAAGTGAAACTGACATTTGATTTAGCGTCTGATTTAAGGTCTACGCTCACAACTAACCATTATCCTTAACTATTACAACTTTTGTCCTGGATTTTACGTTATACAATTCTACATCTGTATAATATTTTATGAATGGCGACCAACAAAACTTCACATATTCTTACATATCTTACTAGATGTTTGAGATATGTGGGTTTTCATATTTTGTTACATGGCATATAACATACAACATAGACTTGTGTGCGATAATTTACCGTGATTATATTGATTCTGACAAAGATAACAACTATGTGTAATGTTATGTACGCATGATAATGTTGATCTTGATCAAAAGGTTAAAAAAAATTGAAAGTTAGAGTTCCGTCAAAGCAATCACATGGAAGTAATTTTTCTAAAAAAAATAATTTGAAAACCAAACCCAGTTGTTCGGAACCAATCGAAGCCTAAGAGGACAACTCTCAATATTGTTTTGTTTATATAATTACGTGATACATATAATGATGTTCTTATTTTTTTAATGTATCAGTTAATTTGTAAATTAGGTGGTCTTTTATTTTGTCTTCCTTTATTATGGGAGCAAAAAAAATGATTTTGCAAATTTTGTATATTTTTAATACTTTTGTTCAAGTGATAATATTTACTATTTCTGAATAAGTCAGTATAAATAATAAGAATCTACTGCATGTTAATGCATGATGTTGAAAATAATTTTAAAGTAGAAGAATTGATGAAAAATACTAGAAAAAAACCCAATAATGACCGTCACATACATAATGAGGGCCTCACTAGAAGGTCAAGTTGTATGGTAATTTTTGTTGAAAATGAATGTTGTTTTAACTATGTTACACATTAAGAGGAAGCTATTGAGATTGTACAAAGCGAGAAGCAAGAATTTAAAAAAAATAGGAGAATTGAATGGTAAGTATCACAAAAGATGATGAGTGGAATGCCCCAAAAATAATGTGCATCAACTCCATTTCTTTCCACATAACAGTAACTATATCATAAAATTTGATAATATTTTATTTCATAAGATTTTCTTAAATATTTAATTGACCTTCTGAGAAACATGGAATTATTGTGACTAACAACATCAATTATGTTACAAATCCTTAACTTCATCATTATTTTATTTACTATAATTAACACTTCATTTATATGCTTGTTTGTTTAGGATAGTCAAGATAGCCCCCCCCCGGTGCAAAAATTAATGTCAAAAGAGATAATCTCATGATGGAAGCAGTAAAAGAAACAACAACTAAAGTCGTCAATCATAAATTCTATGAGACGATATATATTAGAGGCTTCTACAAATATACTATTTTGATATTCATTGTAATGTCTTTCAAGCGAATAGAATATAAAAATAGTATAATACATTTTAACATGGATGTCTAGAATGTTTATTTTTATGAACAAGAATCATTTGGGTATGCTTTGAGTTGTACGCGAAAAACTTTGTATGTGTTTGGAAAATGAGTATATACATTGTGATTTTCTTTTGGAAGTTGGTATGAATTTTTTGTGTATTTATTGAAGTGCATTTATGATATTAAATCTAATGCTATAAAAAATTACATCTATGAAAAACTATAATTTATTATGAATATCTCAGCCTTGAGTAAAGACTTGTCCACATGGCCATACTCACGTATCTTATAGGTAAAATTCTCAAGGATTTTACATCTTTGTGCTCTCGGGTGCTCTTGTCTAGGAATTTTAGCTCACCAAGCCTCCACTCAGGGAAAAAGATCAAGGACAGGCCCAACCAACAAGTTCATGTCAGGGATCATGTATTAATCAAGGATTCGGCTCTAACCCTTATCATGTTTTGTTGTAGTGAATTAAGGCAAGAGTGTCCTTATTGGGGTTACATTACTCTTGTGGGGGCAATGTGTACCAGCTAAGAATGCATTTATTCTATAGAGTAGCAATGTATCTCTCACTAGGAAGCATTAACCTCACTGGGAGCAATGCATCCTCCTATGAGACACATTTGATGGAAAACCTCATTCCACTTGAATGAATTAGAGTCTGACTCTTTTTATATAAATATATGTATTCTATCATGAATCTCTTTGTGTAAATGTATATAGAGACCAAGAAATGTTCAAAGCATAAATACAACATACCAGATATTGTTAGGAGTGTTTCTCCCAAGTAAATGAAAAGATAATACTAAGAACTCTTCTTTATCTCTTAATGTATAAGAATACAAACAAAGAAGATGAGATGTCTTGTATTCCTCAAAGCACCAAGATCACCTGACTCTGGATTTTGAGTCAAGCATGATTGTAAGGTTAAGTGAACACCCAAAGAGTATATATGACCCACGTACTAGTAGTTTCATTAAAAAGGCTAAATTTTTCTCATGCACATGAGAGGTCACATAGTGGGATTACACTCGAGGGAAAACACTCCCTCATCCTTATAATTTGTAACCATGGTAACTTGTCACCTTTACCCTGGATGATAGAAAGATCGCACCATTCAAGCCTCTTTTCATGCTTTTTCCGGTGGACTATTGAAAGAGGCAATCAAAAGGATCTTAATGTTTCTTAGGTGCACATGTTGCTCCAACTACCACCACAAGCATCACATATATTATTTTTATTTGATCCCATAGAAAATCTTGTATCCCTTCATTTTATTTCATTCCACTCCCGCTATTACTTCCCTCCTTACTACCTATTACTTCCCTCCTCATTTTCTCCTCTCCCATCATTATGTACCTCATTTCCACCTATTACTTCTCTCCTCATTTTTCTACTCTACCATAATTACTTGCCTCTTCACTTCCCTCTTCTCATCCATTACATCCCTTCTATTCTCTCATTATTTTCCTTATGACTTTCCTCTTATCCAGAATTACTTCTCTCTTTACTTCTCTCATCTCGTCAATGACTTTTCTCCACACTATGGGAGCAGGCAGGGTGTGTCGTGTTTTTATCACTTAGTATCTTGTTTTGGTAAAGTCGTGCCTAGCTTATCTCATGCCTCATTTTGGTCAAGTAACACTTTGTTTGAAAATCTGGCTTTTATTCTTGCACCTCATTTTGTTCACATTATGTCTTATGAAAAACCTCATTCCACTTCATTTTGGTCATTTTACGCTTTGTTTTGGTCTCTTTGCATCCTATTAAAAAGCCTAGTTCTTGTGTCTCGTGTTGGCCATTGTTCCTCAGTTTGGTCACTTTGCATCTAGTAAAGAGACCTCATCAAGCCTCATTTTGGCCACTTTGTGCCTCATTTTGCTCACTTTGTGCCCTATTAGAAAATCTCAATTTGATAATACACCTTGTCTTGGCCATTTTGCAACTGTTTCGGTCAATTTGCCTTCAATTTGATCACTTTGCTCCTGATTAAAAACCTTATTACACATATTTTTGGTAACTTTCCTCCACGTTTTGGCTATTTTTCTCCTCTTTTTGACACTTTTCATCTTGTTCTGCTCAATTTGTGCTTGGTAGTTAACCTTGTTCTCATCACTTTGCCCCACATTTGGCCATTTTGCATCTAGTTTTAGCCACTTTGTGTGTGTGCTTTGTTTTGGTCACTTTACTCCTGATTTTGGTCAATTTGCACATCTTATGCTACTTTGCGCCTTGTTCAAAACTAATTTTTTCCCCATTATTTATCTTCCACTTCCTTTTTCTTTCCTCACTTTCTTCCTCCTAATTTGTTATGTCTCTCCTCATTTGTCTCCTCTTTACCCATTACTTCCCTCTTCTTCCCTCCTCAATTTTTCCTTTCTCCCATAACTTCTCTCCTTACTTGTCTACTATCCCTAATTATTTCCTTTCTCATAAAAATCATCATCACTTTCCACCTCTCTCTCTTTTAATTCCTTCCTCATTTCCCTCTCCCTTTGTTGCTTTCCTCTTCACGTCTTTCTAATGATATAAAAAACTACATCTATGAAAAACTATAATTTATTATGAATATCTCAGCCTTGAGTAAAGACTTGTCCACATGGCCATACTCACGTATCTTATAGGTAAAATTCTCAAGGATTTTACATCTTTGTGCTCTCGGGTGCTCTTGTCTAGGAATTTTAGCTCACCAAGCCTCCACTCAGGGAAAAGATCAAGGGCAGGCCCAACCAACAAGTTCATGTCAGGGATCGTGTATTAATCAAGGATTCAGCTCTAATCCTTATCATGTTTTGTTGTAGTGAATTAAGGCAAGAGTGTCCTTATTGGGGTTACATTACTCTTGTGGGGGAAATGTGTACCAGCTAAGAATGCATTTATTCTATAGAGTAGCAATGTATCTCTCACTAGGAAGCATTAACCTTACTAGGAGCAATGCATCCTCCTATGATACACATTTGATGGAAAACCTCATTCCACTTGAATGAATTAGAGTCTGACTCTTTTTATATAAATATATGTATTCTATCATGAATCTCTTTGTGTAAATGTATATCGAGACCAAGAAATGTTCAAAGCATAAATACAACATACCAGATATTGTTAGGAGTGTTTCTCCCAAGTAAATGAAAAGATAATACTAAGAACTCTTCTTTATCTCTTAATGTATAAGAATACAAACAAAGAAGATGAGATGTCTTGTATTCCTCAAAGCACCAAGATCATCTGACTCTAGATTTTGAGTCAAGCATGATTGTAAGGTTAAGTGAACACCCAAAGAGTATATATGACCCACGTACTAGTAGTTTCATTAAAAAGGCTAAATTTTTCTCATGCACATGAGAGGTCACATAGTGGGATTACACTCGAGGGAAAACACTCCCTCATCCTTCTCATTTGTAACCATGGTAACTTGTCACCTTTACCCTGGATGATAGAAAGATCGCACCATTCAAGCCTCTTTTCATGCTTTTTCTGGTGGACTATTGAAAGAGGCAATCAAAAGGATCTTAATGTTTCTTAGGTGCACATGTTGCTCCAACTACCACCACAAGCAACACAGATATTATTTTTATTTGATCCCACAGAAAATCTTGTGTCTCTTCATTTTATTTCATTCCACTCCCACTATTACTTCCCTCCTTACTACCTATTACTTCCCTCCTCATTTCCTCCTCTCCCATCATTATGTACCTCCTTTCCACCTATTACTTCTCTCCTCATTTTTCTACTCTACCACAATTACTTGCCTCTTCACTTCCCTCTTCTCATCCATTACATCCCTTCTATTCTCTCATTATTTTCCTTATGACTTTCCTCTTATCCAGAATTACTTCTCTCTTTACTTCTCTCATCTCATCAATGACTTTTCTCCACACTATGGGAGCAGGCAGGGTGTGTCGTGTTTTTATTACTTAGTATCTTGTTTTGGTAAAGTCGTGCCTAGCTTATCTCATGCCTCATTTTGGTCAAGTAACACTTTGTTTGAAAATCTGGCCTTTATTCTTGCACCTCATTTGGTTCACATTATGTCTTATGAAAAACCTCATTCCACTTCATTTTGGTCATTTTACGCTTTGTTTTGGTCTCTTTGCATCCTATTAAAAAGCCTAGTTCTTGTGTCTCGTGTTGGCCATTGTTCCTCAGTTTGGTCACTTTGCGCCTAGTAAAGAGACCTCATCAAGCCTCATTTTGGCCACTTTGTGCCTCATTTTGCTCACTTTGTGCCCTATTAGAAAATCTCAATTTGATAATACACCTTGTCTTGGCCATTTTGCAACTGTTTCGGTCAAATTTCCTTCAATTTGGTCACTTTGCTCCTGATTAAAAACCTTATTACACATATTTTTGGTAACTTTCCTCCACGTTTTGTCTATTTTTCTCATCTTTTTGACACTTTTCATCTTGTTCTGCTCAATTTGTGCTTGATAGTTAACCTTTTTCTCATCACTTTGCCCCACATTTGGCCATTTTGCATCTAGTTTTAGCCACTTTGTGTGTGTGCTTTGTTTTGGTCACTTTACTCCTGATTTTGGTCAATTTGCACATCTTATGTTACTTTGCGCCTTGTTCAAAACTAGTTTATCCTCATTATTTATCTTCCACTTCCTTTTTCTTTCCTCACTTTCTTCCTCCTAATTTGTTATGTCTCTCCTCATTTGTCTCCTCTTTACCCATTACTTCCCTCTTCTTCCCTCCTCAATTTTTCCTTTCTCCCATAACTTCTCTCCTTACTTGTCTACTATCCCTAATTATTTCCTTTCTCATAAAAATCATCATCACTTTCCACATCTCTCTCTTTTACTTCCTTCCTCATTTCCCTCTCCCTTTGTTGCTTTCCTCTTCATGTCCTTCTCACCATTTGATACTTCTCTCCCTCTATTGCTTACCTCCTCATAAAAATCATTAATACTTCCCTCTCTTTTTCTTTTACTTCCCTCCTTACCTAGTTACTTCTTCTTATTCTTCCCCTCTCCACCCATCACATCCCTCCTAGTTGCTTCACACTTTTCTCCTCTCTCCCATTTTCCTCTTATCCCTACTCGTTAATTCCTTCTTCAGTTTATCATGTACTCCCCTATCACTTGCCTCCTTCCCTAGTTACCGTCCTCATTTCCTCCTCCCACTGATCACTTTCCTCCTCTTCACTCCTCACTTCCCTCCTCTCTTCCATTACTTCCCTCCTCTCCCCAGTCATTTATTCTTTCACCACTTCCCTCATCTACCCCTATCAATGTCCTCTCTCCCCCTTCGACTTCCCTCTCTTATTATTTTCTCCTCTCCCAAAAATAGGGTATGATTACTCCCTACCTCTTTTATTCTCTCTCTCTCACTCATACTATCTCCAGGAGCTACATCTACTATATCTTCTGCTACACACCCAAAACTTTTCAAAATCATAGAAAATCACTTATTCCATGTGCATAGCTCGTACGTGACAAATATTTTCTCATAGAAAAATAACAACACATACTATGGCCATATGCACCAGTCTCAAAAAAACTTATTATAGGATGGGTCCTATAATAAATTGATGGGATCTAATAGAATAACATTATAGCCTAAATAGGCATTTTACTCTCTCTCTCTCTCTTCTAACAAGTGGGTTTTGAAGAGGTGAGAAGAGGAAATTATACAATGTGACTAGTTGTCTTATTAGAAAATTATAGAACCATCCTATAGCATACTTTGCCACCAATCTCACAACAAAAAGTAAAGACATAAGTGGCCTTTTACATGATAGGCTCACTTATCCACATTGGTGAAGCACTCATTTTCAATTCCAGACTGAGGGTATTTCCCATGAGAGGCATGTTGCAGCCTACAGCTGCTAATTTGCAGGCCATGGCCCTCCTTTTTTGCATAGAAAATCCCCCGGTGTCAGAAGCTCGTGGACTTGTTGGCCCACATCAATGACCAAATACCACTATTTATCCCTATATGTGGCTATGTACCACAATTCAGTGACCCAAGAGTAGCCACAATGACTATAGTAGCTACAATCACCCACACTACCATAAATATCAATGTCCTTCTCTTCATTGTATTTCTCACTACCAATAGCTTCTACTGTATGGGTGGAGTACCATTTGATCTTGATAGTGGTTTGTATGTAATTTTTTTTGTTATTGTTGTTGTTGAATGTGAAGTTGGTCTGTTAATTTTTTAGCAAGTTATTTATGTTTCCTCTTTCTCTTCTTTGGATTTTTATTTTGCATGGCTTTTATCTCCATCACATGCAATGTTCACCTCCAAGTTATTATGTTATACATTTATTTACTAAATTAGATATGAAAAAAATATTTAATTAGTACTTAAATTGTAGAACTATAACCATAACTAAATCTAAAAAATGCATTATTAGAATAATGACATTTTTTTAATTATAGTACATAGTTTTAAATTTTGGATTTCATAGTAGTTGCATACATAACTTTGTTGTGATAGGTGATCTAAATCATCTATGAAATACAACTAGTTTAAATTAATTGCCTTGCATTGTAATGGATAAAATTATAATATTTGAATATTTTTTGTTTAAGATAGGTGTCTTGGCTTATGTTTGGTTTTTAACAATTTAAAACATTTAGAGAAATATCATTTTGTTAGAATCAATTTATTTAATTGTTTCTAATGTTAAATATAATATTAAAGTTTGTTATTGTTAATCAAAATGTTTAGATGAGATGTGTTGAAAGAAAATATATTAATTAATGAACATTATATATATTACATTGTTTATGTTAGAATATATTTTATCAATTGAGCATAAAAATTATATATACAACTTAAACTTAAGATATGTACATGTGCTTTGTAATCATTGAAAAATGACGCTTGTTTCACGTCCATGAAATGATGAAGCTACATTATGATGGTCAATGTCACTCCAATAGGTCTCACTTTGATCACTTTGTTAGACATGTGAATATCATACGAATCAACACTATGTATGATTTCAAGTCCTACATCCATAAAAATACTTGCCATTGACCCATTTACTTCCCGATGATTCTATCTTATATCCTTTCTTGAGAACATGATATAGTCATCCAAAATGACCATGATCATGAATTTGAAATATTGTTCACTATATCATCATATAGTTATATTTGTATATTCATTCATAAAGTACCTCTAGGTTAGGTATGTGGCTACATGAGTCCGTTGAATAGGTCTCAAACATTCAACAATAATGTTACTCCTATTTTAAATGAAATTATTAAATATTCTAAAACCCTAAAAATGAAAAGGCAAGCAGTAACTTATATGAGGAGAGGGAAGGAAACATATAATAAGGTGATGTCTTGAAAACATCATGAATGATCTTGATTTAGACAATTATGTATTTTGTGACAGTGTAGCTTCCTTTATTTCGATAACCAACATATTAGCAAATAAAAATTGTAGCTATATAAGTGAATGATTAGGTTGATGTTCTCCATCCTATTAAACTTGATTGCTTCTGTTCTAGCTACAAAAATTCATAAGGATTCTTCATTTCAAGCCAACACTCTCATGATAGATAAGAACCAGAAATGGTAAATCAAGCAATATCCAATATTATACTCAGTATTTTAGTAAGAAATTTTTGAACCTCTATTTGTCTACAAAATCAACAAATTCCTAGGAGGTTGCACACTTGTCATCCCAAACAATCAAGCCACATGTGAAAGATCAAACATTATAGGAAAAAATACATGTCAACTAGCCATTCTAAATACTGCCAATCACGAGTATACATCATCTAATATTTCCCTTGTGATCATGTTGATTATAGTATTGATGTGTGATACGTCCATAAGGGAAATGTGTGAAAATTCAATCTGAACAAAATTTGAACACCTCACATAAGAAGGCATGTCTAGCGAGAAGGAAGGGAATATGCAATTATTTGTTTACTGGGAAGATTCATACCACAACCTTCTCTAATATTTGAACTATCTATCATAATTATATTTTAAGAATATTAGCTACTAACATACTTTGTTGCTATAGAAGACAAACACATGGAACACATATGTTTGATCGAGTGTTTAGGGTGTTTTATCCAAATAAACTAGTTTATGCATTTTGTCATCTAAGTATTAGTGTTGATGGGACACTCCTCATTGGAATATATAGTGGAACACTTATTATATCATTTGATATAGATGTTGATATTGGCATATATCCATTATCATTTTCCATTTTTGAGAAGGAAAAGAAAAAATAATGGGAGTGGTTGTTTGGCTCACTACTCATGATGATGGCATTAGTAACAAGCCAACCAAATGTTCACATTATTTTTGAAATGATGTGTGAAGTTCTTGGTGATATTAAAAGAAAAATGTCTTGGCACCAACATTGATACTAAAGTTTACATCTTTGTGAGCACTTACAACTAGTTCAAATCTAAATAGTTGAAGGAAATTATGTAGAATCTGGCTCTGCAACATATGGATTCACATTTGATCATATCATTTCTATGATTGAGACCATCAATATAGATTATAACCATTATTTGGTTGAGGCAAACCCACCATGTTGTTTTTTGCATTCGATAGGGGATCAGATATGTGCCAAAAACTAGTAGTCGGTCAGAACCCCTAAATGACATCATAAAAGGTTACAGATTGTAGTGGTATGTACACTTATTGTTTGAACATGCTATCATAAAATGTCAATGTGGTTGTATAGGAAAAATGAGGTCAATGTACATGCCAATGGTGTACAATATTTATGTATGAAACTATTTACATCATTTGATACTATCAAGAAAGAGGCTAGAAATCTTCAAGTCTGATTTTTAGTTATCAATTATGAGTTTTTTGTGGATGACATGTACAGAAACATTTTTTGTATTTAGTTACGAGTGAATGGTGCAATTTGTTGCACTTGTGGTTATTGTTAATAGTGCCACTTAGCATGCTCCCATGTTTGGGCAGTTGCTACTTCTATTAGCTTTAATTGAAACCAACTCATGATCAAATAGTCAAAAAATAAATCTTATAATTACTCCTATCCATCCAAATAGCATGGTGTTCCAGGTAAGAGATAGTGTCCCTCATTTTGATGAATGAAGAGCAATTCATCCTCTATGTAACATCCCAAGATTTGAGGCCTCTGATAAGATGATCCCAAAATGAGTAATTGGAATACCCATATGATCAAGGTGCACCTCCTTTCCAAAGAGTTCATCATTATGAACTATGTAGTTAAACAGGCTTGGCCCAGAGTAGTATTAGGATTGGTGACCTGTGTAGAAGTTGGTCCCACGATATGTGTGAGTGAGGACAAAGTGTACAATGAATAATTATGGTGGTTTATGGGTCCAATCATCATTCCTAAAACTTTATTGGAGTGTTGGATAATGGGCTCGAGAATTAAAAATGGTATCAAAGCTAGTTTTCCTCCGGTAGGTGGGGCCCACATGAACATGTGACACTATAGTATTTAGTTGTGCATTCTAAGCATGAGGAAAGGGTAATCATTTGAGGTGAAATCAAACCACCCTTGCATTGGTAACCATGGATCAGAGTTGGGTGTGCACAGGTGGTTCAAGGTCTGTAATGAAACGCAAAAGAAATTATGAGGCCATATAGTTGAACCTTGACAAGGACGTCAAGAGTCTTAGTGGAGTAGATTGTAACTCCTCATGATTTGAGTCCTTGGATGAGAGGGTCTCAAAAGGAATAAGTGGTTCATCCATATTACCAAGTGCACCTCCTTTTCAGGGAGCTCAGTACTAAAAACTCTATGGTCAAGCATGCTTGGCCTAGAGTTGTACTAGGATGGGTGATTATCAAGAAATTGATCTTGGGGTTTATGTGAGTGAGGACAAAGTGCATAGTTGATGCCAATCATCATTCCTAAAACTATTTTAGATCCTTGGGTAGTAGGCCCAAACACTACATTTTGTTACACCCAATTGCCAAAACCAAGGATGGAAGAAGAAAAATTAGAAGAGTTCACAAATACATATAGATCAATATACATCATATTAAATTCATAAGTGTGGGATAAAGGGTTGCAATGTATGCTTCCTTCAGTATTGCATCAAGTCACGTAATATTTTTTGTTTGGGTCATGTATTGTTTTCAGTTGGGTCATGTAATGTAATGTTTTCACTTGGTTCATGTAATGTGTTCAATATTTGCATGTAACTTAATTTAATGGGTCCTATAATGTTTTTCAATTGGATCATGTAATGCACCATTTTAATAAATAAAATAGTGATGTTGTTTATTTTCACAATGCATAGTTTTTAATTTTGTAGTTGCTAATCTCTTAATAATCATCTTGACTAGATTGATATGGATCCTATAGAAGCACCATTCCAACTCTCCCAAAACCACTACAAGTCGTTAGAGTGCAAGGTTAAATATGTTGGTCTAATGTATGATATTTAGTTAGTGTATAAATTATAAGTTCATCATTTCCTTAGTGAATCATTGGGTAGAAGAAACATATTTTGCTCCTTGTTTTGAGATGATTGTCACACATCAAGATGTGGTAGTTCTTTAGGACATTAGGTTGATGGGGTTCTAGTTTAGCATTGCATCCCATAGGCAATACCCAAGAAAATTTATTTATTGGTTTCACCTTTGTGACCATTACTTGAGGAGTCATCCATATGGTATTTCCATGAGCCACATTTATCTTACTTGGCTGCATGAGACTTTTTCCTATGTAGATTTGACCCAGGGGACTCCAGGATGTCAGGAAAGCCATAGAGTCATATATATTAGACTTTATCTCCTTCACATACTGGGTACTAACCTTATCCCAGATATTACTAGAGACTAGGTTCATCTATAACAATTTCCCCTTGTATTTAATTTTGGGAGTAGTAGAACATGATAGTAGAGTGATATAAGACTATCTTACTTGTAAAGGGAGTTTCCACGATATTACAAGTCCTAATCTAAAAACTCACTTATTTGTTGTTTATGTCTGCTTCACATGTGGTATTGGGAGAGGATATAAACAGGATTCCTAGGATCACTGATTATGACATGGAAGGATCGGCCATGAGATGTCCCGTTGAGGTTTAGATATGAAGTTAGAAATCATTTTTAGCAATTTTAGCATACTATATATTTAGTCTTTATTTGACTTATCAGTACTCATAAATAGGTGGCCCACGTCTGTTGATAAGGTCTAGAGTGTAGAAGGACCTATTTGATTTTATGATATTCCTAACAAGATTCTGACTTCTCATGTGACATTTGTTTTGTATGAATACTTTCACTTGACAATTATTGTATATAATATAGATAATATGACATTTGTAACTAAAAACTTAGGAGATTCATTTGACTCCCCACATATGTGAGATTCTATACACTGTCCTAGAGAAGTTTTGAGAGGGGAGTGAGATTTAGTTGACCAGAGTGCCTCTTGTTTGTTACACAAGTAGTGGAGTTGCACCTCTTAAATAGAGTGCTTGGATAGAGAGACATGTTCAAGTAAAGCATTCTTCTACTTAACCAAAGATCAGTAGGATAGAGAAGAGGGATCATGCTACTAAGGATTGGGAAAATAATTATATATAGTAGGTAGCACTTTGGAACAATATATGTCAATATCTAGTTCCCCTACCACTACCATCTTCATGATAGAATAGGACTACTACTATTGGTATAGACTTGTCTTCCTAGTGGGACATCTTCCTCATCCTCTAAAGATGTACTATCAAACCCATTACCTACAACAAGACTTTGTGACTATAACTATGAACTTTAAATCCATTTAACTAATATGTGTCAAGTGTGCACATATTAATTAGAATTATATATTTGTGTTGATAAGTGCACTTAAATGTCCTCATTCAAGTGGTTGTTGAGAAAGCACCTACACTATTTGGGACAATGTTTATAGTATCTTGGGGTCTTCTTTAGCGTCTTCTTGAGTATGTTCACCCATGTTATCCTATAGAGACATCCATGAAGCCCACTCACACCTCTTATACCGACCATATTATTGATCCTACTATACTCTTACTCAATTACATGCTACTATTCTTACTCCTCCTAATCCTACTCCTTTTACACTATACTCGTAACCCCTTTCCATCTAAGCATATACACATATTTTTCACCTTTTGTAGGTTGAGGGTAATCTTGATAGTACTTTGGAGCCAGAAATTCTTCCTCTTTTATTCTATACATCACTCGACCAGCATATACAATGCAATAATTTGGAAGTCCACCACAACCAACACCTTTTGTTAGTTAACCACATTTTATTTTTATCAGTCTATCTGTTAGGAATACTTAACCTTGTGGTCAATAGTTTTTTCTAGATCACTTCTGTAGAACCTTAACTGAATTTAAATTATTTTGGAAGAGACTTGTCATCTTGCTTCCATCTTTCAAGCTTAGGTGTGAACCTTAGCAGCCTATTGGTAAACAATTGTCACTTATTGATGCTTATCTTTATGAGAACCCCATATAAGAGTCGGAGCTACAAAGACACATGTGAAGACAACATGAGGACAATAGACAGTGAGGATGAGTGTGTGTTTCTTCTTATTTGTTTAATGTTGTTGCATTATTTTGTAGATCATGCTTATGTGGAGCTATTTATGTTGATATTTACATCATCTATGATTTGTGTTACACCATGATTGACAACTCTACTTGTGTTTGGTAGCTGTCTTTCATTATGAATATAATATTTATGTTCACTATATTACATGTAAGTCAAAACAATTTGTGAAGGAAATGTAAATCAGTTAAATAAGGTATTGTGTAGATGAATAGTAGTAAATATATATACCAAATGCAAAATCATATAGTTTGTCAAAACATGAATGATATAGTTTCAAAAAATATATGATGAAACTATTTGTACACATTCAAGTAGAACTTGTTTGTATTTTAATAGATTAATACAAAAACATAAATTAAAAGACAATTGAAATGATCTCAATAAATTATGTTATCATTTTTTCTGCTAAATTGGATATGGAAATAAACCATTAATTTGTTCTTATAATTCAAAAAGTTAACCATTGTATATGTAATAAAAATGAACTAATTGAATCTGTAGAATAACTATATTTTCTCAGAACTAAAAGTAATAATTAGTTTTTAGTTTTAAATTTCAAAGTAGTAGAAAACTATTCTTATATGTATTTTAATCATATGAAAATATATAACTTATGTATATTAATTGTCTTACATTGTACTAGATAGATAATAAATAAAATTGAATATATGAAATTTGTTGTTTTCAGATAGTTATTTTGACTTGTATAGTTTTGTTGTTAACAATCTATATCACTTATAGAAAACATATCTTGTTAGTATCAATGTAATTGACTATTTCTAATGTTGAATTTAACATTATAGTTTAATGTTGTTAATCAAAATGCTTAAATGAGATGTATTATATTGGAATATATTGGTTGATGTGAACATTTGAAAACATTTCAATAGGTTACATTGTGATTTATTAGAGTTTTTGAACCACTTCTTAACATAAAAATCATTTATAACAATAAAAATATAAAGGTTCTTTACAATTATAGGAACATGACATCTATGCACATGCACAGACTATGAAGCTACATTATACTATCCAGTTTTGTTATAACAGTCCTTACTCTACTTGGTCTATTAGAGTTGTCAATGTTATCATTAATGAATATCATGTATGATTTTTAAGTCCTACATCCATAAAGGCCTTGTCATTGACCCAAGCACTTTTTGACCACTCTATCTTATCTCTTCCATCAAGAGCATCATATGGTCATACAAAATGATGATGGGGATTCATTCAAATCTTTTTTCACTATTTTATCAGGTAACTATTTTTATATATTAACGTTGATTTATATGCCCTAGAATCCCATCATCAGATGATGACTATAGGGATATTTTGTACTTTTGATTTGATTAGTAAAGGAAATTCCAATTTATTAATGCACATTTAATTAATGTAATATTAATGTACATAATAGATGTCCTTAGAATGATTGGTTTAAATTTGTGGGACTTCAAGTATGTGACTTGAACATGAGATCGTAAAGGATGCTAAGAATAATATATTGAGACGTCCGTCGTCAAGCATTATTGTGCATTAGAGAACAATAATGTGTGTGTGACTAGTAGTGTGGTGATTGATGAACATGTTTCATGGCTCATAGGTATTATATACCAAGTCTGACACATCAATACTTGTTAGAGACCAAGTGTACTAGACATTACCCCCCTTGAGAGTGATTGATGAACTATTATATGATATTCATAATCGACTCTCAAATTCCACAATGGTGTTTGTAAGCTCTGACCTAAAGTCACTATGATGGTGATATGAAAATCAGCATGCTTTGACACTACCAAAGTAATCTTGAAGAAGGTTTCCATAATGGTAGTGATTGGGTGTTATGAGAATATGTAACATACTGGATTTTTTGCTTCTAATTTATCTTGATCTATAATTCATCAATTTTCCTAACTTGAACTTATTCATTCATTTCAAGACTTCTTTAGATTTTTTTTATCGATTTCTTATTCTTTCATACTAATTTCTCACCCATTGAATCCTTTATATCACAATGAATTCATATTTTGAGCACTATTTACTAATTAATCCATTAGTTCATCCTTATGGTTCATTGTCACATTTAGTGCAATTGATGATCTAATACTTGGATAAGACATTGTGATTTGAAAGTACATTCATTTACTTACTCGTGTCATGGAATCATTTGAAATATTGGTAAAAATTTATAAATAGTGGACTTCATAAAGATAGTTAAATAAGCTAGATTAGATATCTCAAGTAGGGAGTTAATAATGTTAATTTTGTAGAATATATTTTCCACATATTTTAGTTTCATTCAGGCTGATAAAATGGAAGCTATGAAAATAAGAAATTAATAGGTGTTTACCACTATTAAACCATAAATGATATTCATATCGAGTAAGTCTATGTTTTAGTAATACATGGATCTCCCTCATCAACTATTAGACAACCATTATGATAAATATGATCGTGAAGGTTTCCTTTCCTTCAGTTTCCAAGTCCTCACTCAAATCAACAACACAAGAAACAAAAGGCTACATTATTAACTCTCTGCTTTAATTAGGATGATAAACCAGAGCCATAAGAAACTCCCTCGAATTGATGAAAACACCGTCCAAATTGGGATTTCTCTCCTCCTAACCAGAAAATGGCGATGAAGCCATTTCTCATCTCTAAGACCCTTCGATGTCGTAAACTTGGTTGTTTCTTCTTCCCCTCCATGGACTCTCCTTCTCACCTATCTCTCTTCATCACCCAAGCCTGAAAACCTAGCATTGTGGTATATATATAATCCCCTAGAAATAGCAACACGTTGACCTTGCAGACGGAAACCACCATAGATGACCACTACCAATTTCGATCACCATCTGCCCTTAATAGATCCCGACCTATAACTCTGTCTGCCCCCGTGACTGTGTTGATCAGATCTTGACCTCCTCTTCACCATGCCTCAGATCACAAAACTATCACTTGTCTCCACTGGACCTTGGGCCATCATGATTTATCAGCAAACTCACTAGCATCATCTTCCCAACCTCTATAAACTACTGTCACCAGCATGCTCAACCCCTACTTGCAACGTGTACACCACCCCGGCCCTTTCCTTGGCAAGGCCACCCTTAATCCCTGCCATCGCCCAATAATTGTTGGCAAAATCTGGATTACATAAGCCAACCTACAACCCTATTCAACTCCATCGCACCCCCTTTGTTGACGCCACTCATCATCTTCACCATCACTCATCCTAGATCCACCCTCCTCTGCCCATGTTGTGGTGGGTCCTTCCTCGAATATATGAAGGTGGACATGGAAGGCCAACACTTCATCGACATTCCTAGATTTTGTGAATTGTCCAACTTGGATGATTCTAGTGAACATGAAGCATACCACTCCTTCTCAGGCAGCACCACGGCATCATCCATTGATGCCCTACCATCCCTCCTGAGACCTTATTGGATGAAATACACCACCACATCCTCTAAGATACCTCACTACAGATCCAACCACTTCCACCTAGCCTAATCATCCAACAAAGGGATGAATGGGGTCTTGCAAACTTAATCTCTGGACAGAGTCAAGCTTCTATATTGTTGGCAGGATCGTGATTTGTGAGCGCTAACCTTATTTGAGATCTCTCCTTCATGTAATAGAGCCATCACTAATTGTCGACCTAAAGTGAAATCCATGAAGGATAAGTGGAAGATCATCGCACAGTAGGTTAGAGTTTACTTTCTCTCATCGCTTCATTTTAGATAACTTACCAGGAAAATCATATGAAATTTGAAGTTATTATACTAAGAAACAAAGCAACATGGTTTATATTAGTGCATTAGAAAACCAATATCACTACACTAGCATATAAGGATCCTAGAATACTAATACAAAATAATACCAAATCCATAAATTTGTGTATGTTTCATATTAATCACAACCCTAGATGCATATGTACATACAAACATGTATATTTCTCATTGAGAATGAGAATAGATTTATATAACAATAGTGACTACTTGAATTAACTATCCTACTAGCCTTACAATATATGAGTACTCATGGACATAACATACTAATAGGTAGTCTGAAGTTTAATGATCAATACATTTGTTCTAGTATATTAGATTCATACACGGTAATAAAATGAGAAATATGATAATTTACAATAAGATACTTACTAATTTAGCATTTTTACAAATTCAAACCCTAATATTTGATGGGTTTAAGAAATAAGCTCATCGAATTGGTCTAGATTGTATATATATGTATATATGATATACATGTACCTTTTATAATTATACACCTGGATGGATTTTATTAATGAATACTCAAATAGATGGGTTTTGAGTGGAAAAATGAATGAAATTTACCCCTTGGTAGTCCATATATAATATAATTGTATTTGAGAACATAACTGAGAATTAAGTATTAGTGTATGACTAGTATGTATTGATGATATGAACCCTGGATACTCCAAATAAGTGTAAACAAACATCCTAAAGCCTAACAACTAAATATAAGTATATATTTATCTAGAATCTAATATAGAAGAGATGTAACATAAAAATCGAGTATCTAATGTTGATTATATATATATATATATATATATATATATAACCTAGCCAGAAACCCTAGAAACAAGAATGATGGAAAAACATGGATTACATTCCTAGAAGGGAAACCCTAATAACCTATAATACTACATAATAAAACTTAATCAAACTAGAAGGGAAACCCTAATAACCTATAAACCTATTCTAAAAGGGAAACCCTAATAACCTATAATACTACATAATAAAACCCTAATAACCATCCCCCGAAGGAACCGGACATGATAATTTTTCATGATAGTATGCATGGATCGGGTAATAGTAAGTATCTTTTCATTGACCTAATGTCAATGATATTATCATTAAAACACAATTCTAGCAATTTCTTGATTATTCAGATTTATGTCGATGATATTATCTTTTGTGGAACTGACCTTGATCTTTGTAAGGACTTTAGTGCTCTTATGCAGAGTGAATTCGAGATGAGCATGATGGGGGAGCTCACTTTCTTCCTTGGCTTTCAAATCAAACAAATGAAAGATGGGAACTTCATAAACCAAGGAAAGTACATTAATGAACTACTCAAGCTCTTTGGGATGGAGAACACCAAGCCAATGGACACCCCCATTTCAAACACTGCCAAGCTTAACAGAGATGATCAAGGAGAAAAGGTAGATGAGAATCTCTATAGAGGTATGATTGGAAGTTTACTTTATTTAACTACTTCTAGACCCGATATAATGTTTAGTGTTGGCTTGTGTGCTCACTTTCAATCATGTCCTAGGAAGTCACATGTCATAGTTGTTAAGAGGATTTCGAGGTATCTAGCCAAAACCCAAATTTTATGGTTTCCCAAGTCAAGGGAGTTTACTCTTACTTCTTATAGTGATGCTGATTATGCAGGTTGTTTGATTGATACAAAGTGCACAAGTGGCACTTACTTCTTCCTAGGACCATGCCTAATTTCTCGGTTCTCTAAGAAACAAAGCATTGTGGCTCTTTCAACCATCGAGGCTGAATACATTGCAGTTGGAAGTTGTTATGCCCAAGTACTATGGATGAAGCAAATGTTCCAAGACTTTAACATTCATTTTGATGCTTCTCCTATCTATTGTGATAATACTAGTGTAATTAACCTATTTTACAATCCTATATTGCATAGCATAGATAAACATATAGAGGTATGTCATCACTTTCTTCGTGATCACATTGCCAAGAAGGATATTTATATCATGCATGTGAACACAGAGAATCAGCTAGTGGACATTTTCACTAAACCTCTAGTTAGGAAGCAATTTGCTTTTAGTGGTCTTGTTTTCATGCCTTGTTTCGCTTATTTTGGGTATTTTTTGGAAACAAATTATTATCGTAAAATAGTGCCCTATGATGAGTGGAACGTGCCTAAATATATCTAAAATGCATAATAGGATAAAGAAATAAATTTATTTAGCACCCTAGAGGCTAGGAAATAAATGTATTTAGCACCCTAGAGGCTAGGAATTAGAAATTCTAATTTTTGGACACACTTTCAATTGGTTGAATAACCAAATTTACCATAACTAAAAATTCCTAGAATATCTTTTTCCATGGTACTGAGGTTACTAACACATGGAGGGTTGATTATCTTGGTTACTATGGCCTGCTTAACCTCGAGGCTTTCTAAAAAGGCAAAGATATTACACTTCATGATATTCATAAGTTTTTAAGAAGCCTAATGTCCCATATAGGTAGAAGTCTACCCTGCCATCCTCTTCCCTCGATATCGAAAATTGTGTTATCACATTAGTTGTTAACTGCAATGTCCATCTGAAGAAAAATCAAACTGAGATTGTAGAAAATACCACTGTGATTATGTACTATCTTTTGAAGAACATCATAGTCAAATGGTCTCATTACATTCTTCACCACATGACTTGTTTTGACTTAGGGAAGAATACCTTTGGCGCCCATCCTCCATATCCTTCCTTGATTTGTGGTCTTTCTGTTGTTACAACTCAGAAATCTCTTTTCCATGATCTCTATTACAAATACAGTAAAAAAGGAGTCAATGTCAATGAAGCCATGATCAAGAAGACCTTCCTTCCTACCTCTCCTACCACACCTAGAGCCTCCACCTCTACCTCCACATGAGCCTCTCCACCACTTCCACCACCCTGTTCTGACTGTGCCTCTTTTAATGCATCAAATGAAACCCTCATGGGATATCTGATGCATCAACAGGCGTATAACCTTTAGGTTCAGGATCACCTCCACCAGGACCTTTGCCAGATCATGTCTACCATGAACCTATCATGCAACCATCCCTACCCTACCTACCAGGCATACCCTTTCCCTGACTATGCCTCCTACGCATACATTCAGTTCTACTCTAGCCCGCCCCACCTTGTTGCTTCCACTGCCATCCCTACTGCTGATGGTGGACCTTCCCTTGCCCCTGATGTGTTTCCTCTATTGGCTCTCCCTACTGGTCCTATTGTCACCCTGCTTGCTAGCATTGGGACTTCTACTCCCTCCTTTGAGCAAGAAAATGATTTATATGAATGGGGCTTGTCATGGGCTGAGCAGTATGCCAGGTGGCCAGGTCGTGGTTTTAGACCTCCTGCTGATGAGGAGATGCCTGACCAGGTTGATGAACCTATTGATATAGATAGCATAGATAAAACTTAAATGTTTTAGTTCTATAGTCTTTAGGTGCTAATCATATCTATCTCTCTAGACTTTTATGTACTAAGACATTTGGGCACTGTATCTAAGGCGTACTATTTTATCAATGGTTTGTGGCTCTTTCCGTGAGGACATGCCTAGTGTTGTAATCTTAATCTTATGTACCATAACTCTTTAGTTGACTATATTTGATGAGTTCTTGGTATGGTATTACATATTTTGATTATGATATTGGATTGATTGTTTCTCTATAGTTTGTCTCTATTTGGTGTGTTTTTTATATGGTTGATTGCTTTAGCTTATGCATGTTGAGAATACTTGCACCTTTTATCTCTCCTACCTCCCTATTTTTTTGATATGATGAAGGGGGAGAAGTGTAACGTCCTAGGATAGGAGGCCTTGGATAAAAAGATCTTACAAGGAATGATTGGACTACCTATATCACAAAGGAGCACCTCCTTTTTTGAGAGCCCATTACTAAAGAACTCCACGGTTAAGTGTGCTCAGCTTGGAGTAGTAATAGGATGGGCGAGTGGATGGGTGACCATTAGGGAAGTTGACCCCGACTTGTGCGTGAGTGAGGAAAAAGTGTGCAGTTAAGGCTAGTAGTGATATGTGGGTCCAGTAGTCATTCCTGAAACTCTACTAGAGCCTAGGGCAGTGGGCCCGGGTGTTACAAATGGTATCAGAGCCATAACCCCTCCAGTATGTGGGGCCCACATGGGCATGTGTCATATCAGTCTTGAGCCATGCAATCCAGGCAAGTTGGAAAGGGCTATCCATGGTGATGTAGCCACCCTTGAATTGGTATTTTGTGATCAGGAGTTGGGTGTCCATGGGCCATTATGGGCCTGCACTGAAATGGGGTGATATTATGAGGCCATATAATTGAGTCCTTATGAGGACGTCAAGAGTCTAAGTGGGGGAGATTGTAATGTCCCAGGATTTGAGGCATCAGATAAAAAGATCTTATAAGGAATGATTGGACTACCCATATCACCAAGGTGCACCTCCTTTTTTAGGAGTCCATCACTAAAGAACTTCATAGTTAAGAGTGCTCATCTTGGAGTAGTACTAGGATGGGTGACCAGTTGGGAATTTGACCCCGGCTTGTGCGTGAGTGAGGACAAAGTACAGAGTTAAGGCTAGTGGTGATCTGTGAGGCCCGTCATCATTCTTGAAACTTAGTAGAGTGATAGAGCCTAGGGCAGTGGGCCCAGGTGTTACAAGAAGTGATCTCAGTCATATTGTTTTATTTCTTATATGATTCTTTTCTTGTCAATTATATACATATCATGTGACTTGCTAGAGGACCATATAGTATGTATATGTGTTATGGCTATTTGTAGAAAGACTAACCAATTAGGTTTAGGTAAGCATGAATTGACGGGGAGCAATGAACATTATTCATTCATGTATCCCCATGCAATTTACAAGGTAAAGGTTTAACTCTCACATCCTTTCTCAAAGGTAAAACTTAATATTTCATGTCCTTTTAAATATGTTGAGGAATGGTTTGTCATTGTTAAAAAGGGGAGAATGTTGACCTAAGTGTTACACATTGTCCATATTTTGATAATGACTTAACCATTCCATTCATATGTATCTAATATGTTTGTTTGAGATTGATTTCAGACATTAGGTATATGAGAAGGATCAAATCTATCAAGCCCTAGCTTGTTCTAGTTAAAGTCAAAAGCAATGTAAATGCACTTTTGTGGAAAACACTCCAAATCGCCTTAGATGAATTTTGTAATCATTTCTATTGATAATATGACTTGTAACTAAGATGATAAAAAATCAAGAACCCTTAATTCGAACATTTGATCACTCAAAAGTAATTTTCTAACATTCATTATAGGTTGTTGATCAGTCGAGATTGAAACTCGACCGATCCCTTGATGGATTTTGAGAATTCTTTGGTTCAATTGAGTTGCCACTCCATAGAACTCGACAGATCCCTGCACTCACCAAAACTAATTTCAAGCGATCACTCGAGTTGTACACATGACAAACTCGACAGATGCTTCAAATTATCTTTAGTGCATAGTGCAATCGGTCAAGTTACCTTTATGAAAACTCGACCGACTGCACTATACGAAAAATGTAGAAAAAGTGATTCTAACCGTTGGGGTGTTGCAAAACTAAAAATTATATCTGTTGCAACACCACAAACAGCTAGAAAATGTTTGTAAGTGTTTCTACACTCTAGTGGACATCCTCAGCTATAGATAGGACCTCTTGGAGTTCATTCCATGGTTGCTCCTTCATGCTATTCAATGTCGTTGCTATAGTTGAGTGCATCCAGTTCACTTGAGCCCCTTTCTCTCTCTTATTTACACTTCAATTTGTCATTATGAGTGAGATAGGATATGTGTGAGAGAGCTCCTTCATTGTATACTTGTAATGCTCTCAAAGCTTCTCTTTTCCCAACCCCATTATTAAATATCAAGTTGGTGAAAGCTTCTCCAAGTGAAGGAGAAGGTACAAGCTTCTTCAACCTATAGAATAAGGTGCATAAAGCTTCTCTGAGTGAAGGAGGAGGACAAGGTGGAAGATCCAAGGAGCTAAGTGGGTAAATCCTTCAAGGAAAATGACTCGGTGTAAGAAGGGGATCTCCTTGATGAAGGCATCCAGCTACTTGCAAGAGTGGGTAAGACCTTGGTGAGGTATAAGAATAGCTCTTGGATAGGTAAGACCTTGGTTGTAAGGTTATTGGCTCCCTTGACCTCAAATTCAAGTTGGGTATCCGTGTCCCAGAAAAGGAAGGTCAATTGTATGCCTTATAATGGAATATAAATATACATAGGTTGCAAAATCCTATGGCTTGACCTCTCTAGGTAGTCCTCTCTAGGTAGTGGACTGACTCTCTCCTAGTTTGGAGAGTGGAACCACTCTAAAATAGCTTGTCTAAGTGCTTGTTTCAATCTCTCTCATCCTTGATATGCATGTTTAGATTGCCATCAAATTCACTATTTGTAAGTGTACCTAGTTGAAGTAACTTGAAGTTCTAATGATTTTTTTGCAAGTGTTTTAGCTCTACTCACCCCCCTTCTAGAGCCCTTTGATCCAACAATTCATATAAGGTTTTAGTTGTGATAAGGTCTTTTGTTGTGAATTGGGCCTTGTGGTGCCCAAATCATATGTCTTGACTTAGTCTGGTCAAAGATGGTTACATGCACTCTACTTTGGGTAGTTGGACATGTATGGTAATATGTTTATATCTTCTAGAGTTGTTGATATTTGATTAGTTTTGCAATTATATTTTTATGCTTTATATGTAACTTGATTGAGGCCACTAAAAAATAAGTAATTGGTTTAATTAATCAAGTGAACCCCTATCATGTAGTTCCCCAGGCCCATAGAAGTATCTCAGTGTCAAAATAATTGGATAGTGAAATGATTAATTCTCATAGATATTTTGAATTGTGAGAAGGAGCTCAGAGTCATATATTATTGAGTATATGCAAGTGTCGGAAGGGTTTTTCTCCATCTATCAGATCTAAAGGTGATAGAGAGTGGCATGACTATGGTTTGTATTATATGTGATAGATAGCAGATAAGGTTTAACTTGGATGTGAGGGTTGCTACATCCTAGTTTTTGTGTTGTAACATGTGTACCCAGGGAGGATCAATTTTTAAGTGGGATGGCTATTATGCCCCTATCAGTAGGTTAGGTCATCGTGCCACTATGTTTTGACACTTGTACTGGCTTAGGGGCACAAACCTTTAGGAGTTTAGTAATCCTAAGGTCTTATACGTAGCTAATTGAGTCTTCACAATGGTTAGCTACTAGTTTGAGTGATATTACTTAAACTATCATGGATCAATAAAAAAGTAAATCAGACATGTAGGAAATATGTTTATGTTTTATAGGTGAATCACATCGTATTCTTTTACTCCTCTTCTATTCCTACAAATATTTTTGTTGGCTCATGATCTATAAATATATATGTTCCTTTGTACATCCAATACATACTTGTTGTTTGTTGATCTAACTAGTTTAATTAATCTAATCACAATCTTTTGTAAGCAATAAATTATTAGTTTCCATATCATATCATTGGGACATGGTCTCACCTTCTCAGCTTGTGGTACCCCGCATCTTTTAGTGACAAGCAGTGCAATCCAAACTTCGGTGGAGAGGAACCTTTTCTTAGTTTTTAGTAGATCTAGGAGATTCTCAGTGGTTCTAAGTAGATTCCTATATTTTTCCCTATACTTTTAGGTCTGGACAGGAGGATTTTTTTTCTCTTGTATCTTGACTCATGTTTTTTTTTGTATGGTTTGCATAGTACATGTGGTAAATATATGGAAGGATATCATTTGTATACATGTTGTGATAGTAGTCATAAAACTCTTTGTAAAGTACCATATTTAACAAGAATGAAAGTTTTGGTACTTTGTGCGATTGTCGTGTTAAGAATATTGATTTAATTTTTCTTTGTACCTTTCTAAAAATTTAATTAATAATATATTGATCAATACTATTTTGAGTAGTTTCACTTTTTTGTGCCATGTTTTGACATTAGGTGGTATGAGGGATCTAGTTTCATTGAGCCTATAGGGTTATGATTTAAGATGTTGTGTTTGTTCTTATGTGTCCACCATGTCTAACCAATATGTATGGTTATATATATATATGGATGGACCATGTGATCCACACTGAGTAGCTATGTGGCACAAGGAGGTATTGAGATGAAGACGGTACCACTAGGAGGATTATCTGAGATAGGGTCATAGTAGTCCATCAAACAACCTTTGGACCTAGAAACTATAGCTTCCAACTTTCCAGACTATCTTTGGATAGATAATGGTTACAGTTACGCATCTAGTAGACAAACTACTTGTACCTACAACTAGGGTACTTGCACCAAATACTAAGTCATCATAAGGTATAGGGAAGACCTTTGAGAGGCTATGTGAGCATGACATGTCTCAAAGATGAGGATCTAGGACTAGTAGACCTTGAGAATGCATTCATGTTTTTAGACATTATCAAGAAGGACACAATTAAGCATGTTATCTACCTATTGAAAGGTAATGTTGGCCATTAGTGGGCCATTGAGGAGGATAAGAGGCCTAATCAGGTGATCATATAGGGTGAGTTTGGGAGGGAGTTCATGAGTTGCTACTTCCCTAAGTCCTATTTGGAGGACAAGATGAATCAATTTCAGTGGTCGCTCTAGGTAACATGGTCAGTGAACTACTATGAGGTGAGGTTTATGGAGTTGTTGAGGTTCTATGCTCACATGGAAGCTATGTAGAAGGAGATGAACAAGAGGTTTGAGCAGGGATTGCATGTTGAGTTGGAACTGTTGGCATCTACTTTAAATATGCCTAAAATTTTTCTACCTCCATATAGATTGTGAGGAGGATACAGAGGAATGTGGTGAATCTTCATCATTCATATTCAAGGAAGAGGTATGTTCAATTTTTGGGACATCAATTTGGTGGTTACAAGAAGATTTAGCGCCACTCAACAACAATAGTATTAATAGTCACAACAAAGGTGGATAAAGTTAGAGTCAAGAGAACATGTAAAATCTCAATGGTCTCCTAGCCGAGGTAGAGGTCATGGTTTTCCTCAGTTTGGGCCAAACAATTTTGGATCACTAGTAGTGACTAGGATTTATAGGCCAAAGTATGGAAGTGGACCCTATTTGTATGATACAAGGAATTGTTTCAAGTTTCAAAAGGTTGGACATGCCAAGTGGCCTTACCCACTGCAAAATCAAGAAGTACCACATAAGCAAGGTAGATCCAGCTGGCTCATAGCAGTTCAGTGGTAGAGGATGTGGACATGTTTCTTAGGTAGGGTCTTTTGGACAAATAGGAAAACATCAACGAGGAGGATGTCAACATGCAATGTCTAGGTTCTATGTTATGAGTCAAATGGATAGAGTGGTCATTTATCACCATAGAGGTGTGACACACTCACATTGACTCATCTATATGTACAAATGTATCAATTTTGGAACATTTGCATTCTGACTTATCTACATCTACATATATATATATATATATATATATATATATATATATATATTGGATGACCCAGGTGTGACAATCATTTATCAGCAAATATGTGATAAATTGTAATATCCTAAAATTTGGTATATTTGAATTCTAAAAACATGAGGCTTGAATTGATAAGTTAATTCCCTAATTATATTATTTATGGAACAATATAGTTATCTTTGTGGCATGGGTTCAACCCATGGCCCAATTGAGGCCCATGAGATTATTTGCTTTGCAAATAGAGCCTCACGACACAAGTTTAATAAACAAAAGGAATTCCTCTATAAATGAATATTAATGGCTTTATGAATTATTGGATAATCAAAATATGAAATAATGGGCTAGTTTCCAAGAGATTTTAAGATATGGTGGGATTTAGATAATTAAGGGAATAATCATCTAACCATGAATGGAAACACAAGTTTTAAGGCATAAAATATTAATATCTTGGTCTGACTTTTGGGACAATTGAATATAATAAATAGAATAACATAATTCTAGAATTTGAAAGGAAAAGGACTTTCCATGTGATAATGGTAATTCTTTTAAAGAAATAATAAAAGAGAAAATTTCAGCTATCAAAGTTATCCCAATAAATCTCACAAATTAGTTAAAGGTTGGGAGAGATATTAATGAGTTACCCTCCAAGTTTCATAACAAAAGGAGGTTCCTAATAACCTATAGAAAATTGAGAAGGAAGAGGAACCTAGTTGTAATAATTAAATTATCTTCCCTACTTGAAGAGAGAGAAAAGAGCATATAGAAGCATACCTTTTGATACCAAAGTTGTCCCAATGTGGTATTATGGTTTCATGAGGAACATAACCAAAATTGGGATCAATTGGAGTAAGTATGAGAGAGTTATGGATTTTACAAGTTTCCAAATAGTGTGGTATTAATAATTTGATTGTGACATTTGTCACATTTAATATAGCCGGACAATGTAGGTCCGACCCCTTTGTTTTTACATGGCTTGGGAGTCGTTGCATCTAGGATTTATAGTGTCCAATTTATCCCCTACATCCAACCGAATAGGAAACTAGAACAATAGTTGACAATATTCTCGCACCGCTCTCTCCCTCTCTGATTCATTATACCAACCAAAAAGGCTCTTGTTGAATTCAGAAGGTGAAATTGAACTATCATATCCCTACTTTTTGTGGATTTCATGTGGGATTGGGATTTCCCCAATTCTTTGTTGAAGTAGGAACTCCATTAAATTTGCTAGAAACCCCCTCGCTATCCCACACCTATATAAGACCATGAGGAGTCTCGCAAAACCTCCACTAGGGTTCTGCAAGGACCTATCCCCTCTAGAACACCCGATGTACCGAAGGGAGACATCGCCTTGTGGTCTTGCTATGCTCTTTCTCCTGACTTGAGGGGGTCTGCTCACGAATGGCAACCCCGACCACTGGCGGCAGTCGTGAGGGGATGGGCAAGTTCACCTATGATGGGAGAAGCCAATGCAGCTAACTTCAGGGCATTCTGAGTAGTGCAAGTAGAATTCAGCCCTCTGATTGACCAGCCCATGGCACAATGTCATAAGAAGAAGAGTGTCGGAGGTAGAAGATGAGGACCTATGCTTTTATGTCTCTGCCCCTGACTACAATGCAGTAGGTAAGGGTTCTTTTGGACCTTTTGCCCCTTTTCTTTATGCAGACCATGTGGACACGACTCAACCCGTCTCCGCAGTCAGTCTAGATGGTGAGCTGGTTGCTGAAGTGGCCTCTCCTGATTGGCTGAGGTCTAGTAATCTTGAATCAATCGTAACTAATTATTGTTAGCTCCGATCATGACAAACCATATTCGAAAATTTATCAAGAAAATGAGAGGAATATGAATAAAATATAATTGAGAGCTAATTCTAATCTTAGTTCTGAAAGTAGGTCCAATACATGATTATGTGGATATTACAGTACATGAAGCCTTGTTTTTTATGAATATATTATTAATCATGTTAAATATGTTTCTTTGATATATAAACTGATATTGTTGAATATACTAAAATATAAGATGATCATGATAATAACGATCATGATTAAGGTTCAAAGTCTTAAATATTATGATTAGATTTTAGAACCCAATCTGCTTTGTCATTATGATCTTGAATCACATAATAAAGTATATATGCCCTAGATGATCTAAATAGATCAACTTGATATTTGGGTTTCATCTAATGTCTAATATGGATTAATAACTTTAATAAAGTATGGTGCGATGGGATTAGGGTTTGATGGCCTTATTCCTTATTTGAACCCAAAACAACCCTAAACCCTAGATTAGGACTCATGTTATATTAGAATGTATGTGATGGTGACACTTTAGGATATACATATATGCAGATAATGTTGGTTGATTATGTTGAAAGCTTGGATGTTTTGATATATTCTTAAAGTACATGTTGCATGTTTCTGCATGGAAATGAGGTACATGGTTAAATATGGATAGACTCCTTATTGACTTATGAGGTTTCTCTGGAGGTTTCTCGCATATGTTGCCAATAACCTTCTTGAATGTTTATTTATTTCCCGCAAATTATAAGTCCCTATGTGTATCACCTTATATGAACATAACTTGCTTGAATCCAAAGTTCTAATCTTTGGTGAATTGAATGAGCATAGGGGTGGAAAAAGTCATTGTGATTACTGGTGATCAAGCCCGGATAGGAAGATCACTACAGGACAAGGCCAGAAAGGAAGGCCGATATAAAACCAAGCCTGGTGAGGGAAGGTTTTAAGAATTCACTATAGGGACCAAACCTTAGAGGGAGGGTCCACCACAAAGACTCCCCTAAAGAGATGGTATAGCATAGCGAGTGAGCAATATGGGTCTAGAAGTTAGATGGAAAATGCATGTTCGGTTATTTAATAATAGTTACTTGATCTATATGTTTATGTTGTTACATCTACATGTGCATATTTTGCTGGCACCACCTATCGGTATAGAAATATACTGATCATGTTTTGTTTGTTGGCATTTTTGGTTTATCAACTACATAGCTGAAGAAAATGGACTTCTAGAGAAAAATGACACAAAAGAATATATGACTAAAGACTGTTGGAAGATTTTAGATATATTTCTTCCATGATGCAAACATTAGATTTTCCCTATCCATAGAACTTTCATACGGAACTTAATTTGAATATTGTTATCAAGCGTCTTTCCTTTCAATGAAATTTCATATTATTATTGGTCATTTGCTAATTTTGTATCTTGAAAATATGAATAATGGCACTTTCCCTCTCAGTCCTCCATAATTGGGGATAACATGGGGAGGGGGTCATTTCATAAATAGTTATAACTTGCTTGTTTGTAGAGAGATGATCATATCTTGTCTGAAACTCCTTTACTTAGTTCCACCATCTTACAAGAGGTGTGTGTCTCGTACAGTCTTAATTTCTCAAGATGCAACATTTTATTGGATCGTATGCAACATAATATGAATGAATGTGATGTAATCCTAGGTTTGGATACCTTGGAGAGGTACATGGTTATTTTGGACTTTAGTTCTGTAGTTGTCAAGTTTTGGGATGTTGATGTGTCTTGGTATTTCCAAGAAGACAACAAGATTCTAACTATGTATCTGGTTTCAAAAGCGGTAGCAGAGAAGTGAGGATGGATGGTTTTGAAGGTTTCCTTGTACACATGGTAAATACGAAGACAAAGAGTCATATTATCTAGGATGTTCTTATGGTGCATGAGTTTTATGGTGTTTTTCCTTATGAGTTTCTTGGTGGTATACCTCCTCGAGAGTGATTTTTAAGTCAATTTGGTTTGTGGTACACAAAATGTAGCACACTCACCCTATAGGATGGCACCATATACTATGAAGGAGTAGAAGAGTTAACTTCATTATTTGTTAAAGAAGGGTTTCATACAGTCAAGCACACCCCTTGGTGTGCTCCAATGTTGTTGGTTAAGAAGAAAGATGGTTCCATGTGGTTGTTCATATTATACCAATAGTTGAACAAGGTTATAGTGAAGAACAAGTACCTATTAGTAACAATATATGATTTGTTCAATCAGTTGAAGGGAGATACAATGTTTTTCAAGTTAGATATGAGGTTGGGATATCATGATTTGAAGATAAAGAGAAGTGACATACCTAATACTACTTTTAGGATTAGGTATGGTCATTGTAACTTTGTGGTTATACCATTTGGGCTAACCAATGCACTGACAATGTGCATGGATCTGATGAACAGAGTGTTCACATAGTATCATGACCAGTTTGTGGTTATTTTCATAGATGATATTTTGTAATAGTCCAAGGACAGTTAGAAAGATGACCAACATCTTCATCGGGCATTGGAGTTTTTGAGACAACATACATTGCATGCTAAGTTTAGTAAGTGTGAGTTTTGGCTGATTGAGGTGCCTTTTCTTAGTCACATCATCACTGGAAAGGAGGTTTTTACAGACCCCAAGAAGGTGGAGCATTTTGAGAGTGCAAGAAGCCCAATATGTAATTCATGAATCATTGTTCCAAAGAACTTAAAAGAAAAAAAGCAAATAATGATTATCTTAGTAGAAATATTTTGTTTAATGATATTTTTCAATTCGAACTTCTAAAAAAAGGAAGATATATTTCTATGCCCTCATATATATATCTATGGAATAATGATTTGCTCTAGACACCAATACAAATTGGAATGTGTTTGTAGAGGCTTATCCACATTTTATAATGTTTTCTTGATTTTATTGACCAAGAAGCATCAAGTTCCATCAAAAACCTATATGCCAATAGAGGTAGATAGAAGAGAGAAAATTCTTTAATCCCCCTTTCCCTAGAGCCACAGTGATCCTTTGTAATATAGGGGAAACATTGGTAGATTTCAGAGAGGTCCATAGTTTACCACCTTACCATTATGCACCAATTGGAGACCTTCCCAATAATATATACTGAGATAATAAACACAATTAAGGGAAGCAATGTAGGGTTTCTAGGGTCTCTTATGGGATGATAAGGATGGGGTGGTGACTAGGGGTGTGACTGCCGCCGGTGGCGGAAAGGGCGTAGAGAATGCATCCCAAATCCATTCGAGCGTGTGGAAGGATTTGTTCAAGAAGGCTCCTCAGGGATATACGTCCTTGGATAAGGTCAATATCTAATTGAAAGGTCAGACCCTGATCTACCTGAGTGAAGAGGTTGTAAGGAATGTTGAAAGGTGGTACTCTTTTTTGGCAGGATATGTTGTAGGATTCAGACTGCATCTACCTACACTGGAACGTTATTTGAAGTAGATATGGGTTATGTATGGTACTATTAATATTCTTAATCATGGTCGGGATTTTTTCTCGATAAGATTCTTAGATCATTAAGATCTGGAATTGGTCTTGGAAGGAGCAACATGCTTTGTCATAGATAAAACTTTGATTGTGATGAAGTGGAAACCAAGTCAGCAACTTGAAAAGTTTAAGCTGACGGAAGTACCAATACGGATTCAAATACATGATCTACATTTGGAGTTATGGGATAAATGTCACGCCCCAATCTCACATTAACCACAAACCACGAGATTAAGACGCGACAGGATGATATTTACACATAAGCCAAGCAATCTTCACTTTTTAAAACTTTTTAAAGACATTAACAGGGAAATCCGATTTATGCTGTCAAATGAAACTAAACAAGCTGCGGAAGCATCTTTATTAAACTGACTAGCAAGATAAACAGAGTCTACAGCACATTACATTGTCCGACATAAAATAAAGCATAACAGGTAATTTACATCTTATACACATTCACTCTCTCACTCACACCTTGTCCCAAAGATCGAGGGGAAAAGACTAAGAGACCTCTAACTACTAACTACGAACCTTCTATCGACTAGGCGTAAGGATAAATCGATCCTTCTGATTTCTTGCTGCTGAAGATAACCTGAAAATGTTTTGAGTAGAGGTATGAGCCTACTCGCTCAGTGAATAGTATTTCACTTAGCAATCACTAAACAACTCATCAGGTTTATAATATTGAAATTAAATATAAATGCAGAACTAAGCAAGGTAGTTCTAATAACATAACAAACATACAGATAATAATCACATTCTAAATCATCAACAGGTAATTCAGGCAGATAAACAGTTATATAAATTTACTGTGAACCTACATGATTATTTATTCATTTTATTATACCCTAAATATATGCAGTGTACTCTGCATATAAAGATCTGCAGCAAGTTCATGCTACGATCCCACCGTACAAGACTTAGCGACACACCCGGGAAATGCTAAGTCTGACGCCAGCCCTGCTCTGCCACAGGGTCACTGGCTCGCCGGCTAGAAACATAGACTCTACGGCCTTAAAGCACTACTCTGAGTGCACCCGACTCCTCCTTTAACCTGAGTACACCGGCGGAGAGTCACAGGGTTACCTTCGTGACACAAGCACGAATGGTGTTAGATAACCATGTTTTCTTTTGTTTTTCCCAGTGCCATCGTGACACAAGCACGATTGTTGTTAGACACTACCTCTCTCTTTCCTCGTTTGTCCGTGACACAAGCACGGATGATGTTGCAACACGAGTTTCACCCCTAAGTTGCAGATACCTCTTAGGGGTTCTACGGTGTTAGGGCATCTAAGTCTATTAACTGATTAACAATTAAACATACAGACAAGAATATCACATTTCATGCATTTTATACAATCTGAATAACACATGAAGCAAATATATATCCTTTATCATCATTAAACATGAACACATATCATTTATCCACTTTCGATGCTAAACAACTATTTTTAAATCAGCAAATACATTGCAACTATAATACAGGAAATTTATCATTTTTACTAAGCATATCATGTAGTTCAATTCTAATGAATCTAACATACTCTGTTGTATGAACTACATTGTTTAGAAGTTATATCAATTGATACAGAAGCACTTAAACAATTAAATTGAGTTAAATATTGATTTCTAAATGAACTACTACTCACCCACTTCGGTGTGTTCGCATACACCGAAAAGCGTCCACAACCATGCCTAATTCTGCCCTTTACAGCAGTGTGCACGCCGTGCACTTGGGCTGTACGCCGTGCACCTTCAGTGCACTTTTATTCTACTTTTCTGCAACTTTGCACGCCGTGCACCTGGGCAGAAACTCGTTCCGCTATCCGTAACTTTGCACGCCGTGCAACCTGCGCAGAAATGGAAATCTTATTGAAAATGAACTCGATCAAAAACTAAGTCTTGGCTTAAGCTACGGAATCTAATTCTATCCTCAAAACCGAACTCCGTTCTGGTCTTACCTTGCTCTATCATGCCCAATCGAGTTCCAATTCGGACCTATTCAAACCTATCACAAATAGTAGAGTATCTTCTTCACACGTACAGGTTGACGAGGGGCTGGGCTAGCCACTAGCCATGGCTATAGACTTCGAACTCAAGTAGGGACCTCATGGATAGAGTTGGGGCGGCAGTTTGGTGCTGCTTGCTTGCTCAATCGAGCTCCTGGCCGAGCCAAAGTAGTTGTCCGCCGGCCATTGCTGCTGCTGGCCGCAACTGCAAAAAGGGGTGTCGCCCCTGCTGCTTCATGGTGTAGGTGGCGTGATGGAGGTGGGGAAGCTGCAGGATCTCGCTTAGATCGTAAAAACGGAATCAAGGCGACCATTTTCATGGTGCTTCTCGCCCAAATTCGCCCCCTAGCCGACGCCTTGCTGCTGCTTGGTCGACGCAACACCTGCTGCTAGGGGCGCCGCCCTAGTGGGTTGTGCGGCTGTGGCTGGCAAGGAAGGTGAAGGGAAGGAGGAAGAAGAAGGCTGCGAGGCTGGGTGCGGCTGGTCGGAGTTGAAGGGCCGAGAAAATCGCCCATGGATCTCTCTTTCTCCCTGCCGCTCGGGCTGCAAATTCGCGCTGCTACAGTAACCGCCCAAAGAAAACGATCGCTGGAAGAAGATAAGGGAGAAAGAAAAGAAAAGGAAATATAAAGCCAAATAACTGGGAAAATTGCAGCCAAGTCCAAGGATTTGGAAAATCGCATAACTATTGGCTCGAATGTCCAAATCAAGCGATTCTTTTTGCAACGTTTTAAGCATGAGGTCCTCTACACCCTTAAAGCAAGAAATAATCGTAATTGGATGGTCTCACCTGATCAAAGCACTAAACACATCTGCGATTACTTGATTCAACTTAATGTACTAAATAATCAACATTGCTATCATCATTAATTACCTTATATGAGTAAATCTAAACTATTGATTCATGACTTAGCTTATCTTAATCAACCGTGCTATTTAATAATATACTCAACACTAATTGCATTAGTCAGCACTCAACTCAACTCAATTAACTTAACAATCATCATTACTATTATCATTAATTACCTCAGATGATTAAATCTTGACTATTGATTCACATGTTGTCTTATCTTGATTATTCATGATGTTTAACAAAAACTTAGCAATAAATGAGGTGTTTCACGTAATTCGAGGTATTTATTGACTAACCTTGATATGGGTCGTAACAATAAAGATGTTTGAGAGTATAGGCTCATATCTAGGCAATTCACAGAGGATTGACCTAGATACTCATGATTTTAAGAAGCTGGAGTATGCCAAAATTCAAGTTCTCATTGTTGATGATCCTAAATTTCTAGAAAGCCTGGAGGTTGCTAGTGAAAGTGGTGAACTAAAGAATATCACATTTGTTTACGAATGCAAGCCAAAATCATGCACTACCAGAAACTTGTTTGGTCATGAATTCTAATAGATTGGGCCTCAGAAGCAGAAGAAGAAAGTATGGGTTCCCAAGAATGTCATTCCAAATTCTGAAGGAAAAAACACCGTATGTAATGAAAGCATTGAAGTTATCAATCAGACATCAAAGGGGATTGAGAGAAGCTCATTTTGTATTAATGAGGTTGTCGATACTATGCCATTTTATAGTAATGAGGTCAGAAGTAACTTCAAGGAGGCCCAGGGAGACTTTGATAAAGACATTATTCATGGTACTAGCGATAGTTTTGAAGATGACAACACTGAATTATAAGACTCAGGCAGCTCAACGGTGGCTGATCTCATCACTTTTCCTAATTCTATTGATGTCTCTAATCATGTTAATTCAATTCAAGACTCAGATGGTTTTCATCTACCAAAGAAATAAAAGAAAGTGAAGACAAAGAATCCAAGCCCTACATATGATTCTCCTAGTTCAAGTTCATTCAAAATGAATTTAAGAACTTGGAGAAGGAGGCAGTTCAGAAGATGATGTTTTTCCCACTAAAGTATTGGATGAAAATCCTTATAATGGGTGATTTGAATCTCACTATTGTATCCTGGAATGTTAGGGGTCTCAACAATAAGTCCCCTAAAGTCTGGGAGGAAATTAACAAGGTGAAGCCACATATTATCATCATGAATGAAACTAGAATCAGAGCGAACAAAGTGAAGAAAATCCTTTTTAGTTATTTTCCTACATATATGTGGATCTCGAATCATTCAATTCATGTTTTGGGGAGAGTGATTATCCTATGGAAAGAAGAGTGCTCTCTTATCGCAAAGACTGAAGAAACCGACTAGTGCATTCATGCTAATGCTAGTTCTGACAATCATACTTTTCTGCTCAAGCTATCTATGGACATAATGAAGACAGTGATAGAAGTAAGTTATGGGACAAAATTAAAGATATATATTCTAGTGTGAGTTCACCTTGGGTGTAGTTGGGTGATTTTAATGATGTCAAGCTACACAGTGACAAAATAGGGAAGGATCCTCCTACAAAGAAGTCGATGGAGGATTTTAATAAATGTCTTATTAGTTGTGGTATTTTCAATCTTAGTTTAGATAGACCTGGGTTTTCTTGGGACAATCATCAAGGTGGTGACATATTTTTCACTTCTCAAATTGACAGGATTTTATACAACAATATCTTCATGCAAACATTCCCTAATTTTGCTGGTTTTCTTGTTACTAACATTGTTAGCGATCATAAAGTTCTAAAGTTGTCAATTGGGGAAAGGAAGAAGATCAACACACCTTTCATATTTATCAATGTGTGGACTAAGAGGGTGGATTTCTCAAATATTGTGAAGGAAGGTTGGGCTAGTAGTAGAGAGGGTTTTCCTTTATACAATGTCTACTCTAAGATGAGGAATCTGAGAAGTAAATTAATGAAGTGGAACAAAGATAATGATGGGAACTTACTTGATAATGCTTGGGCTGTTGTAATGTTAGCTTATGAGGCTCAGGTTAATTTAGATGCCAATCCTACAAATATTGACTTGAGGGATGAAGCTGTCAGATGTACAAGGATTTCTCATGAATCTCTTAATATAGAAGAGTCCTTTCTGTGGAAGAATTTGAGGGTACAATGGATTAAGGAGGGAGATTTCAATACAAAAATTTTCTACTCATCTCTTAAAGTTAGAAGACACATAAATCATATTAGATCTCTTGATATAGATGGGAGTCTGAACAATAATGTGGATGATATCAAAGGTTACATTCTAAATTTCTATTTGAAGTTATTTAATTCTGGTCATACTGCCAATGTCTCATGTCTGGATAGTCTCAACTTTGTTTAAATGGATGACGTACACACACTTTCCTTAGATAGGTTGGTTACCTCTTTTGAGATTGAGAATGTTGTCAAGAATCTCAACACTGATAAGTGTCTATGGACTAATGACTTTAATGGATTCTTATTTAAGAATTGTTGGAATATTGTTAGCTTTGATGTCCTGGAGGGTACTAGTCATTTTTTCAGAACTAGGAGGTTGTTGTGGGAGGCGAATAGGACATTCATTACTTTAATCTACAAGTCTAGGGATACTCATATCCTCAAGATTGGAGACTGATTACTTTGTGCAATGTTTTGTTAAAGATCATCACTAAAGTTCTAAGAAACATGCTTCAATTAATTATGCCTACTATCATAAGTGTCAACCATTGAGCTTTCATCAAGGGGAGAAGTATTCAAGACGCCATTCTTTTACTAAATGAATGTATTCATGATTTTAATAGAAAATGGGGTAAGAATAAGATGTGTATTAAACTTGACATTTACAAAGGTGTATGATTCTATTTCTTGGGAGGCACATTTTTTCATTATTCATCAGATGGGATTTCCTCCTTGTTGGAAGATTTGGCTTCAAGAGATTTCCTCAAAAACTACTTATGAAATCTTAGTAAATGGTGAACCTATGAGTCCATTTAGTCCCAACAATGGATTCAGACAAGGTGACCCCTTGGCGCCTTATCTTTTTGTGATGGTGATGCAAACCTTTTTGCAACTTATTGATAAGGCTTATATGGAGGGTAAGATCCAACTTGTGCTTCGAATAATATGATGGTGTCTCATCTGATATTTGAAGATGATCTTATGGTGTTCATGGAGCGGATGAGGATATTGTCAGAGCCCTGAAGAAGATTTTGGATGGTTTTCATGACACTGCATGCCTAAGGATCAATGCTAACAAAATCTCAATTATTTTTAGTGTTGATGCCAATGAATATCATATCTATTATATCCTAGGTATTAATGAAGGCAAGCTAGATCAAAACTACTTGGGCATTCCCTTGTTGATTGGAAAAATGTCTATGGAGCAATGCAGTCCGTTGATAGACAAGATTAAAACTAAGTTGGAGGGTTGGAAATCTAAACAACTATTGATGGCCGGTAGATTGGAGATGACTCAGTCTACTTTATCCTCTATTCATCTCTACTGAATAAATTTCTTTCCTCTCCCTTGTGTGGTTATTGATGATATTGAGAAACCAGTCAGAGATTTCATATGGGGGTCCTCTGATAATCATTCTAATGTCCATATGATTAAATGGGACTTTGTGACCAAATCAAAGAAAGAAGGAGGTTTGCGTATTTGATATATTAGAGATATTAACATGTCATTCATGGTTTTTCAGGCATGGAACATAGCTAAGAAAGATGTCTCCCTTTGGGTGAAGTGGGTGCATGAAAAGTATTTCATTGAAACTTCTTTCTAGTTGGTTAATGAGAACAATAATTTCTCTTGGCATATGAATAGAGTTGTTAAGGGCAGAGATATTCTAAAGAAACATATCAGATAATCAATTGGGGATGGTAAGAACATCTCCTTCTGGGATGAACCTTGGGTTCCTGGAAATCAGTTTGTTATTGATGTCTTGGGAAGGAAAAGTACTATTAAATTGTGGTTTCATGTGGACTATAAGGTAGGGAACATGATTAAATGGTGAATGGATCCATGATGATGCCAGACATCACAAAGAGCTTAATCACCTTTTTAGAAATCTTTATAGGTCGACTGCTCAGGTAGACAAAATTATTTTCAAAGTTATTGAGACTATTAAGGTGAAGGAAGTGTGGAATGATATCCACATTAAGGGAAGCTCCAATCCTCTGTTTGGCTGGATTTGGAAGTTCAAAGACCCTAGTAGATTCCTTATTCATGTGTGGAAAGTTGGCCAAGGAAGGCTTCTAACCATTAATTATATCAGGAAGATGGTCTCAACACCCCATCTTATTGTTTCCTTTGTAAAGATAGTGAGGAGGATTTCAATCATTGCATGTTCACATGCTCATTTTCTAATCAGATTTGGAGTGAAGCTATTAAGGCTGGTCTACCTATCTGTCCTGCTATTGCTACTGAATTGGTGTGTTGTAGTGACAGGAGAATTCACCTCCTTGCTATGTGTATCCTACACTGGTTATGGGGAGAGAGAAATGTCGGAGTGCATACGAACATGGAAAAAAACTAGAGAACGGTTTGGGAGTTGATCATGAAATATTTTAACCTACTTGAAAGTGATTGATTCTGAAAGTGGACGGTCCTTCTGATATATGTCTTGGTAATGAAGCTATCTTCTGTCATTGACCTATATGTTGGAAGGCATTTTTCTTTGGTTTTGTTGCCTAGAGACTGTTGGTTCTCATTGAGCCTTTTTTCATACTGATGCAGAAGATTCCTTCTTTGTAATTAGTTTTTTTTTCCTTCTTCTTTTGTACAGTTTCCTTTTAGGGATTGACTTATAAATACAAAAACAAAAAAATAGTAATAGGAGATCTTGGTTTACCAAAAAAAAAGTAGGGTTTTTTGGGAGGATGATATCTCTTAGAGAGATCTTATATTGAACATGTTGGGCCTTAGAACCCCTATTGAGGGTTTAAAAAGAGAATGACATGAATAGAGAATGATCACACATGAAGAAGAATGAGACAAATATGTGAAAATGAATATATAAAAGGAGGTGGAGTGACCCAAAGAACCTAACTAGAGTAAGTTTTTTATTCTTAGATGAAGACTAATGATCATTAGATCTCCTCCACTACCATGGTGTTGTCCTTTTGTAATGTCATATTGACACTTGTGGTTAGACTAGAAAGCAAAACGGAAAGTGAGGTAAATTGATTGAAGGATGTAAACAATTCTCTGGTCCTCACCCATGCACTAATTATAAACACAACCATGCAAATGATCTTGTGAACCTTCATCCAATAACAAAAAGACTCTTATTTTCTAAAAACAAACACAGGTTAACCTATCTAAGCACCAACACATCATGTTCCGATGACGGAATACACTAAAATGACACATAACTTTGCTTTACATTTTTAATTTGTATAAAGCATGTGCCATGGTACTTTGAGTAATAGAGAAGTCAAACAATATAAATCTTCATAAAATATAGCCAAGAAAAATTGAAGCATATAAAATTTAAGTGAAATTAGAGATAAACCATAGGTTTATAGTCAAGATATAGAATAACAAATATGCAAACCAAGCAATTAGGTTAGCCTAAGTAAAAAAATTCACCTAAAATCATTTACTCAATATAATTTAAAAGGTTTCCAATCACATTTATGGGTTAAAGTAAGATGTAGTTCATTATTTCAAGGAGATCTGATGTATTAATCATGTATGCCAAAACTAGGATTTATTCTACATTAGCCTAGCCACTATAGAAGAAACTATATCCAATGCAACCAAAAGGCTTGACAACAACATATTTTTCAGTAAGATTTCCCCATATGAAGGCATAATATAACCATTGGAATAACTTGGAAGTTATACTGACATTCACATGATACCAAGAATGTCATTTTCATTTCAAAAGTTGAATGTGCAAATCATGAATAAACCAATCAACTCAGAATTGAGGTATGAAGGAGATTTAAATTACATTAACCTACCATGACCATTTATTGAATGGAGTAAAAAAATTAAACCATTGATGACTGTGACATGAATATGTGAGCTCATATAACCACCTTATAGAAAAGGACACATAATACATGTAAACACATGAATTGCATGTTATGTATTAGTTATCATTTCAATGATCTATGCAAGATAAAATTATAAAAAAAGATAGATCAAACCAATTTGATGTTTAGATTAGCATACTTATGAAAAACACATATAGGGTTTCAGACATTTCCTTTCCACTTTCCATGTTTTCTTGCATCCTTGGAGGTGGAGGACAGCCTTAGAGTTGCGAGAGGTGAAGAGAAGATCTCCCTAATCCATACTACATGAAGTTTATACTCTCTTTTTCCTTTTCGTTTGTTGTTCCTTTGACTATGGGTAGTTAAGATCCTTTGTAGGTTGTTTGGGGATAAAATATGTAACTATGATACCATGTTGGAAAATGCATGTGCACCAAAATTCCATTTCATTTTTTAATGTTATGTTCTTTCTTATTCTCTTTACCTACCTCTCTCTATGGTTGTTTGATATATGGAATCACCTAATGAATAGGCTAAATGGATGATTTTGGGCTTTAAGACAGAGAAAATCCTAAGTCCCAAGAGGAACCTTAGCAAGTTTCTCCACCTTTCCCTTTATCTACACATTTACCTAGTGCTAGGTATGAGATCTAAGAATCTAGATGTGCACCCCTATAGAAACTTACTTAAATGGATTGATAGTGGTCAGATGAAGCTAATGGGGGATGGAATATGTACCCTCTATCCTCCACACCATTCCTTTCCCATAAGTGCATTAGGAACCCCCATCTACAAACCTAGACTTGGACTATCTAAACCCATGGATATCTACTTCTTAGTCAATGAACCCTTTCTAAGGTGAATTGTGAATTATAGGTACTAGTTCCCCTACTCTATTGTATTCTATCCATGATCCACTAATAGAATAGGATGCATGATCTAGCATAGTCATTGTTGTTTGGTTTGATAGATATTGATGGGAAGTGTGTGCATGAACATAACCTTTATACATGGTTGATTAGCACATATCCTCCCAAACATCCTGCAACCCCATCTACTTTCTTAAACCCTATATTTTTACTAGATAATTGATTTTGTTACTTAACTTGATTTCATCATAAACATTAGCTCTTGTTAGCATAGTTTGTGCTTGTTTAGTTGCTTGTTCTAGGATTTATTTGCCACTTAGTATATATATTGCTTTCTTGTCTAGTGTATGTCTTTCTTAGTTGCTTAGTAAAATTGCTATTTTAATTTAGTCATTTTCTATTTCTTACATTCTTGTTAATGTGTAGTTTAACTTAGTTAAATTGATCCCTTAGCTAATCTCATTTGGATAGCATTGCTAGATTGAAGACAACTTATGTTTATTCCTTTCTTGATCCCTTTCTCTAGAAACCTAAAGAAACAACATTAACTGGTTGTTCTCCCCCACTCCACGTGGATTGACCCCTATTTTACCCACTCTCTTTACAACAACCCAAACATCATGCACTTTTGAGATAGGTTTTTTGTCTGTACTCTTAGGGCCTATTATAAATCTTTGTTAGTTGACCCTCACAAGAGGAGTCAAGCTTTTCTACACCATTTCCCGGGAATGACTTTTGGTACCTAGATAATTGCTTTGTTTTGACTTTTTATAAATAATTTCTTCTTTACTACACCTTTGATTTTGAGATTTCTAACTTGCTTATGTATATATAGATGTGGTTGTGTAGGTGGCAATGTATGTTCATATGATGTTATCTTTCTAATGACTCCTTTGCAAATCCATATATAGGGAGAATAAGGTATAAGAATGGACACATCGCCCAAGTAGAGGAGCCAGTCATGGGAGATCACAAGGAAGTGCAACAAAAATGTGAACTACCTAATCCACTCAGATCGGGCCCTCTTCATGATTACTTAACTCCCAAACTACACTTCACCAATTGCAACAAGATTTGAAAAAAATGCTTGGTTAAGTTTTCTCCATCCCATCGGCCCTTGCAGGATTACTTTTGATTTTCTATTGGCTGGAAAATGAGAATCCGTACAAGCATATTGACACTTTCTTGGAGACATATTCTACCTACCGCATCCCCGCAGCTGCTGATGATTTAGTTTATCTCACTCTCTTCCCATTTCCATTGAAGGACAAGGCAAAGGAATGGTATTACACCAAGACTGACTTGATGACTTGGGAAGAGATGACAAATGAATTTCAAAAAAAGTTCCATCATATACCTAAGTTGACTGAAATGAGGAGAAATGTCACATCTTTTAGCCAAATGAGTTACGAACAATTCCATGGGAGTTGGGAGAGGTTTCAAAACTCCTAAGGAATTGTCCTCACCACAAAGTACAACTATGACAGATGATTCAATCCTTCTACTATAAGTTGTCATAAATGGGGAACATGGTAGTAGATTCTTTATGTGGTAGTAAAACATGGAAAATTCCCCCCCAAAAATTTGTGTCCTCTATTTGAGCAATTGGCTAAAAATTCAAGGCATAGAGCCGCAAGTGCTGCAAATGACTATGATAGAAGCACTGGTACCTTCACAACTACTCCACCTCCTTCAAGTGAAGCCAACCCCCAACTCATGAATATTCTTTTTGACATGATGAACCCGATGAAGAATCAAATGGGGGAATCACCAACCATTCTGTGCAATCCATATACCCCATTGAAGAAGAAATAAAGGTGATGCAATTCTATGGGAACCACACAATAGTACCATGTAAAAAACATACATGCTAGAGTGGAGAAATCACCCCAATTTCTCTTGGAATCAACAAGGTTATGATGGGCAAGACCAGCCCAGGCCAAATCAAGGGCAAATATACAATTCAAGGTTTGAAAGTGAGGTTCTAGGAAGATTGAGAAGCATTGATGAAGTAAAGAAGGATGTGACAACACATGGTAAAATCATAGGATTGGAAAAAGGCTAGATTGACTAACCTTGACAGTTGGCCTCCAAGAGGAAGGGATACTTTCTTCTAAAACTTTGGTAAACCCCATATTGTAGGTGGATAAGAAGGGACCCCTCAAGGCTTCTGTGGTCCACCACCCATGCAAGTACAAAGTGTCCAACAATACTAAGGCCCTCTGCACCCATATGCTCCTCCACCACCACAAACTCCATTCAATTATCAATGCCCTTCTGCAACCCAAAGCAACCACAATAGCCAAATCACCCCCTACCTCCACAATATCAACCTCCACCACAACCCTACACCCTTTAAAGCATGTCCCACAAACAACAATGCCTAAGGCCACCGCTAGCACCACCACAAGCATCACAAGCTCCCCCTCCTCCCTATGAGAAAGTGAATGTGGTGACCACTTTGAGATGTGTCAAGGTTCCTTAGCAGACTAAGAGGGACAGAAAGGAAGTTAACAAGAGTCATGTTGAAATTCCACTACTGGAAAAGTCTTGTGAGAGTTCTAAGAGTAGTAATTTTTTTTATTTCCCAACCTTTTTGGAGTTTATTACCCATTGATGCCCCACCATCTTGTGAGAGTGTAAGACCATGTAATACGACCCCTCCCTCAGCTACCCACAATTGAAAGCAAATTATGGGGACAAGGATCATAATCTCATCTTTTTCAGGATCCAAATGTTAGAAATAAAAAGTAATTATATTTCATAAAAGTTGAATGATACAAAATGTTGCTAATTATCCTCAAATGAGTTTACATAATATCTCAATATTGAGACATTGCATGAGAATCCTCCTTGTGACATTTACTTTATGAACCTCTATGTACTCATATGAATATTAAGTCATCATCTCTTAATGTAATCTAGCTACCCAAAATGTTGACAAACAAAGAACGGATTAATATATTGATATAATAAGTATGTGGGTGCATACGAAAAAGTGAATGTACAAATATCTTAAACAATCAAATACTTGCACATATGAACTTGTATATTCACTTAGATAGTCTAAACCATGCTTGTCATGCCACCTTGGGTGTAATCACTTTTATGTCCATCATTAGAGTTATGTGAATGAACCCTTGATAGGTCTAACTCTGTATTTAGAATATCTTATTTTCCTTATATGATAAACATAAGCATCATATATTGAACTAAAATTAATAAACATCCAAGTAGTTTATTCATTAAATCAATCATGAAGAAACCATTGGGAATATTTGGATGTGAATATAATAAAGTATGAATAATTTAACCATGTACCTTCAATGAAGAATACATGCACTATTATCTTTGTACTTCAAGTATATGATCTAACTAATCAATTATAATATATATCCAAGAAATCAAAATGATTTCAAATTATACATAACCCTAAAGTGACACCATTGTATCCATATGACACTAAATGAGGATGAATCTAGGGTTTAGGTCTAAGATTGATATTAGGGCTAGGTATTTAAACCCTAATTCACATGTATAGGTCTAAAGACTTAGGAAACCCTGAATATGCATCATTATCACCCTAATTCTATTAAGATATTGGGATATCATTATCACTCAACAATATCAATCTATATCACAAAGTAAACATATTGAATGAAGTCAACATGTTATTCATCAAATCTAGATTTTACATGTAATGGTTTATACTCATGTATTATCTATATTTTTCAATCCAAGAATAGAATTAGGCATTGAAACTGTCTTATTTAGGTTCTAGATTTTTTTTTATCAATTTGGTATATAATATGACTACAAACGGAGCTAGCACCCATTTTTTATATTTTTTCTAAATTAAACATTAATTGACTAATCACCTCATCCCATGTCAAGAAATATCACTTTATTAATGTTATCTGGTTTGTGTCTAACCTATGGGCCGAGGCCACATCAACTCATAGTTCCATCATAGACCGATTTTGATAAAAGGTCAAAGTAATCATATATCCATGTGTGGTAAAGGATTTGGCACACACAACAAGGGCATATTATTCCAATCAACCCCAATATATCTTCATATCCATTGAAGAGCTTCCTCCCACCATGGTAGGGTTAAGTCACTAGTTGACTATTCTCTTTTAGATTTGAGGCACCAAGACAAGGACCCAATAACCTTCACAAGGCTACACCAAGTTCGACAAGCTATTGTGTGTGGGTTGCGGTGGTCTATACCCTATGGACTTGTTCATGAGGTTTGTCTCTACTACATGTTTGAAATATTATAACCATAGGAAAAGATTCAGTGTCACCCGGTAGCTTAGATGTGTTGAGGGTGTTCACATGGTGTTTTCGAGGCTTCCTTACATATCAATGAGATCTGGGGGTTAGTATGAAGCTTCTAGTCTAGGATCGAGTCTTGAATATGGTGGAGTTGGAGTTTGGGGTCCTTTTCCATAGCCTTTATGGTCTCTTAAAGCTATAAAAAAACCTCTGCCACTCATAACAAATGATTTTGTTCCAAGTAATTGATCAACATCATTAGGGTAGACCAACCCTTTGGTTTGGATCATGATGAAGTAAACCCATTTGAGGGGAGTATGGGTCAAAGAAGAAAAAGGTAATTGGAGCTTTTTTTTACTTTACCATCCTTATATGGACCAGGGTATCCGAGAGTCAAAGGCATATAAATGACGTGAAATAGACACATAATTCTCAATTGGAAATTCCTTCAATCCCTTGAGATGATCTAAAATTAAGGGTTGATTGGATCTGGTCTAACACTTTGAAGATGATGGAGTTATACATTTGTTGATCTTGTTGACTAGAGAGGAAGAGGAGTCCATGGGAGTCGTCATCTCCTTTCTGTAGAATTCAGCACAGAGAACGGTGGGGATATGAGCTCTGCTCTCACGTTCTTGCCTGAATTCCTAGTCTGGATTTGGGTGGAATCCATTCATATATCTATATTTAGTATTCCTCTTCTTTTAGATTAAACCCCTACATGGATAAATAATTGTCTAGGACACTTAATAATTCCTATTTATACCAAATTTTTGGGATTCTTTGTCCTTTTTTCTATCATCATCTCTCAGGCCAGAGAATAGGTCTAAACTAATCTAATACATACTCTAGACTTCACATTCAAGTAGTTACTACATAATCATATGATAAATTACCTAGATCATAAGATAACTTAGAATACAATGGAATTTCTCACATAATCTAATATCTTGATTATCAACCAACTTAAATTGTCATGAGTATTTATTATGAGCTCGAGATAATGAATTCCTCATTCTATAATCCAAGGACTCATATGTAAATCCAAATTAGTCCAAATGGACATGAATTGGGTTATTGGGCCTATGACTCATACCTTGGACCTCCAAAGGTTCCAGGGCCTATTGTACTGACCCCATGAGCCTTTTTTACTCATGTGTATGATCATACCATGACCCCTTGGTTCTTATGTACCTTTAAGCCTCCCTACTACAGCTGACTTATGGCTCTACCCTTCCTGGGTTCTGTTGAAATGTCATAACTTTATTTCACATTTCTCATTACTTACACCTTGTTTCATGACAAGGGTCACAAATATAAATATATTTCTATGTACCATGACCCATTCTAACCAAGGATACTTTATAACATAGATGCATGCCGCTATTTTTCCTTTCAATGTGCTAACTTCCATTTTACATTTGACTTGGAATTTATTTAACTAAATCTTTCATTTTTATGTATATATGCATCCAAGTCATTAATCCAAACACATACTCTTCTTATTTGGACTTTGTGGCAGTAGGGCCTACATACTATAAAGAGGCGAGATCACTTCCTTACTAATATTTGAAAGATAAACATCCATCTTTTCAAAAAGATAATAGATATTGAGGGATGCATGTATAATATTCCAAGTAAATAAGCATGCATCATATACATATAAAATGTCAATAGCAGCGGAAAGGAAAAGAAACTAAAGCTATTACATGGATTTCATCATTGTTCACTACATACGTTTTTCAAAACAAAAAGATGGGAAAACAAAGGATCTAGCTTTAGCAACCTAGACATCCTTCAAGCAAGTCTTGAATTTACTCCTGGTCCTATTCTCCTTGATCTTGTTCAGCACCTTGTCCAAAATCTGGGTGGTTGGGAAATCACCCAGCAAGAAGGAAAGAAAACAAGGTATGTGTCAATATGAACAAGAATAAAAGAAAGAAAATAACACAGAAGTAAAGGCTATAAGTTCATCAATAGATGAAAAGATCAAGAGTATGAGGCATAATCAAAATGCATGTTTTCCATAACATTAAAATATTAAAGGAATTACATGCATGATTAATATTGACTACATTAACTAAGTAGGGTTGAAGCACCTACTGAACCCCAACCTATAAGTAATGGGAGAAATAACACATTCTCAGTCACCTACACAAAATATATATGGGGGAGAATAACACATTCCCCATGGCAAAATAATACATGACCTATCTATGGGTGGTTGTACATAAGTACCACTACATTAGCTAAATAGTCTAATAAAATCAACATGCTAAGAGAAATTATGGCAAGTTGAAGCAGCATATATTTGAAACATGGTAGTGGGGTACAAGACCCAAGAAATAGAATATCAATACTAATTTTTGAGGCAATTTAGCAAAGGATCATGAATAGAGAAATTTGGGTTCATATAGTGCCTCATTAGGGGATTTAGGGATTAGTTTGTAAATATCCCAACTTAGGGTGTAAGAATGCACATTCCTCTTTACTGTGTTCAAATACCAAGTTAGATCACTTCTATATGTTCCAAGCTCAACTTTGGCCTATTTCAATTTATTAACATTCATTAGTACATATTGCACATTATTGCATAGAAACCCTAAGATTAGACCATTTTCACAAAACTTGGATTTTGACTCTAGAAATCTCACCATTGAACACATTAGGTTATCCTGATCAAGAAAACATATCTTTATGGTAATTTTGGAGTTATGGTGATTAAGTTGTAATTTTTATGGATTTTATGTATTAAATCATATTCCAAAAATCACTTTCGGAAAACCTTGAAATCAGATCTCAAAACATTTTTATTATATATATATCAATTTTCCAATTCCAAAACATATTTTTTTATTAATTAAGGACAAGTTGTTTAAAAGATATGAATTTTCCAAATCTTGACCAACCAGAAAATGGCATGTCAACAATTTAGTTGCAAGCGAGGAAGAGAGAGGGAGAGGGGTTGGTCCATGAATTGGTCCTCTAACAACCTATCCTAGGTCATCCCTTACCCTAGGAGGGATGTATCAATCATTTCATGTTCATCTAGAGCTAGTAAAAAAGTATAGAGCATCAAAGAAATGAAACCTTAAACAAGAACACCATCTAAAGGTGGAGATCATCATTTACGCATAAGAATATGAACTAACAAGCTTATAATAAGTAATAAATGTGGATAAAGTTATATAAAATGCCTCTAGGAAGAAGATCAGATCCCAATCAATAGGAAACTCGAGCAAGATGGTTGGTAACTCCAAGCACAAGCTCCAAACTCGAGCAAGAATCACCTTCTTCTCCAAGGATACAAACCCCAAGCAAGAAAGCATGGAAAGAAGAGTTTTTGAGCTTAATATGGAGTTACACCATGTAATACCAAGGTTCTAACCTAGAGGAAGGCGGAAGGAAGAAGAACAATAGGAAAAATAGAGGAGAAGGGGAAGAAACCTACTTGCCTTGGTTGGAAACTCCAAAAGGTGACTTTAGAAACCCTAGATGAGCTTAGATGAAACCTTAGACTACCTTCTTCACCAAGATGGCATCTTATTCTACCTTTGGATAGCTCCTCTATGGCCACATATAGATAGGAAGAAGTTATAAGTAGGAGGGAGGTGATATGGATCAAATAATTTAGTTGGGAGGTAAGGAAGGAGTATATAAAGCTTTATGGTTAAGGAAGAAGCAAGGCATGAGGTGTCCAAGCTACTTTCCATGTGTCCATGTCTAAGGGTGACCATGGTCATACAAGCCTTTATGGATAAGGAAGAATCAAAACATGAGGTGTCAAGTTACTTTTCATGTGTCCATGGCTAAGGGTGCCCATGGACATGCAAGCCTTTATGGATAAGGAAGGAGTCAAGCATGAGGTATCCATGGAGCTTTCAATGTGTCCATAGCCTAGAGCTTCTATGGCCATGTAAACAGTTGTTCCACATCTCCTAGAGACTTCTTAGCTGTTAATTTTTAGATCTAGAGGCCCACCGTTGACCTCTAAACATAGAAACCACCCCATCGATTCATAACTCCTAAATATAAGCTCATCCATAAAGGGGGGAATCCCTAAAATGCCCTTGAAGAGAAACACCTCCAAACCAAGTTACAACTAGGCACCCCGTGGGCCAAAAAACTCGATAATGATAAGGAAACATCTAAGTATCATAAGGCATGTGACATTTTGAAAAGAAAATCTCCTAATTGGGTAAATTGCAAAAAAGTCCATAATGTGAATAAAAATTGCATAACTTGCAGAAACAACATCCAAACTGGACCAAACTTCAAAGTTAAGCTTATCTCATGTTTCCAAAACACCTCACAAGGTTATATTAAGGTTTAAAGTACTAAATTATGGTAGTTAATATTTTTCAACACATTAAGCAAGGTTTGGGGCCTTACACTTCTAGAATGAATTTATTTACCATTGTTCCACTTAAGTGGTGATTTTGCATTTTAGATCCTAAAGTAAGCTTTCACTGAGATATTTGTGCATAAAACCTTACATTGGTATAATTATTGAACAAATGTTCACCAAACCACTATAAATTCCACTTATTCGTCAACAAGGACATAAAGGATAGAAATGAGAAGAAAACTTAGGAAAAAGGGTTACATGGAGATTACATTCAGAATTCACTATGTTACACATACCTTAGATGTACCATTATTACGTTCCTTTCAATGTACCTTAGTTTCCTTTACATATATACCCTAGGATTCCTCTCAGTAAGGTTTTCACATTTATATATGTATTAACTATATTTCAACTATTAAAGACAACTTATTCAGACTATAAATGATTGCATGCCTTGCACCCATATCAACCCATCATATCCCACCTATTTAAGTTTAAGTCCTTTTAGGACGTCCAAGGTTGCCTAAGATTTTTAAAACCAAACACCATGTTTCTCAACTCATCCTTCCATAGAGTTCCTAATCTATGGTGTATAGGATTTCAATAGGAGGTTAGGCTTTCGAGTCACAACCTTGAAAGTGATTTAAGGGTCTTATATATTTACTTATGTAGTTTTGATTTCCTAAATATCATGTATACAAAAAACCCTATGCATGTATCATGGATGCATGCCTGCTTGTACCCTATGTAGTTGTGTGCATGGGAAAAACTATTGATATCTAATTCATGGTGCCCAAACTGATTTAGAAAAATTCATTTGTAATTATATTTCATTTATACTCATTTAGGTTGGTTGGGTAGGGGTTCTATTTTCCTTCATTCTTTGTGAGTATACCACAAATTACTACTTTTTATTAGGATTGATGGTTAACCTTTTTTCCATAGGGTTTTATTTCTCCTTTAACCCACTTAGGTTTTCATAACCTACTTGATTCTCCCAACTAAAATCCTACATGGACGATCGCGGTACCCGAACCATCCCTGGGTCTTTCTAGGGTTTACTCTCACTAGAGACACATAAATTTCATGTCACATTCTTCAACTATTTCTCTAATTAACTTTACATGTACCTTAATTAGCGGAGATGCCTTAATCCTACTTCTTTCTAAAACCCTAACTTAAGATGAGACGGGAAGTTAATTCAAGGGTTAGAAAAGAAAATAGATGAGAAGAGGATGGGAGTAGAGGTATTTTACTTTAGGGAAAAAACCTCAGACTTTGGCCAGGTGAGATTCATAGGGGATCGGGAGTCATCATTAATGAACTAGTGGTGCAGAGGAAAAGTTTGCCAGTCCTCAATTGTGTTCTAGACACCATTGTCTTTGAAAGATTCCATAATCATTCTTTTATGCCTGTGAAAAACAAATGAAAATATAAATTATTACAAGTTATTTTATAAGTCTGAGCTTAGATATGAATTGTTACAACCCCCTCCCCCAGTTACCCATCGTTGAAGGCTGATCATAGGGACTAGGATCATGATATCATTTTTTTAGGGTCTAGACTTAAAAGTAACAAATAATTTCACAATTTGAATGCTAAAAGATATTGCTAATTTCTCCTCAAATGAGTTTGTCTAATTTATCAATATTGAGATACTACATGAGAGTGACATTATAACTATATAGGAATAAGGTATCATAAATTACTAACTAACTAATACATTGTGAAATATATTTTATGAACCTAATTATATTCATATGAATATCCAAGTCATCATATATTCATGTAAGCTATCCACCTAAAATGGTGACAAACAAAGCATGGAATGGTATATTTCTATACCATGTATGCGGGTGCATAAAATAAAGTGAATGTGCACACATATTAAAAATTCAAATAATTGTACATATGAACTTATATATTCATTCAGATAAACTAACACAAGCTTATCATGTCACCTTGGGTGTAATCACCTTTATTTCAATCATCGAACTTTTGTGAACTATCCCTTGGTAGTTTTAACTCAGGGTTCATGATATCTTAGTTTTCCTTATGTGCTACGCATAAGCCTTATATATTGACTTGGAACTAAATAAACATCCAAGTAGTTTATTCATAGAATCAATCATCAAGAAACCATAAAGAATCCTCAAACGTCAATATAAACTAGCATAAATTAACCACATACCTTCAATTAAGTACACATCCATATTGTATTTGTACTTCAAGTATATGATCCAACCAACCAAGCATATTGTAATACAAGAAATAACATGATATGAATGTATGCATAACCTTAAAGTGTCAGCATTGTATCATTATGACATTGGATGGGGGCTGATTCTAGGGTTTAGGTCTAGGGTTGGTATTATGCTTAGGTCTCAAAACCTTAATTCACATGTATAGGTCTAAAGCCATAGAACACCCTAAATATACATCATTATGATTTTGGGATATCAATATTAATCAATAATATTAGTCTATGTCACAAAGTAAACATTTTCAATGAATTCAACATATTATTCATCATATCTAGAGTTTACATGTTATAATCACCTTATAATCATGTATGAGCTATACTTTTTGAAGCACAATCAACATTCCACATTGAAATCATTTTCTTTCCATTCTACATATTATTTCAATCAATATTTTATATCAGTACAAACAATTAGATCTAGCATTCATTTTCTATATTTATTCAAAATTAAACATTAACTAGCCAATCATATCGCACCATGTTAGCAAAATATCACTTTATCTATACTGGGCTCGGTGACAAATCTGGCCTATGGGATGAGGCCACATCAGAGTAGAGTTCCAACACGGTCGGGGTTTGATAAAAGTTCAAAGGATCAGTCTACGTGTGTGTGGTGAATGAATTTCCATGCACACCAAGTACATATTAGTCCAATTAACCCCAAGATTGCTTTGTCTACACTGAAACAGATTCCTCCCACCATGATAGGGTCAACTCATCAATTGACTATGCTTTTCTAGCTTTTAGGCACCAAGGTAAGGACCCAAGCACCTTCATAGGGATATGTTGAGTTTGGCAAGCTACTAGGTGTGGGTTGTAGTGGTATGTACCCTATGTACATGGTTGCAAGGTTTGGCTCTCATATATGTTTGAAAGTTTGTAACTAAGGGAAATACTTAATGTCACATGGTATCTTAGATGCGTCGGGGGTTCTCACATGGTGCCGTCAAGGCTTCTTTGCATCTTGGCAAGGTTTAGGTGTTAGTTTGGAGCTTCTAATCTAAGACCGAATATTGCAAATGGGGGAGGTGGAGTTTGTGTTCCGTTTCTAGGAACTTCAAGGTCTCTTAAAGCCATTTTCCACTCCCCACAAATGCTTCTATTCCAACCAATTGATCTATAGCATTGGGGTCAACCAACTCTATGGTTTGGATCCCAATAAAGCAAACTCAGTTGAGGGGAGTATAGGGTGAAGGAGAAAGGGAAAATTGGTACATTTTTCTCGCTTTGCCATGTACCCTAGTGGTCTTCCCATCCTTATATAAGTTCTCTTCTAGATTCCAAGGAATAGAAAAATAGGTGAAACTGACACATAATCTACAATTGGGGATTTCTTCAATCCTTCAAGGTAATGCAAAATTAGGGGTTGGTTTGATTTGGTTCCACCTCCCGAAGTTAATGGAATTGGAACTTGATGACCATATTGACTATAGAGGGAGAGGAGTACAAGTGAGTCATGGTATACTTTCTGTAGAGTCTACTCTAGAGACCTAGCAGGTGAGATGATATCCCCACTCACATTCTAGCTTGTATCTAGAGTCTGAACATGGGTTGACTCCCTCAATATTGTTTCTCACCATTCCTCTTCTTTTTGATAGGACCCCTATATGGATAAATAATTATCTAGGGCGCCATTGCATTACTCCTATGTATCCCAAATTGTAGGAATGTCTTCCTTTTGCTATTATCCTCCTTAGGCTAGAGATTAGGCCTAAACTAATCCATTGCTTTCTCTAAACTCGCCACTTAATTAATTACTAGATAAGTTTTAATTCATTAACTAAAACACAAGATTACTTATAATTCTATGGAATTTCTCCCATAATCTAATATCTCAATTATCAACTAAGTAAAATTATAATGAGTGGTGATCATGAGCTTGAGATACTCAATTCCTTATTTTGTATTCCAAGGACCCATTTGTAAACCCTGATTAGTCTAAATGGGCTTAAATTTGGTTCCAAGGCCCATGGCTCATACCATGGGCCTCCAAATACTAGTACACATTTGACCTATAGTGTCACTTTCCTTAGCATTGGCTTTTACTGGAAATCAATGCTACATGCCTATAACGTCGGTTAGTATAACACAAAAACATCACTACTGGTCAAGTCTTGCTGATTATGAAAAAACAGGGGTACCACTTTTATTATAACCTCGGTTTCTTTGTGACGAACCCACGTCTAAGATAGCTAGGAAAAATCTATTTTTAGAGGAAAAGTTTGATATATGCCTATAACATCAGTTTTAATAAACTGAAGAAAAAAAGTCCTTCTACAAAATAAGTTTTGCCTCCAAAAAGACTCTATCATTGGTTTCACTCCAACAAAACTGATGTCATAGATCATGCATATCATGACAAATTTTACCTCAAAAAATTTGTGGTGTCAGCTTTTTTTGTAAAAGAACTAACAACATAGGTTTCCCACCCACTGCCCCACAAAAAAATTATGTCGTTGGTTCTTTTTTATAAATCAAAGACACATGTCTTAGAGAGGTTGGTATTTTTTTAACATTGATAATTACATATGTTGTCTGTTTTGTGGTGGACAACCGAGGACAGAGAGTGGCCTGTGGAGTTGGATTTTGCTAGAAACCAGCGACGAAAGTCTTGGTGAGGTTGGCATTTTTTGTAAGAGATAAGTGCATGTGGTGTCAGTTTTTGGTGGATAACTAATGACACACAAGGCTTAGCGGGATTGGAGTTTTTTAGTAGGGAAAGTACATATGGTGTTGGTTTTTTGGAAGATAACCGATGACATAGGTTGAACTGTGTCGTCGGTTTTTTCTACAACTGACAACTAAAGTATTAGGCATTAGTTTTTGCTAACAACCAAAGACTAAGTCCACTTAATAGCACATGTTAAAATTCATTTTTTCCCCATTCTCTTTTTCATCACCCCAGATCCCTATCTAGTTCTGGCAATCTTTCTTTTGTGAGTTCTATTTTTGTTTCCACTATAGTTTCTTCTAGAGTTGTGGTCATTTTCTGTTGTAGCTACCATCATAGCTACTACCATTTTCCATTATAGCTGTCGTTGTCATCCTCCATCTCTACCACTGACCAATAGTGCTCCAGCTACTGTTGTCGAGCAGTGGTGTCAGCCACCACTAACTAGTGCTTCTCTAGTCATAGCTTCCATTGTCATCGTCTATCTCTATCACTCTACTGCAGCTGTAGCCCTACTGTCGCCAAGCCTACTATCACTGGATTTGCTTCTGGGTTGCTAACATCATTGTTGTTGTCGTTCCATTTGGCACTTCTACTGTCATTGTTGTTGATGCCTCCCTTGCATGTTTGCCTCTGGCCCTACAACTATTGCCACTGCTCGCACCCTCTCCTTCTTACTTGTAACTATTTCTCATGTCAAGAAGGTCCTTCTTCTCTTTCTCTCTTTGTATGCTTCCATTATTTGTTGAGTGCATTATTTTATAATTGATCTTTGAGTGCATTATTGTATAATTACTTAATAAAATTAACATGAGTTACACATTGATATGAAGTTTACCTAAATTGATATCAACTAAATGATGAAATATAAATAGGGATTTAATTTGAAAATTGAAGAAATCATACATGTATAGTTCGAAGTCATGTATAACTGCTTATATAGTTTGGTGTATTATTTAATTTGAATGTTGTATGGATAAATAATAATACCTAAGAATTAATCAAACTTATTGATGTGAATAACCTAAATTGGCTTGATTTAGACTATTTTTTTATTTACCTAAATTCTAGACCATATATCCTTATTTAGACATATATCTTGTTGGCCTAGAAACTCGAACGAGATTTACTCATAAAGAATAAATATTGGATAGTCCTCCGTTTGGGATTGCTCTTGAACACTTTGTCTCACTTAGTATGTAAGGGTATAATGTGTATTTGATTTTCAAGATGTTTCCTCAACACTTTCCTATTTTTTTCTCTAAGTACATATGTAGGTGGGTATTTTCCCATCTACATTAGTGTACTTGAAGAATTGTGGGGGAATTTCACTGAGATACCATTGAAAATTGAATACACATTATACACTTACTAGTGAGATTAGGAGTTCAATAATAAGATAGGTGGTATACGTTCATTACTAAATCATTAACCCTAATATGTAAACCCTAAATCCTAAACCGTAAACGATAAACCCTAATATCTAAACCCTAACCTCCAAATCCTAATCTTTAAATACTTGATTTGATACTCATTTTCTCTATGACCATAGAATGGATTGATCATGGATGTCCATTTCAAATTGGTACACTTTGGAGTTTAAAACTAGTCTTTATTAGTTTGTAGGATTTGTAGAGAAACATAGGAAACAACCTCGAGATATGTTCTATTGTTCATATACAAATTGTAGTAACAACTTGAAAGTTGACATTGTTGATGAAATCAAAAGTCATGTCATGCGCAACGGGATTATACAAGGATATATAGAGTGGTATTGGCATGGTGAGATTCCTAATTTGATATTAGTAGATGTTGATAGCGGTACTTGTGTTGAAGAAGAAATTGTCAACGATGATGTAGATGTGAACAAACTGATTCCAATAGATGTGGTTGATGCTAGATAGTTATAGGGTGAATCTTACTGATATACCTTCCTTATTTAGAAATATTGTGCATGATGTTAAGGGATTGATATACTTAGAGTACTAAGTTTATGAAGTTGTGCATTGTGTTGAGATTGTATACTCTAATGGCTAATAGTAGACAGAGTGACAAAAGTTTCACGTCTTTGTTGTCTTTGTTATCTCTATTGAAAGAAATTCTTCTTGAAGTCTATGAGCTCCAATCTCAACATATGAATCAAACAAAATGTTGCGCCCAATGGGAATGGGGCTAAGAATATGCATGCATGCTCGAATGACTGTGTTTTTCAAAAGGACTATATCGATTTGAAAGATTGACCAAAATGTGGGGTGTGAAGGTACAAAATGACAACTTTGGGTAAGGACAAAATTGGCTCTCTTGCCAAGGTGATGTGGTATCCACCTATAATACCACAGTTTCAATGCTTGTTTGCCAATAACATCGATGCACAAAATTTATCTCGACATGTACAAGCAAAGAAAAATAATGATGTGATCCTACAACATGTGCCTAATTCCCCATAATGGAAGAAATTTGATTCATTGTACCTTGAATTTGGTATACAAGTTAGAAATCTAAGACTTGGGATATGTACTAATGGGATGAATCCATATGTCACATTAAGCATCCAACATAGCAGTTGACATGATATGATTGTTATATACAATCTCCTCCCTGGTTGTGTATGGAAAATAAGTATGTCGTGTTGTCCTTATTGATATTGGGTGCCAAACAACTTAGAAATGATATTTATATTTTCTTGAACCTATGATTGATGACTTAAAGAAACTGTGGGGAGAAGGTGTGATGACCTTTGATGCTTCATATAGAGAGACATTTTCTTTGCAGGCGATGTTGTTTTGCACTATTAATGATGTTCCAGCATATGGTTTTTGTCTGGATATAACAAAAAAGGATCCAAAGCATGCCCTATATGTGAGGAGAACATTAATTCAATACGACTAAAACATGGAGGCAAGACTGTAACCTTGGTTACCGAAGGTTTCTTCCAAAAGTGCATCCTTATACCGAAGGTTGCACAAAGCATCCAATAGATCCTATAGATGAAGAAGAGTACTATGACAAGTATGATGACTCCAATCCATTCTTAGTTGGCCTGCAAACACCAAATGTTGAAGCTAACACTGAGTTATATACATGTGGAGATCACACAAAAGAAATATTAATTGTTAAAATATTCAATCAATACTAGAGGCGTGTTTTTTATTTTTTTAATGTTAGATGTGCATTTTACATTCTTTTGAAATAGTTATATATGTTTCATATGTGACATGTACATTTACATTTATTGTCGTTGATGTTTCATTCTTTGAACTATTTTTAATATGACATTTTTAGATGGTGTCTGACCGTGAGGATGAGCACCATGTTGTGTAAGTTGTATTGTTTTATTACATAGAAGTGCATTTTACATTCTCTATCAGAATTATTACATAGATGTACATTTTACATTCTATATCACTTATTTGTGTATCTTGACAATTTTAGGATAAACATCTTGAGGATGTGCACCCTGAGGATCTTGTTGGCTTTGTGGAGGAACAACATGATCATGCACGTAGAAGATGCATCACCATGATGAACAAGTTAGTAGCACAAAGGGTAAGGGACTAAAGTTGGATGTTGACTTTGATAATGTAGGAAGTCCTATTCGAAAGAATCACAATACTTTAACACAATATTATGGGGTAATTACTTGCAACAAGGAGATAACAATAGAATTTTGGCATAAAGTTGATCCTTCTTCAGAAGACTACATCTGGAAGGATTTATATGTGAGATATTCTTATTTTTAAAGATATTCACAATTTGATTTCTATGGATTGTCATTAAGTATATGAAATCTTGTAAAACATCTTTGGCCTTGATGACAAAATACATCCTAAAAAGGTGACGTAACATTATGGGAGGCTATTAAAGAATTATAGGACAAATATGACAAGAGAATATATAATGAGCAATAAGAAGAGGAAGTCCACCACTAAGCAATGGGACTATCCTGTCCCAAAGGTGTGGGAAGTGTTTTTTTCTTCAAGACAAACAAATGAAGTCAAGGTATTAATCATCTTTATTTGTACATATATTCTTATGATTAATCAAATGAATTCAATGTATTAATTAATGTATTATGTTTTTAAAATGTATTCTTATTATTTCAATGTATTACATATTTAACATATGGTTTGTATTAACTGGGCTTTACATGTTGCTCAAAAGAAAGGCATACAAAACATGTGCATGACCAGAACTTGAGTCCAGGTGGCTACACAATGTAGAGGCAAAAGAGGCTGGTATTCTTTTGAGCAACCTACTCTTGGGTCTGCTGAGTCTTCTACTACTCTTGCACCCTTACTTTTTCATGAGGAGTGGTAGTTGTGAGGACAAACTGATCTGGAGAAATACCCAACCTACCAACTATTGAGGTGGCTGCAAAAATGGTAAAATTCAACTCCCATAGTGCATGTTCATTTTTTATATTGATTGTTATGTTTTACTCACTAATTACTATTGATGATGATTAGAGGGAGCTCCACGAGTAAAGAAAAGAAGGTGAGTTCATCCCTAAGGACCAAAGGGATGAATTGATGATTTCTCTAGGGTACTCCAAAGTATCTTGTCTGTTTTAGGGCCTCTAGAGCTGGGTGAGTCTTACCCACCCCTTCCAGGTGACATGATTTCATGGTGCTCCAGTGCCTGTCGATGCGGTTCATGTGTTTATTAGGCTTGTCTACGATGCTTGAAAATAGACACCACTGCCACATGCCCACCCTAACCATGAGACAATAGGTTATGCAACATGGATGCATGGCCCAAAGCGGGAGTTACATATATGATGTATGCTAAATTTTCATTGCATTTGTATTTTTGATTCTTTTCTACTTATGTATACAATTGACAACTGATATGAGAATACACACACACACACACACACACACACATATATATATATATATATATATATATATATATATATATATATATATATGTAGGTCATAGCACCTAAGAACCCCCCTACAGTTCGCCCTCTACTTCCTCCTCTAGATATTCAAATACCTACTTGGATTGTGAAGGACCTATTCAACTTTCTAGGTCCTAAGTGTTGGGGGTTGGCACTATGGCTAAGAGACTTAGAAGAATGATCGACTATGATGGCCCATATTATGGAGGATGCTGCAAGTCAAGCTCATGATACTAGTGTAGTCTTGCAAGATACTATGGAGTAGTTTACTTATGCTTGGTTGAATACAACTGTTATAGGACTTTGGATATCATGAAATCTTGTGACGAAATACCTCATTCTATATATTTTGATTTGTTTTCTTATATATCAATGCATACATATATATATTTCAGCTACTTATATAGGTGTGTGGAGAGTTTGCACTAAATTTGTGAGTGATTACTGGTCTAGCACATTTAAATATTTTGATAATATGAGAAAGAGCATGATTATATCTCCTTTCAATGTTGGGTAAGTTCCAGACATTTTGCTTATAATTTGGACTTATGAATGGCATTTCATTGTGGATTTTGAGTTTTCTTTTGTTTGCCTTCTTTTTGCTCAGTAATAATCATTGGGTATTATTTGTAATTATCCCCAAGATGCTAATATGTATTATCTAGATCCTTCGAGTGACAAAGTAGACAATGGGGGACACACAATGGAAAAGGAATTATTTATGCGAGTACATTTTTACATCCATAAACATATATTAATGTTTGTATTACTAATTACATGACTATTTACTAATTTAATTAAATGTGTTACTTTAATTTTTAAGGCTATAAAAGAATACAAAAAGGCTGGAGGAAAGGTATATAAGAAAAATAGCTTATTAAGTTGGAAGAATGTTGAGGTAGTTTTTTAACTCCAATGCATATATATATGCCAATTATATATTCTTACTTTTATGTTTTAACATTTTACATAATTGTAAATTTATAGTGCCATGTACAAGAAAATGGATGGGCATACAAATACTACATGATGTGGTATATGGACTTGATTTTCAGACATGAGGTACTAGATATCCATTGTATACAAAAGGTAATGTATATAGTCTTGATCATCATAAGTAAATAGTCTCATTTGATAATATAAAAAAAATCAAATCAAACTCTTGAATTATGTCATTCTCTTTATAGTTGTTTGGCATGATAGAGCCCTATAGAAAAGAAGAGAAGATGAAGAATGGGCACACGTCTTCATTAAGGAAGTCAACTTTGAATGTGATTGGGATAAAATATGAGTTTTATAAACCCTGATGTCATTATTTCTATATACATGTGGTGGTTATGACCTTTTTCAACTTTAAATTTGATGCAAGTGAACATTGGTGCATATATGCATGTGTGTGAATAAATGTGTATATATGAATGTGAGTTACATTTGTAAATGTAATGAGAACGGAGTTGGAGAATAGATCTTGTATGTGTGTTTGTTGAACTGTGTATGTGCATGAGAATGGAATTCAGTGTCGAAGAGAATGGAATTGAAGACGGAAAATGTGTGTGGGTGGATGAATTGTGTGTATGTGTTTGTTATTGCAGGTTTTTCATGTGTGTTGTCCTATTGTTAAGTTGAAGACAGAATGGTACCTGGAGTTCTAATGAACTACATGTTCCGCATCATGCTAAATATCATGTCTATAGACCTGCTATAAAAACATACATGTAGCATCGATTGTTACAAAAAGTCGATGTTGTAGATATTTGTCATCGGTTTCTTTAGAAAACTGATGCTATAGAACAACTGCCCCGTCGATTTTCTCACTAAATTGACAACACAACTATTCTAAAATGGTTGTGTTGCCCAACACGATCGTGCTATTAGCTGGATTATAACGTCTAATTTTACAAGAAACTGACAACATAGTCAGTCTACAATGTTGGTGTCCTTTAGATAACTGACGACGTATCTTTGGAATTCTTAAAAGGGAAAAGTACATATTGTGTCAGTTTTGATTATGTTAACTGACAACAAAGGGTTGAATGTAGTGTCAGTTCTTTTTCAGAAACCAATGACACAAAGAGATACCATGACATTGATGTCATTCTGAGTCGTTGGTTTTTGTTTCTATAGAAACCGATGCTGGACCTATGTCGTCAGTTTTTCCTTTTCCCCAAAATTGACGCAAAAGGTCCTTATCTATAGTGTCGTCCAATGGGTGTCTGTACAAAATCGACATTATAGGGCTATTATAACTGACATTAAAGGTGATATATGTACTGGTGAAAGGGTCGAAAAGCTTAATTATATTCCTAATCAAGACTTGAACCATTATAATATCTCAATTGAAGCCTTATTTGATATATTTTCCCAATAGTAATCTACTTAATATGTAGACCTAAACTTGTTCCAGGGTTCAAATTCATCAACTATAGTCATACTATATCATTTATTACTCACATTTGATTCCCACATATAGTCTTGAATAAATCTAAAATTCCCAAATCTCAAGGATGTTGCACCATGTTTCCCACCTTTTTTTAGTTTGTAACACCATGTGTCGCATCCACAAAATCAAGAAGTTCTATTGTGATGCCCAAGATCCTTAAGAAACTTCAAGCAAGAACAATGCTATTGAGCCACCATTCTTTAATGCTCTAGAAGACTTCTCCATCAAGAGGAAACAAAAGCAAAATGTTAACATCTTTAAATTTTTACACAAGTGAAGGTAAACATCCCATTGCCTTGTACGATCAAGAAAATTCCAAACAATGTCTGATTCCTTAAGTATGATTGTACCTTCAAGAGGAAGATTGTGGGGAGGCTGCCCAAGAAGATCAAGCGTACTATAAAAAATGAGCTCCATATTCGACTGCCCTTTCCCTCAAAAGAGGGGTGACATGGGGATTCCTCTTATCCCTTTCTATATTGCTGACCACCTCATTGATCGCTCCTTGCTTGGTCTTGGGTCTACTTTCAATATCGTGCCCTATGATGACCATACAAAGCTTGGGTAGAGCAAGTTAAAGTCATTCAATTGTATTTTACAACTCACAGATAGATCCGCCAAGATAGAAATGGCATGGAAAGAACATTTTGTTGATGTTGGACAAGGAGATGCAAGTGGTGTTCTTGACTAATTTCATTTTCCTAGACATGGAGCCTAAGGATGAGTTGATACCTATCATCTTAGGAAGACAATTTATTATCTACAACCAATGTAGAGTTCAAAGTGTGTATTGGTACCTTAATGGTCTCCTTCTTGAATAGGAAGATAAAAATATATATGTTCACTTTTGCCAAATGATAGGATTTTTTTTATGAATTATGCCACTATGAGATCCCATATGATGACAAGAAAGTGGGGAAGGTTGAAGAGAATTATTTGGGAAGTTTGCACAACCCTTGGTGTGAAGACCACATTTTAAAGACCCTTGAGAGGATTGCCTACTTTGAGGAAGGGAATGTCTTATTTGCAAATTTTTATGACAGAAGAAGTTTGTCCTGGCTAAAGGCACTAAACACAATGCTTGTGGAGACAACCCACCATGGTTTAAGTACTTTTTCACTCAAAATCTCTTTTTGTTGTAGTTTAGTTTTTACACTTCCAAGAAACACACACACTATACTTTATGGTTTTTCTATTTGTGAATAATGTTAGAACAAATACATAGATGTACCACAAAGTGTGTAAGCAAATGAGAATATCAAAATTGAGAAAAAAATATGAATTGTATTTAAAAATCTATAAGAAAGCAACCACCATGATCATTTCACACACCACAGTTGCAGTGTTAGCAAGCCAAAATAGTTTTTCTCCACAAAATGGTCATTCTGGCTCTGCCCTTCCCAATTGAAGCCACATTGATACCCCCTCCTCTTGAAGATTGGCCACTATAGATCTATGCTCGTCACCCTATCATTCTAAGCTTTATTTCAAGTTGGGGTCGGTGTGTCTTAAAAGATTAGGGTGTTAGGGAGACAATCCCTTATTTTGATTCATGTTCCTTGTTCTAACTTTTTGTTGAATATCCTTTGTTGCTTGTCCATCCATACTTTCTTGTTGCAACTTGCAAAATTGCATTTCATGTCTTTGTCTTTTCATTTTTCATAATCCATCAAAAATTGTGAACCATTCGTCATGCCACTATCTGCCTTGCATTGCATGTAGGTTTTTTTTCTTCTGTGTGTGATTAGCTAGGTTTAGATTCAATCCTATTTATTACTTTTTAACTTAGATATTATTGTGAATAGGGACATGTTCACCATTTTTTCAAACTTTTCCCTAAACTTGAAATTTCTTGTTCCAACAATTTGTTCTAGCTTAATTTCTACCTTTTTCAATTGAAAATTATGATTGTGTGACCTTTTATGAATGTGACTCACAGCCCCCCCTTCATATGGTAGTTTGACTAATAAATTTATATGCTTGATTATATACATATTTTCACTTCTCATGGAATGTTTGGCTAAGTATCAAGCCAAGCAAGCTGTAGATTTAGGCTTTTTTATCATGGCTTGTGAAAAGAACGTGGTTGATCCAATGTATTTAATTATGGTTTGCTTTTGATTGTGAAGTTTGCGGGACTATTTCGCATGTAGGAAACTCTTTTGGGAAAATGTATGTTTTCTAACCCCTTTTTAATCCAATGTTCTTCTACCACTTCTCACGTCACAACCTCATGAAAGGATGCCAAAATAACACATATCAAGCCTTGTCCACCCTTCAAAAGCTTGGGGTGGCCAATTATTCACCTCCATACTTATTCCTACAACTATATGTCCTAAATACAACATTGGGCAAGACAAAAAGAAAGAATGCAAAAAGAAAATAAAATATGATCCTATTTAATAACATCTAATAAAGAAAGAGGAGTACTCCTGTGCAATAACACTTTGTCCTCCATCCATGACCCTTTCTTTTAATTGCATTCCTATGGACTAGATAAGATTAATCCCACCCTTCCATTCCCTAACATAGACTATTGGGTTGTTGAGTGTAGATTGAACACTGGAAGAGAATGCATGCAAATGAAAACCATTTTCTCAATGATTTGGGGTGGATGTTTGAAAATGAAACAGTTATACCCGGAGCATTGTTAATGCCATATAACTTGCATAAGTCGTGATGCCCTATATGGGAAATCTATTTTCTATATTGGAAATGCACTTATGGATTGCTTTTGCATGTTTTTGTAGGTACTTTGGCACATAATGGTGGAAGGGAGAGAAGGAATATCCTAGAGATTCAACAACCATGGAGGAGTATAAATAAGTCCTAAAGCTACCATGTCCTACCCAAAAGTGTCCAAGGAGAGGAATGAAGCAAAAAAAAACTTGAAATACACTTGGAAGACTAAAGTGCAAAGAAAAAAACCCTAGAATGATTGTAGTAAACTAGCATGTCCGTGCTATTAAGGAGAATATCACAATGTTAATCAACCTCGAGACAACCTTCCCACCACGACCATTCTCGCCACCACGTACCAACTTCTAAGACTCCAACAAGACTATTCTCCACAAATTGTCCATGTTATCAAGCTTCTTAGATCCTCCTTTACCTCTGCCACCATGGTCACAGTGGATGACCGTTCACACCACCAAATACGTGTTGGTAAGTATGCCCACAGAGCCAATCATATGATGATTGGAATGTGGCATTAAATACTTGATTTGATAATAATATAAAGGTAATTTTTTCCATGATGTTTGTCTCAGTCATGATATGATGACACAAACGTAGTATATGTCTAAAGAATGATATTACTCAATAATGTATGTCTTCAAGTACGTGACTTAAACAATGAGATCATACAGATGCTAAGAGTACATACATTCTTGTTTATCCCTAGTGAGATATTATTGTGGAAGAAAAATCGACAATAGTAATACATAAGATAAGAGTGTGTGTTGACTAATGACAGAGTCTCATTAGTCATGATATGTGAAATCAAGTCAAGCACACAAGTGCATGTTATAGAACAGTGTATCGGACAAACCCACAATGAGAATGATACATGGAGACCATGGAATGGTAGTTAAAATAAGCTCTTATAGTGAAAGTGGTGATTGTGGTTCTTAGACCTGAAGTCACTATATTCATCACATGTCATTCATGTACTTTGACATCATCCACCGTGATCCTGAATAAGGGTTGCCATAAAGGTGGTTCTCGGGTGCACTGTGACACATGGGCATTGAGTGTGAGTGATATAGGTGGAATTTGTCCCTCCTATGGGAGATTGATATACAAGGCCTCTTGATAAGCAAGAATGATAAATGTATGGTCATACTCATGTGATTCAATATATGATATGTGAACTCATATGCATCTCAGACAATATGCTCTACTTCAAGGAACAAGGATTGAACGTTGAGAGGATGACAATTCCATGCCTCGAGTTTAATCCAGATATTAAAGACAAAGGAACTATACGATCACGATAATATTGATCATGGATTGTAGGTTGAATTTGTTCTCCAACTTTCCGAATTACTTGGGTAACAATGATGTATGACTAGGCACCACTCTTTGCTTGTGATGTCATAATTGGTTATGGACCTTCACTGCCAACATAACCTATAGGGTCACACACATAGGATACACTTGGATTAAAGGATTATATTCATGAATGATGTTTAGATTGAATACTAAAGGTGTTTAGGTGTTCAATTAAACAAAATATCAACCAACTAGACTCAGAACCATAAAGTTCAAATGTTGAACTGATTTGTTGGAGTGTTAGGTTGATTGAAAATTGAATTGGCTGATTTCTACATGAGTCAGGACACCAACCGATCGGTTCACTGGGTGAACCGATTGGCTCATGGTTGGTGAGGGGAGTGGTTCACCTAGTGAACCGATCATCTTAGTTAGGCCAACTGAAGCTCCTGGTGATTTTCCCGATTAATGAGAATAGTTAACAGTTTCACTTATTTAATTTGATTGGTACAAGGATTAATATTGGAAACTAATTAGAAATGAATTGTGAATTCAATTGTGATTGGTAGACACTGTGAAATGATCGGCTCACTATGCCATCCGATCGGTTCACCAGTGAACTGATTGGTTCACCTATCATAGGATGTGAATTTCATGGAAATTCCAGACCCTTATATTCCCACACAGACTGGGAACCCAGATCCTAACCCCTCCTATAAATAGAGGGGTACTGGGGGCTTCCCAAGACACACAATTGAGAATCAGTTGCTCTGACACTTGTTGTCCTCTCTGGTTGTGGTAACCAATAGAGAGCCTGAGCAAGTCCTACCCGTTAAAGGGAGGGACAATGAGGGAGAGAACAACTGAGAACAATTGTGGGAGAGCATGTCAATGACTAGTACGCTGACAGAAAATGACAACTCCTATATGTTGGCTCTGGTAGCACAACGTGGAGTTCTCAGTGGTCTGCATGGTCTTCTCTAGAGGTGGGAGACTTCTATCGCTAGGAGAACTCCATCAACTGCATCCATGGTGGTCAGACCAAGAGGCTGGTGGAGACGATCATTCGAGTGTTGCTACTGTAAAGGAGTGTGATACTTCTCGAAGAAGAAGAAGCATGATGCTACTGTAAGGGTAATGTCATTGGACTTGCTCCAATACCAGGTATAACCTTGTAAACCTTCCTTCTTAGATACATTCTTATTGACGGGATCTTGTTGTCCAGGAGAATTAGGCTTTAAATTTTGTTTTACTGCCTTATCTGTCGCCCCGATTTCCCTACAAGATGTGCTTCCAAGACTCCAGAAAGACTATTCTCCATAGAATATCCATGCCATCAAGCTTCTTAGACCCTCCTCCTACCTATGCCAAAACAGTTGTGGTATCCACTGTGATTGTTCTCAACCGTGCAACTCCACCTCATTTCAACCAACAATCATCTGACATTTTCACCTTCTTACCATGTTCATTCTCATCCACCACGACCATTCTCACTCATAACCACCACAACCTTTATACCTAGAATGGTCGTGCTACCCACCAAACCCCACTAGTTCCTACAAATCATTGCACAACTTTACCCTCACAGAACTGTAGACCCCTCTAGGCAACTATATATACACTAATGGCTGCAAGGAGTCTATGGTTGCTCACTCCAAGCCTATGTAGCTGCCACCCTTGTTCTTACTCTCATTCCACCTCACTCCCTTCATTCACCTAAAAATCCTATTTTTCTAGGGATTTAGATATTTCCCTTGTACTTGCAATGCTTTGTTGCCTCCTTGAAGGAGGATAACAACCTTAGAGCTGGTAGATGTGAAAGAATAGCTTCCTCATCCACATGACATGGAGTTTTTATTCTCTTATCCAATTTCCTTTTGTTATTTCATTGACTATGAGTAGCTAAGCTCCTTTGTGGGTTGTTTGAGGATTAACATATGTAACTATTATACCATGTTGGGAAATGCTTATCCACCAAAATTTTAATTCGTTTTCAGATGCCATGTTATTTCTTTTTCTCTTTCCCTACATGTTTTTATGATGGTTTGAGCTTAGAATCACCTAAGGTATAGTAGAAATGCATGATTTTAGGCTTTGAGGTGGATAAACTCCTAAATCCTAGGAGGAACCTTAGCTAGTTTCTCCACTTTCTCCTTTCTCTACCCATTTCTCTATTCCTAGGTATCATGTCTAAGTAACTATATGTGCCTTTCCTATAGATACTTAGCTAAATGGAAAGCTAGTAATTATATGGAGCTAGTGGGGAATGGAATATCTACCCTATACCTCCACATCATTCCTTGCCACTAAGTGCATAAGGAAACCACTTATAGAAACCTAGACTTGGGCTATTTAGACTCATGCTTATCTACTCTTTATTCAATGGGTCATTGAAAAGGTGAATGGTGAGTTATGCATACTACTTCACCTACTCACTCCTATTCTATGCATGATCCACTAATATAATTGGATGCATGGTCTAGCCTAGTCCTTGTTGTTTGATTTGATAGATATTAATGAGATTTTTGTGGATGGACATAACCCTTATACATAGTTTATTAGTACACCCCCAAATATCTCACTACCTCCATCTACTTGCTTAAACCCTAACTTGCCTTCTTGCTAGCTCATTGCTTTTGTTACTTAAGTTGGTTGATTTGTTCATAAACATTATCTCCTATTGTTATATCTTGTTCTTGTTTTAGCTTCTTGTTATAGGATTCCTTAGCCACTTACTTAATGTAGCTTATTGCTTTCTTGCCTAGTGTGTCTCTTGCTTAGTTTCTTAGCGTAATTGCTAGTTCAATTGCTCTTAGCTAATCTTAGTTGAATAACATTGCTACATTGGGGATAACTTATGTCTATTCATTTCTTGCCTTTCCTCCTTGCTTATTTGCACTAGTGTAATCACAACTTCCAAACCAAACCCTAAAATACCCAATCCCTTGTTCTAAAAACCTAAGGAAATAACACTAGCTAGATTTTATCCTCCACTTCTGGTGAAATGACCCCTATCTTGCCCACTGTTTATACTACAATCTGTACCTCGTGTGCTTGTAGGATTTGTTTTGTGTGTGTATGTGATAGAGAACCTCTTATAAATCTTTGTTTGCTAACCCCCACGTGGGAATGTCACAACTCAGAAGTATCATCGGTTGTCAAGCCTCCTTTCTCATTGGTAGTAGAGTCTAGGACTCTCATCTATTGACTTTTATTATTAATTTCTAGGATATTTCTTAGTGGTTGCAAGTAATAGACCAATCTAGCATGCTATTCTTTCCTCTTTTAAAAAATACAGTTTAGATGTTTGAAGTTTTAATTGAGTTATGGGGTTAAGTATTATCTCTATAGGGATTTACTTTGAATAACCTACTAAATGAGGATAATTAGGAGCGGGATGTGATGTTATGCTTGGCTACCAATATGACAAATTAATATGGTGGTAAAAAATATTTATCAAAAAAAGTCTTAGCTTGGTTTTATGTATTACATTTGATACATTTCCTTAGGTTTATTTTCTTAATTCTAGGACAAACATGTGTTGGATCTAGGGCTCTAGAGGGGGTGAATAGAGCTACAAAATTTCTCACAAGATAGATTAGACCTTCAAATTATATCAAATTAAAACCAATAGCTTAAGTGCAATTTGAAGTCCTAACTAAAAAGCGTAGCAAGGATGAGAGGAATTGATAGCAAGAACTTGACAAGGTGATCTAGAGTGGTTCCACTCTCCAAACTAAGAGAGAGTTAGTCCACTACCTAGAGAGATCAACCTCTAGGACTTTGCAAGTGCTTTTCTCTATATTATCACCAATAAGAGTTACAACACAAGACCACCAAAGGGCTCACCCATCCAAGCACAAAGAGTATTCCACCTTACCAAGGACTTACCCACTTTGTAAGAGTCTTCAGCCTTCTTCCAAGGTCTTACCCACTCTAGCACAAGTCTTCCGCCTTCAAGGACTTTTCCACTCTTCTTGGATCTTTAGCCTTTGCCTTCTCCTTCACCTATAGAAGATCACCACCTCTTCATCAACTTTGAAGAGGAACAACTCCAGCTCCACCTTCACTCAGGGAAGCTTGCTTCACCTTTTCTTCATGGAGGAAAGGGATAGGGAAGATGGAGAATATGAGAGATTTACATGTACAAGGGAGTAGCTCTCTTACAATAGGCCTAACTCACTCACAATCATGAAATGAAGTGTAAACTAGAGAGAGAAAGGGGATCAAGGAGTTGCAACACACTCAACTATAGTAAGGACTTAGAATAGCATGAATGAGCAAACTTAGAATGAACTCCAAGGGGTCCTATTTATAGTTGGGGGTGTTCCCTTGAGTTGAGGATCACTTAGGGTTGAAATATAACCTTTTTCACAATGTAACAGATCTATTTTCACCCAAAACAACTCACCAATGGTTATAATCACTTTTTCTGCATTTTTCGTACAATACATTGGGTCGAGTTTCAATAAAGGTAACTCGATCGATCAACTAAAAGATAAAGCCATTTTTCAAATTATCGGTCGAGTTTGTTCTGGCAAACTCGACCGATGAGCTAAAATTAAATTTGCTCAGTGAGTCGGCCGGTCGAGTTCTGTGAGTGTACAACTCGACTGATGGGTCATCTTCAAAAAATCCATCATAGGATCGGTCAAGTTTCCAACTTGACCGATGAACAGCCCGTGACAAATTTTCTAAGCTGACTTTTGAGTGATTAAACCTTGGTATTTTGTGTCCCTCATATTTTTCTCATCTTAGTTACAAGTCATATCATCAATACAAGTGATTACAAAATTATTCTAAGGTCGTTTGGAGTGATTTCCTAAAACGCGCACTTACATTGCTTTGACTTGAACTTGAACAAGCTAGGACTTGTATAATTTGATCCTTTTCATGTACCTAAATCCTGAAATATATCTTGAACAAACATATTAGATTCATAGGAATGGAATGGTTAAGCCATTATCAAAATATGGACAATGTAGAACTCTCAAGTCAACATTCTCCCCCTTTTTGACAATGACAAACCATTCCTCAATCATATTGAAAAGGATATTGAAGTTATACCTTTGCCTTGTGAATTGTAAGGGGATTCAAGATTTGAAAATTGTGAATTCCCCCTCTCAATCTATGCTTACTTTAACCTGCATAGTTAGTCTATCTACACAAAGCAGTATAACACATACATACTATATGGTCCTTTACCAAGTCACATGACAAAGCATATAATGAACAAGAAAAGGATCACATAGGTAATAAAAATAATATGGTTGAGCTTCAAAACAGTGAATTTCTCTCCCCCTTTTAACATTATGAAAAAGGAAGGGGGTAGAAGAGCATAAAAATAGGTCTTCTCCAAACACAACCAAGCATATATGCAAAACATGCAATCTCAAAAACATACACTAAGTAGAGACGAGAGAAGCAACCAAACTAAGTCAGAATCAAAATATGATGAAACATGGCACCAACTCATAAGATATAACAGATCAAAGAGTAAGTGTGCATAGAAATCAGATTACAACTCAGAAGGCCAGTTCTCATAAAATAGTCACAAGCCAAAACGATGAAAACTAAGATGATAAAATAGTATAGCTCAGAACATGTGCCCAGATGTTGCTAAAACAAAATAGCCTAGAAAGATATATATGATCAACACCTATACTAAAAACTAAAAGCAACTAGATATCTAGGTTATATATATCTACATCATCTACAACATCATCAACATCAGGCGTGTAGCCATCATCTCTGTCTGAAGGTGCAACACCATCGCCTTCATCACCGGAGTCACCAGAAAAGCCATCAGAACCATCATCATCAGATGCAACACCATCATCCTCATCATCATCAGTAGCCTCCTCATCATCTTGGTCCATCATCTCTTCATTAGTAGAGGGACTGAAACTGTGACCGGGCCAATGAACATTCTTCTCATCCCAAGACATACCAAGAGCATGGATCTCATTGGCCTATGGGAAGGAAGGAGCAAAACTACCGAGGTTGGCAAGCAAAGTGGCCAAGGTGCCAATAGTCAGAGGCAGCACAATCGGGGAAGGTTCACCAATAGCAGAGGGTGTAGCAACAGCAGAAGGTGCAGGTGGAGGGGTTGGGTAAAAGTGATTGTATGCATAGGATGCATAATCACCTCCTGGGTAGGGCTGGTAGGCTAGGTAGGGATGTGCACATGACACGTTCATGTTAGACATGATTGAACATAAGTCCTGATGTAGGTGCTCATGAACCTGAAGGTTGTATGCATGTTGATGCATCATGTAGCCCATAATGGTTTCATTTGACACATGGAACGAGGCACGAGCAAGTCGGGTAGGCTGAGGTGGCGGAGGTGATCGGGTAGAGTTAGAGGCAGAGTCACTAGGTATGGTGGAGGAGAGGATAGGCATGGACTTCTGAAGAGTGGTCTCACTGATACAAACTTCTTTTCGGGTAGGTTTGTAATGAAAGTCATGGAAAAGAGATTTGCCAGTGGCAAGCTGGAATAGATCGCATATCAGGGCTAGGTAGGGAGGGTGGGTGCCACAGGTGTTCTTTCCTGAGTCAAAGAAGGTCATATGGTGGAGGATGTATCTGGACCACTTGACTCCAACATTCTCTAAGAGGCAATACATGGTCATCACAGTGTTTTCTACAATCTCCGTTTGATTTTTCTTTGGATGGATATTGCAGTTAACAACTAGGACAAGGATGCGTGTCTTGAGATCCAAGGCAGAGGAGGGAAGGGTGCACTTCTTCTTATAGGGGAATTGAGGCTTCTTCAAGAATCTATGAATATCATGAAGAGTGAGATCATATTGCTTGTAGAAGGCCTCAGGCTCAACTAGGTCAAAATACTCAGGGTAATCCTTATGCCAGGTGTTAGTCTCATCGGTACCTGAGAAGAAGATGTTTAAGGTATCCTCTGAGACTTGGAATTTCTTCTCAGCTATCATAGACATAAGGACTACTTGAGTATTAGGGGGGGTACAAGGGTGTCATAATTCCAACGCAAGTTAGCGTAGAATTCGTGAACCGCTTTCGTGCTAGTTATGGAATTGGTGTAGCACGCACGTTCAACACCCAAGGTAGAAAGATGGTGAATGTTGAGCAACTCTGCTACTTGATATATGACCTCTTGGCATCTAGGGCTAGGCTCAAATAGGGCATGAAAAGGGAAAGGATTCCAGGGAAGGGGGTACTTCTACCTATTTACATCCTCATTTGAGACAAAAAGAGTGTCATCAAACAGAATCAAGTGGGAGGAGGATGAAGAAGATGGTGCCTTAGTTGGGGCGGATCTCTTCCTCCTATTGGATGTCATGGAGATGAAAAAGAGAGGAAGGAGAGAGCAAAAGCTAAAAACTCACCACCAAAAATGTTCACAGACCAAGGTTTGCAAAGGGGGAGGTCTAGCTAGGTCGGATTAGGGCTAGGTTGAGGAAGGGAAGGGTAAGGGTAGAGAGCTTAGGGCATATGGAGGTGGAATCAGTCGAATTTTCTCTAGTCGAGAGGGAGAATAGTCGGCCGAACCTAACTTAAGATAGCTCCAGCTTGGCCATCCGTTGAGTTTTGTGAACTCAGAAACTCAACTGATAGGCTTTTTGAAAAAGCTCTCGGCCATTGATCGGTCGAGTTGGCAACTCGACCGATGGCCAACCTGACCTAAAACCAACAAACTTAGTTTCTAGCCATTAGATTTCTAAATTAAATTTATTTTTCAAGTCCATTATGTATTTTGAACATACTTAGGCACATATCACTCATCATTGGGTACTATTTTGCGATAAACATGTGTTTGTGAAAAATACCCAAAAATAAGAGAAAAACTAGACAAAATGAACATGAAAAATGGATTTTTAGCATTTTAGCAAGTAAAGATGATCAAAACAGAGGCAAGACATATAGGATAGATGACAACTAGCTAGAAGGCATATCAGATTCATTCAAAGAAGTTATAAGCAATTTTGATCTAATAAAGTTAAATTGATCTCTAGCTAGAGGTTTAGTGAAAATGCCTGCAAATTGATTTTTCGTGTCCACATGCGTGATATAGATATCCTTTTGGGCAATGTGATCATAGAGAAAATGATGATGAACCTCTATATGTTTAGCTCTACTATGCAAGATAGGATTGTATGACAAGTTAATTGTAATAGTATTCTCACATTAGATAGGAGAAGCATCAAAATGAATGTTAAAGTCTTGAAGCATTTGCTTCATCCATAGGATCTGGGCACAACAACTCTCGGCTGCAATGTATTCAGCCTCGGTGGTTGATAATGCCATTGTGCTCTATTTCTTGGAGAACCAAGACACCAAGAAATGGTCCTAGGAGGAAACAAGTGTCACTTGTGCACTTTCTATCAATTAAGCACCTTGCATCATTCACATTACTATAAGCAGTAAGAGTAAAGTCCCTTGACTTGGGATACCATAGTCTAAAATTTTGGTTTTTGGCTAAGTACCTTAAAATCCTCTTAATGATTATAAGATGTGATTTCTTAGGATTTGATTGAAAGCTAGCACACAATACAACACTAAACATTATATCAGGTCTAGAGGCAGTTAAGTAAATCAAACTTCCAATCATACCTGTATAGAGCTTCTCATCTACCTTCTCACCTTCTTCATATTTGTTAAGTTTGGTAGTGTTTGACATGGGTGTGTCCATCGACTTGGTGTTCTCCATCCCAAAACATTTGAGTAGTTCACTTGTGTACTTGCCTTGGTTGATGAAGTTCCCATCTTTTGTTTGCTTGATTTGAAAGCTGAGGAAGAATGTGAGTTCACCCATCATACTCATCTCGAATTCACTATGCATAACATCACTAAATTCTTTGCAAAGATCAAGGTTAGTTCTGTCAAAAATGATATCATCAACATATATTTGTATGATAAGAAAATTTGTTAGAAGTGTACTTTAGAAATAAGGTAGAATCTACTTTGCCCATGATATACCCATGATCTAATAAAAATTTCTTTAACTTCTCATAATAAGCCCTTGGTGCTTGTTTGAGTCTATAGAGAGATTTTTGCAACAAATAAATATGGTTAGGTAAACTATCATGTTCAAAGCCTGGAGGTTGTGCAACATACACTTCCTCTTCAATTGTACCATTCAAAAATTCACTTCTAACATCCATTTGATACAGAAGAAAGTCTTTATAACTAGCAATTGCAAGCAACATATGAATGGACTCAAGTCTGGCTATAGGTGCATATGTCTCATCAAAGTCTATACCTTCCTGTTGATTGTAGACTTGAGCCACTAACCTTGCTTTGTTCCTTGCCGCTTTTCTGCTTTCATCAAGCTTGTTGCGGTAGACCCATTTGGTTCCAATGATCTTTCTATCACTTGGTCTTGGCACAAGGGTCTAAACTTTGTTCTTTTCAAATTGCCCCAACTCTTCTTGCATAGCTAGGATCCATTCTTCATCCCCAATAGCTTCCTTGACATTCTTAGGCTCGAGTTGTGAGATGAAGGCGCTGTTAGCTTGTTCTTTGTTAAATGCAGCCCGCGTCTTCACTCTTTCAAATGGATCACCTAAAATCATCTCCTTTGGATGATTCTTAGCAAACTGGGGGGTTGGATCCTTCTTCTCATAATCTTTCTCTTCTTTTTGAGTGGCCGCCTCTTTCCCCTTTTGGGTGATGTTGAGCTCTTTTAGAATAGGAATTACTTCACTTGCAACATCATCATTTGGAACAATATCTTTAGAAATAGAGGGGTTAGTCTCAATAAACTTTACATTAATGGATTCTTCTACTTTAGCAAGATCAACATTAAAAACTCTATAAGCCTTGCTAGTAGTGCAATAGCCAATAAAGAAAGCCTTGTAAGATTTCAAATCAAACTTGTCGAGAGAATCTTTCGTATTCAAGACAAAACAAGGACATCCAAAAACATGGAAATACTCGATGGAAGGCTTCCTACCAAACCATAACTCATAGGGGTTTTTATTCAACGAAGGATGAGTAAAAACTCGATTTTGCACAAAACATGAGGTATTGACAGCTTTAGCCCAAAACTTCTTATGAGTATCATAATCTAGAAGCATGGTCCTGGATATCTCCTGTAAAGACCTATTCTTTCTCTCTACAACCCCATTTTGTTGAGGTGTTCGAGGTGAAGAGAAGTTGTGTGCATAACCAGATTCTTGACAAAAATGCTCAAAAAGCTAATTTTCAAATTCTCCCCCATGGTCACTATGGATGGAAACAATGTGGCGAGAAGCTTCATTCTCAACTCGTTTACAAAATCTCGAGAAAACATCAAGCGTATCACTTTTAGAAATGAGAAATAAGGTCCAAGTATATCTAGAGAAATCATCGACAATATCAAGGCAATACTTAAAACCACTAAGCGATTGAGTTCTCATTGGTCCAAATAGATCAACATGAAGAAGCTCAAGAGCTCTCTTGGTACTAAGGACTCATTTGGATTTGAAGGAGGACTTGGTTTGCTTTCCTTGGGTACAAGGTTGGCATTCCTCATCCTTTTCAAAATCCAATTTGGGAAGTCCCTTGACTAAGTCCTTTTTTCTCAACTTCTTCAACTGATGCATATTTACATGACCAAGCCGACGGTGCCAAAGAGAAATATCATTCGAGTTGACTACTAGGCATCTACCAAAAACATGCTTAATAGAGTCAAGAATAATAATATAAAGATTACCACTTCTAGTTCCCTTATATATCACTTGGTAGGTGAGGGAATCTAGAATAAAGCATTCAAAGGAAGTAAATAACACAAGGTAACCATTGTCACATAGTTGACCAACACTAATTAAATTGTGATGTAGTCCATCTACGAAAAGAACATTCTTGATGCACATGGATTCACCTACATCACCCTCACCTTTGATTTTAACTTTCTTGTTGTCCCCAAAGGTAACCGATCATCCTTTCTTTTTAGTGAAGTTGTTGAAATGGCTTATGTCACCCGTCATGTGCTTAGTGCAACCACTATCAACAATCCATCTTCCTTTTTCCTACAATAAAGGAGAACGTTGGTTCCCATTTCAAACTTTGGGATTTGGAGTTAGCTTGGGGACCCATTTCATCTTTTGGTTGAGAGAACCAAGTAGGTTGTCACCCATCTTCTCGTCTCGTGGGAGATTGTTGGAGAAGATCCTTGGCTTTGATACCACTTGTTGGATCTAGGGCTCTAGGGGGGGTGAATAGAGCTACAAAATTTCTCACAAGATATATTAGACCTTCAAATTATATCAAATTTAAACCAATAGCTTAAGTGCAATTTGAAGTCCTAACTAACAAGCATAGCAAGGACGAGAGTAATTGATAGTAAGTACTTGACAAGGTGATGTCGAGTGGTCCTACTCTCCAAACTAGGAGAGAGTCAGTCCACTACCTAGAGAGGTAAACATCTAGGACTTTACAAGTGTTTTTCTCTATATTATCACCAATAAGAGTTACAACACAAGACCACCAAAGGGCTCACCCATCCAAGCACAAAGAGTATTCCACCTTACCAAGGATTTACCCACTTACAAGAGTCTTTAGCCTTCTTCCAAGGTCTTACCCACTCTAGAACATGTCTTCCACCTTTAAGGAATGTTCCATGCTTCTTGGATCTTTAGCCTTTGCCTTCTCCTTCACATGGAGAAGATCACCACCTCTTCATCAACTTTGAATAGGAACAACTATAGCTTCACCTTCACTCGGGGAAGCTTGCTTCACCTTTTCTTCATGGAGGAAAGGGATAGGGAAGATGGAGAAGATGAGAGCTTTACATGCACAAGGGAGTAGCTATCTTACAATAGGCCTAATTCACTCACAATCACGAAATGAAGTGTAAACTAGAGAGATAAAGGGGCTCAAGAGTTACAACACACTCAACTATAGCAAGGACTTAGAATAGCATGAATGAGCAAACTTGGAATGAAATCCAAGGGGTCTTATTTATAGCTGGGGGTGTTCCCTTGAGTTAAGGATCACTTAGGGTCAAAATATAGTCGTTTTATACAATGCAACAGATCTATTTTCTTCCTTAACAACTTCCTTAGATAGCTCATGCAAACGTATACCTCACTTACCTCACTAATTTCTTCACTAGTAGAGGCCATGAGTGCAATGTGGTACTCTCCATCTTCTTTAGAACTTGAGCTGCTTGAAGATGAAGCTTCCCAAGCTGCATGAGATGCATTCTTGTATCTCTTCTCCTTATTATCATTCCTCTTGTATTTGGTCTCCTTCTTGTACTCTTCTTCTTTCTTTGAGCTTCCCTTGTAGTGTGACTTTCTTGTCTTGGGACATTCACTCTTGTAGTGTCCCTTTTGCCCACACTTGTAGCATCTAGGAGTGGAATAGGAGGATGCTTGCTCTCCCTTAAAGTGTTTGCCCTTGATGTAGTTGGCTTCATGCTCACTTGGGCCATCATCTTCACTAGAGGAGGAAGGAGAAGTCATGAAAGCAAGTTGTTATTGAGGGATGACCGCCTCCACTTGTGCTTTAAAAGCACAATCTTTGATCTTCTTGGGTTCCTTCTCTTCTTTCTTGGCTTCTTCTTCTTGCTTTTCAATCCTTGGATCATGGGCTTGGAGGTTGCCAATGAGCTCTTTGGTTGGGATGTCTCCAAAGGTCCTCACTTCTTCAATAGAGGTGACCTTTGACTCCCATCTCTTTGGTAGAGTCCTCGAGATCTTGGAGTTGATTACACCTCTATCCAAAGTGTTGCCCAATGCAGCCAACCCATTGACGATGACATTGAGTCTTGAGTACATCTCCGCAATCCCTTCTTTCTTGCCCATCTTGAAGTTCTCTAGAAGGTTGTTCAACATGTATATCTTGGCCTCCTTGACTTGATTTGTGCCTTCATAGGTGATGCACAATCTGTCCTAAATCTCATAGGCAGTGTCCCAAGATGAGATCTGGTTGAACTCCGTTGGGGTGAGGGCTAAGGATGCTTATGGCTTTGGCATTGAGTTGGGCTTCTTTGCGTGCAACTTCACTCTATGTTGCAACGGCTCTGGTTGGCTCATTGTAAGGTGTGACCATCACCTTCCACATGTCAAAGTTCATCCCTTGAATGTAGAACTGCATACGCCTCTTCCAATAGAGAAAGTTGGTGCCATAAAAAACCAGAGGATGCACAGAGAAGCCTCCCTCTAGGTTGAGAGAACCAAGTAGGTTGTCGCCCATCTTCTCGTCTCGTGGGAGATTGTTGGAGAAGATCTTTGGCTCTGATACCACTTGTTGGATCTAGAGCTCTAGGGGGTGGGTGAATAGAGATACACAATTTCTCACAATATATATTAAACCTTCAAATTATATCAAATTGAAACGAATAGCTTAAGTGCAATTTGAAATCCTAACTAACAAGCATAGCAAGGATGAGAGGAATTGATAACAAGCACTTGACAAGGTGATGTAGACTGGTTCCACTCTACAAACTAGGAGAGAGTCAGTCCACTACCTAGAGAGGTCAACCTCTAGGACTTTACAAGTGATTTTATCTATATTATCACCAATAAGAGTTACAACACAAGACCACCAAAGGGCTTACCCATCCAAGAACAAAGAATATTCCATCTTACTAAGGACTTAAGAATATTCCATCTTACCAAGGACTTACCCACTTTATAAGAGTCTTCAGCCTTCTTCCAAGGTCTTACCCACTCTAGCACAAGTCTTCCGCCTTCAAGGACTTTTCCACACTTCTTGGATCTTTAGCCTTTGCCTTCTCCTTCACTTGGACAAGATCACCACCTTTTCATCAACTTTGAAGAGGAACAACTATAGCTCCACCTTCACTCGGGGAAGCTTGCTTCACCTTTTCTTCATGGAGGAAAGGGATAGGGAAGATGAAGAAGATGAGAGCTTTACATGTACAAGGGAGTAGCTCTCTTACAAAATGCCTAACTCACTCACAATAAAAAAATGAAGTGTAAACTAGAGAGAGAAAGGGGCTCAAGGAGTTGCAACACGCTCAACTATAGCAAGGACTTAGAATAACATGAATGAGCAAACTTGGAATGAACTCCAAGTGGTCCTATTTATAGCTGGGGGGTGTTCCCTTGAGTTAAGGATCACTTAGAGTCAAAATATAGCCATTTTCTATAATGCAACAGATCTATTTTCACGTACCTAAAGCCTGGAATCGATTATTATTATATAATGCAACATAGTTGATTTATTATTATATCTTGAAAATGGAGAGGCTCATTGATTAGTGTCGGAGCCTGAACCGGTATATGGTTAATAATAAAGGTACATTTGACCGAGTTTCAATAAAGGTACCTCGACCAAACAACTAAAAGACAAAGTCAATTTTCAAATTATCAGTCGAGTTTGTTCTGATAAACTCGACCAATGAGCTAAAATTAGATTTGCTCAGTGAGTCGGCCAGTCGAGTTTTGTGAGTGTACAACTTGACCGATGGGTCATCTTTATAAAATCCATCATAGGATCGGTCGAGTTTCCAACTCGACTGATGAACAACCTGTGACAAATTTTCTAAGTCGACTTTTGAGTAATTAAACCTTGGTATTTCGTGCCCCTCATATTTTTCCCATCTTAGTTACAAGTCATATCATCAATACAAGTGATTACAAAATTCTTCTAAGGTTGTTTGTAGTGATTTTCCAAAACGCGCACTTGCATTGCTTTGACTTGAACTTGAACAAGCTAGGGCTTGTATAATTTGATCCTTTTTCATGTACCTAAAGCATGGAATCGATCACCTATCTTAGAAAAACTCTCTCCTCGCTCTCTCACCCTAGCCCCGCTAGGGTTCT